>CM056999.1:18326526-18926526 GCA_029891345.1 Dryococelus australis
CCCCCCCCAATTAATTGCTACCCTGGTCCTGGGTACATTTGGCTCATGCCTAAATAAGGCCCTGATCGTACGGCACAATCCTTACGCGTGATAATCCAGGAGCGACGCAGCAGTAAGTCGAACCCAATTAGCCTTGGTGGAATTGAACACCCTAGCTGATACATCTTCGTGGATCCCTACTCGTTTCCAGACTGCAACCACGTTCACTGCATTAAGCCTAGTACACACGGGCATCATTCTTGTACAAGGATATGTGCACGTTCTTGTATGTACACACTGACTTGCATTATGCGAACTCAACTACTATTTCTGCAAAAAAAATTATTATCAATAATTTTTTCTATGCACATGTCTTATCTTATTCAAGAAACATGTTACAATCTGATTTTTGTAAATATGTTCCCCTTTTATGAATCAGTATAATCATATTTATGCAAACCATATATAGCAATTTTCATTTAATATACCCTAATATTATTTCAATATTGTAAAAAATGTTATGTGTTATAAGATATTTTTGTAACTTTTTCTTAACCTCAGTATGTATGGGGATGTACAACTTGTTTCATAAATATTTATTCATTTTATTATATATCTTGTATATATTTTTTCCTGCATAATGTAGCTTACAAAGTGAATCTCAATTTATATCAAGTACAAAACACAATCTTATTTTTACTTGAGAGATTTCAAACAGATAAGAAGACGTTTATACCTTGCTATTCTTAACGGTTAAAATTGTTGACCTTAAATATCCTTCTCATCAGGAATTGCAATGTCCTTAGATGGTTCCTTCGTGAAAAGCTAGGCGCCTGGTTTGTCCCCAGGATATAATAAAACTAAAATGCGTTCTGCGGGGTTGCAGGCAGCCAACATCACAGAGCTCTGTTTCTGTAGTCGGTACTATTGGAAAAACATTGAAAATTAATCTTGAAGGTTTATAACTCTGAAGAAAGACCGGTTACACTGCTACACTTGCATAGATCTAATCATAATGGTTTTTTCAAGTCTTGAGATAATGGCTAATGCTAAAAGTATAAGATTTCTAAATGAGTGTAAATTACTAAGTTAGTAACATTTAATCGTAAATATCTCACTCGAATTATTTAAGTTTAAACAACTATAAAATTGAGCACATCTACCTTTTCCCCATACATGAGCAAAATTTATATGTGTTTAATTATGTGATTTGTTCATTATTAATTTTATGTTTTTAAGGTTACTGAGTTACAAATTGGATTTCAATAATATATATATCTTAGCCGGGATGGCTTATTATAAAGTTAGTTATGGAAACATGGTTAGAGTGCTTGCTTCAAGAACTATTCCTCTGGTTTTTTCTTTACAAGACTCTTTCTTGTTAATGCAACATTCTTTTAAAAGATAACTTAATAATCTCTCTCTCTCTCACACACACTCTCTCTCTCTCTCTCTCTGTTCGAGACAAATTAATTACTTTTGTCTCAAATGTCTCTGTGGAGAAAATATTTTTCTTGCAATAACAAGTTCACTTTCAATAAGGAATAGGTTAAATAAACATACAAAATGGATTCATTTTACAAACTAATTTTATGGACAAAATATATACAAACACAAACTGTTTCAAAGAATCGTTTTAACACTGGGGGAGTATAAATTTCTTCAAAACATATACTTGTAACTACAGGATATCCTAAAACATAACATCAAACAATTACAGGATGATCCAGAAATTTATGTACAACACTGGCAAGTAGAAATTGCTCCAAAAACTCCAAACATTTCCATGTTAAACAAACATGTGAATTCACAATATATCTACATCATTTTCAAGAGACAAATTATAACCCATAAACAAATACAGAATGTCACACAAAGTACACAATTATTTCTTTTCAAAACAAAGTCAAAATGGTTTGCTCCAATGTGCTAAAAACTTGCTGATATTCACTTTACATTTTGATTTCTGTATGGAAAAACAAGTGATTTTGTTTTCTTGTTTATCCATCTTTACGAAGTAGTGGATTACATACAACCAAATACTTTTTATATTAAATTTCACCCATTACTTCTCTCATCCGAAATAATGTCATATGACTCAAATAATAACCACAGGTGATTCGGGAGGAGAATCATCATAGTCTGTTACACCCCAATAAGACATAATTGCCCAAGCTGGCATTAATTTAGAATTTTCCTCTGCAGAGAAGAACATAAACTTAGATCCATATGTTTTACACAATTGTTTGAACAAGGGGCACACTTTAGAAAATGTGTTATTGCTCAACTCCACCTACATATGTTTCAGAATTATTTAGGTATTGTTTACAAATATCTTCAATATTCTCATACTCTATACATCCACTTTTCCAAGGTTAAACCGTGGTGATGCTTAGTAGCCCATCTATTGGTTTTCTTGTATTTGGGAATTAGATATTTCCATTAAAATGCTGATCTGAAGCTGAATACAGTTGTATGTTCTTCTAATTCTTTATTGATAAAAACATCTGCAGACTGAAATCCTTGCACATAACAAAACATCTCATCATAGCTGTGGTTTATCACCTACTGACTTAATTCATTATTTTCAACAACTTATCTCTTACATTGTAACTCTCTAATATATCGTGAATTATCAGAGCATAATTTTGCATATTTGCTGCAATTGTTGTATTTGCAACAATTTCAATTCACAAATCAATCATGCTATTTGTAATTGCGTCGTTTTGTTTGCTTACATCAAATACAAATAATGTTCCTCTGGTTTTAAATGATTCAGGTTCTAGGATTAGTGAACTGATTTTGCTATAATAAATTTCCTGAAACTTTGGGTACATATCGCAGCAAATAAGGAATTCCCAATTTTCAATGTTCATATTCAAATCCATATAGGGGTAAGCTTGACTGTTTAGATATAGTATTAATATTTTTCATATCACATTTACCAAATAATGATCGATTCACTTCGAAATAGTTTTGTCGATTTGTTTCAAAACAAATCTCGACATATCTCGGTTTTTCAAATGAAAAACTTGATTTCACATTCCAAATGACTTTTAGTGATGTTGGCAATGTTGAAAAAACCTCTAAAGCCCACAATATGAAGGCAATGTCTAGATTTTTCATTTTTCATTTTTTTTTTTTAAACTTTACTCATTCACAAGTGTTAATTTCAATATTTGGCATCAACCATTCCATGCTGCTTGATTCAAATGTTACACCTTCCTCATTATATGCAGAATCGCATATAGCATCCAAATGCATATTGCCGAATAGAATAACTAATTCTTTTTTAGCATTTAATATGACATGTTTGTAGTCTTCAGCAAATCCCAAAACAACACTTAATGGTATAACAACATCGTAGTTTCCACCTGGGTTTATTTGTAGTGAGTAATCACTTGCATTGTACCACCCAGCCATAAGCCCTGTATAAAGATAATTTACAGTTCCCAAGAGAGAGTTCTTTATCGTGGAGTAATTCCAACATATCGTGTTTGATCGATTTTTACGCGATTTAGCAGATATGTAGTTCTGTCGATTAAATTAAGTATTCCATTTCTTATTATTTTTGTACTTACTGGATTACTTGCATCAGCTGTCTTTTTACTTGTTCCTCTAAACCTTAAACTTGATTTCGACAGTAATGTTTAAATATCGTGGTTTTGTATTGAAACCCATACTTCCTAAGGAAGCATGTACAGGCCTGCTTGGAATGTTTCAACACTTAGTATGTCTTCCATTTCTATTAACAGTATATCTAAATTCTTTTAAATACGATTCGTTCCCTTGTGTTAACTTCACGGGTTCCTTAGTAACATATTTCTTAAAAGATCTGCTTACTTTATGTATGGATTTAATATTGTACACAATACCCATTATGTTTTTGATGCACAACAGAATGCAACTGTTTATATAAATTTTTTTAATGTAAGTGAACAGTAATTTCTTCGCTTCTAAAATTAATCATTTTACCACCTTGATCAACTATTCTAGCAACTATTTCATCAACATGATTAACTATTACTGGAAGATATATCAATGTATTCGATTTTTTCTATTATTTTATATTCTGGAGCCACAGCACACATGAATTCATTTATTGTATTTGTTGTTTTTCCGTTCAAATATGAACCACCTATAATATTATCATTTATGCGACCTACATTTGCTGATAATATATTAACCTGTTTTGAAGATTTGCGTAATTCATTAGCGGGATATTCTCTCTGTTCATAACCCAACATATTTGCAATTGAATTATCTTCCAAGAAATCGATATCGACATTACTATACATTGTACTAGTTAACATATTTGGATTATCACGTAATTGGAAATGAACATCTTCAGGTAATGCAGCTTTAATGAATGTTTCAAGGTCATCCAACTCATAAGATCCTACCGGTATCACAATCTTGTATGTATTTTCACCAATATTAGCCACAAATGATTGGTTATGCATAACAATGTTTGGTATGCTGTTGTAAGTAACGAATTCAATTAGACTTATTTGCCATTCTCCATCCAACTCCAATACAGGGAAATATACTGCACACAATTGCGACGAATTTTTATTTAATTTCAACGTAATTTACATACTAATAATATTTGTTACTATTACAACTACTTATATACCCTATTTGTAGCCAGAAAACGTAAACAATAATGTCCACAATTGATTGTATTTGGTAATTAATCAATTTTGTAATTATACCATAATCACGTGTTTTCTAAATAATGAAGTATTTCAATTGGAGGATGTAAATATCTGAAACTTTCATAATACAATGATTGATTTACATGTTTAATTAATGCAAACCAATGCATTCCTTCATCTTGTTTCTAGTCTAAATTAACAATAATACATTCATGAAGATTTGGTTTCTTTGGTAAATCGTCTCTCATATGCACACCTTGGGAATAGGGAATAACCAGTTTCTTTACAAATACATTAATATCTTTCTTTGTTAATGCACATTTTGGAAGACTATTTAGGACTTTCTGTTTTTTTTCCACGTTTGGAGTTTTTTCGTCCTTGTCCAACTTTATAGTGTTTCAAATACATTCCTTCACTTTGATTTAACTGCTCTACTAATTGCCTAAATCCCTCTGAGGATTGATCCAAGAGCTATTAATGCTGGAAATAGGAATGGAATGAGTCCTTTCTTTTTTTTGTTTGGATTTACGTTTTAAGCCCATGCCCCTCTTCACCTCCGTGTACATAACATGAACAACAACCCAAGCTCCAAGCTTTTCATCTGTATATGTAGACTTAGATGGATTCTGCCTTATATTTGCTGCTTTATCGACTAGAATCGTATCTGCTATATGTCTTTCTTTCGAATTGTTTGTTCGATCATAAACTATATTTTGTTCTTTACACACGTTATCCAAAGAGTTTATTCCTTGATCGTTACGTGCCAAATGTTTCGCAAGCTTAGTACCTGGTCTGCAAATAATTTTATCTCGGTAAATGTAATTCAATGGTAATTTATTAATCAATGTATTCAATACACCACATCCTTTTTTGATATGTTTAGTACGAGCCATTGTTTTCAACTGGATGCGAAGCTATATATAGACCTACTGGTACATTGATAGTTTTATGTTAGTATGTTACATTATACTGTGTAATTGTGTAGAAATGAAGGTTATAAAACAAAATGTACATCTGCTGGTAATTGTATATATGAAAGAAAATGCAATTGAAGATAAATATGGTATTCTTTTACCATCAAATATAGATTGTATAATAAGCTGTCCTTCTTCATGTGGAAACAACTTGTGTTATTATGTTGTTGTTGGAGCATCCGAATGGACTCAAATTTGAAAACATATATGCATTTTCTAAAACAATACAACAAGAGAAATATCAACAATTAGTGGGAATTTGATTGTTAATTGAAAGAATGCGATATTTCCCTTTTAAAATTGAAGGAGATATAGTGCCTCCGAATGAAGCATTAACCAATTTCGTGTTTATTTTAGACGATGTTTGGTGTGAACTGCAAGGTGAAATACAGCAATATTTCAGTTTTAGTTGATATTCAAACTTTGGTTGATTTTATCTATCACAAAGTTATGCAAATATACCAAAACATAATTAATGTGATAATGACAATATGATAATTGTTTTTTAAATGGATAATATGGATCTGCAACATATTTACAATGCTCATGTTTTAGGCGATATGACATTTAGAAAGTTTAAAGATATGCGTTTTTACTGTTGAAAATAAAAATATGGTTTTTTGCTGATTATACCAACACTTCCCCCATATAAAGGCAGCTATAGGTCTGGTTTTGCCATTTTTTTTATTTGCAGGCGAAGAACAATGAGAATTTCAAAGTTGAGACAGCAGTATAAAACTCAATCATTAGAATAGCTGTTTAACCAAAAATCGCTATGGGACATGTGATTTTAACGGACATATATTACATAATATGGGTATGGCTGTGAAATATAGCAATGTGGTAAATAAAGGTTATGTGGAAGACATAAGTGCTATTATGCTAAACGTATTTAAATCTCAATCAAACAATATTCAAGAGAAATTAATAAAGTTAGTTATTTTGAATGATAATGTTTAAAAAACACGAATGTAATAGCAAACATTTTAAGCAATATTATCACTGATTTGCAGAGTAATGATTTTATAATAAAAGAACTTTTAAAATGTTTTCGTAAGGATTTTAATCATATGACAAACATGGTTTTTAAACACAGCTTACAGAAATGCAAGAAAATCTAAGAGTTGTAATTAATGAAGTGGTAAATGACACTATAACAAAACAACTTGAAACACAAATGGAACAAACAATGCAATATATAAGAGATGAATTGATTAATAAAATATTTTGTTTAGTTACAAAAACAGATTTGAGAACACAAAATAATGATTTGGAAAAATAAATAAATAATTTTATAAATGATTTGAAAGCTAAAACTTTAGCAAAATTAGATGTTTTTTAAGTGAAGTCGATAAGATTGAAAAAGCCCAAAGTAATCGACCAGACTACATCAGTTAGAAACGAAACGACTTAATTCATATGTAAATAGATTGAATAATGTAATATAATCAAAACAAGTCTGCCTCTGCTTCCGAATTACAGAACGTTATATCTGATGTGAAGGAAAAATATTTACAAGCCAAACGAGCTCGTATGGAATATGATGTTTAAAATGAAGAAATATTAAAACCTGTTAAGAGTAGAATGGATACATTGTGTTCTGTGTTGAGTAAAACTTGTAGGACGAATCAAGTCGTTAATAGTAGCTTGGTAGGGAAATTGGTTCTGTCAGTTGTAAATCTCAACTCAGTTGCCTTTACAATGCCGGCCACGCTATATGTATATAAGCAGGCTCACATCATATTATCCACTCATTCATCGAGTGACTTCCCAGCCGGAAAGACGTTGGTCGCGCCCCACATATCTAATCATGTTTATAAGCCTCCGCAAATCATATACTAATGTCATTCCTTCAGCAATCTTGCAGCCGGACAAACGTGTTTTGGGAGAGGTGCAATTTTACAATATGCATTAATCAATTAATTGGTTTTTACATGTGGATTACATTTCTAAAGTTCCTCCTTGCCAGTCTTACAGGCAGACGGACATTTGAGGTATGTGCGAGAGGCGTAATATATATCTTGTTATTGTGTTCGTTTAATTTATAGGGACAATTTTTTTTCATTGTAGATAGTTAATTCCATACTCACGTAATTGTGTTCGTTCGTTATACTTCTCTCTCATGTAAATTGTATTGCTAGAATACAGTCCAGGGTAGTAAAATGATGTTATGTTTAATTCCATACTGGAAGGTTATATAATTGCACTTGTTTCGTTATGAGACCAGGAGGTTAAATTTCTCCCTCATGTAATTTTTTCATACATAGAACTCGTTTAAAGACTCTGAATTTCTCTCGTGTGTTAAATACATTAGTCAAAATCGCCTATCTACCACCAACATCCCTACGAATACATCAAAATAATAAAAAAAATAAGAGAAATGACTCTTAGCACACTCTTGCACTAAACTCAACACCTATATGACACATTGCAACCCACCACTCTGGTCAGTTGCATCTAGGGCACCACATCGTCAACATCGTACAGAACTCCTGCTTCTCCCTCACAAAAAGAAAGAAAGAAATTGACCCTTAGTACAATCTTGCACCAAACACAAAAAAAATGATTGGATTAAAATTTAACCCTGTCAATA
Organism: Dryococelus australis; assembly: GCA_029891345.1. Taxonomy (NCBI): domain Eukaryota; kingdom Metazoa; phylum Arthropoda; class Insecta; order Phasmatodea; family Phasmatidae; genus Dryococelus; species Dryococelus australis. The sequence goes on from CM056999.1 coordinate 18,334,731, forward strand.
CATTTAACCCTTTCAATCCATTTAACCTTTTCAATAAAATTTAACAATTCCAATTTTTAGTCTGATTAATATCGGATTAACGATTAACCCTTTCAATCAAATCGATAATCAATCAATTAATCTCAATTATTCCCTGGTGGGGTGACCCCCCAATCCCCCCCCCCCCCGTCATACTACTGCTGATCACGCACGAATACGGTGCGTTGGCTCTCTGGTGTCATTTACTAAGCTTTGTTTGCATGAGGCGGAGGAATATCCTTGAAAAGAATTTTTATCAGGGCCTCAGAAAAGTTGGCAGTAACCATGAACGAACTGTATTAAAATAACTGACTAGCAAGCATGTTTGTATACTAAGCCTTCATACAAGCACCAAAACGCCATTTAAAAACATTTATATGTAAAATTTTAAATATTTATTTATTTATATATTTTAATGATTTACATTTCCAGAGTAGTGTACACATTTTTTTGAATGCTAAGTTCTCAAAATATTTTTGTCCGTAAGACATTACCACTGTGTGGTAAATTTTGCGTAGAGTTTGAGCAGATTGTACAGCTGAGAAACATTATTGTGTCAAACAAACTCGTAAATTTTCCACTTCGCTTCAAAATAAACTAATGCATCCTGTTATAACAAAAAGAGAGCAAATAAAAAATAGTGTTTCTTGCCAATCTTAGATCACATCTTTTCTGAACTGAGATCAGGAGATCTACGAGAGGAACTTCGCCAGTAGGTGCAACACTTCAAAACTGGATATCAGATACAACTGAAGATCATGTTGGAGCCAGTGAGTTATGATATGAGTCCAGGCAATAGTCTTTTAACTCATAAACCGTTTTTTGTATAATATTATCAAAGTTAACAATGTTAAATAAAATGTATTTCCTTAGAAAATATGCAAACAAACTTGGCCAACTGAATGCATACACAAACGGGTACATATATACATTTGTACATGTTTGCGAGAATTTATACAAATAATAATACATAGACATAAAAGCGAATTAAAAATCTCTCGCACAAACGTATGGCTTCACAGCTTTCTAAGCATACACTTCAAGGAAATGCAGTACAGCAGTTCCATAAATATTTGCTTCCCTTTTAAAAATGGGGACTATCAACAGGTATCTTGTAGTAATAAAATTTGTCACATAATTTCTAATGTTTCACACGTCACCACCTCGAGTAGCGAACATGATCTTGAACGGACGAAATTAGTACTCAGTATGTACTAATGTGTGTTCCTTATTCATTCGCTTCACTAATAAAAGTAAAAAAAAAAAAAAAAACCTACAGCAGCGTTCGTTTGGCAAACATTCTGAAATAAATCTTTTTAGTCGGTTTTAAATCCCTGCTGTTACTCGATTGTTCAATTTTGCTGATTTTTACCTTCACGTTTTTCTAACCCTTTTTTATTAACCTTCGTATTTTTGGACTTAGACGGTCGTACGTTTCTCTCACACCAGTTTTATACAGAGCTTAGTCTCTCGTAAATTCCTATAGAGAGTTTTTTAACTATATCAACTTGTATTTTTTATGATTATTATTTCGGCGATACATGTAAAGTAATTGTGTAAGTTATCCAAATGATAAAGTTTGCAGAACTAGACGAGAACCTTAAGTAAGAAAAAAATTGAATGCACATTGTATTCTCCACATAGACGTAGCTATCATATCCTTATAACGAAAAAGATAACTGTGAATATTAGCCGCACTTAAAGACAGCCACGTTAAAGTACGTAACCCATCTCGACGGCTGTTTTATCTGCAGTGATAGATGGATGTGGCTGTATAAAACCACGGCAAAATATTCCATATCCCCCAAGCACGTGGCTCCATGGTTCTGCTCAGGCTTCAGCATGTAGTCGCCGTGTACTTCATGCTTCTGTGCGTGGCAAGTACAACGGTCGCTGCATGGCCGAGGCCGCTAGCTCAGCGCGTGATGACATTCCACGAGAATGACCGCCCAGTCCATCAGGTACGTGCACACGTCTCCTATACGCCCTTCTTGGGGAACGACTGATCTAATTCCTACTTTACAGTTAACACAAAGTTTCCCCTTGTGGACGCCGTGAAGACAGGCCCGCAGCTAGACAATGTTTCAAATGACTGGGGGCAACCAATTTCTAGGAGGTGCGTGTCAGCGGGTGGCTTAAAATATTCTTTGTATATATGTCTTACACTTTAAATTCGAATCAGTGGGAAACCACTGATTCGCAGCGAAATTCAACTACTCTAATCAGTGAAAATGGTTCCACTTATAATCAGTGGAAAACCACTGATTGTTACAGTGAAAAATGCCACTGATTGGATTAGTGAAGCCATACAATTTCACTGTTTGAATAAGTGATGGCCGACTGTAGTAGCGAATTAAATATTGGTTTTATTGAACGCAGGAAAGTATTAACGTAAAAATAGCATTTCTAATATTTTACTTATTATATTGTGCATTTTACCGTAATTAAAAAAAAAAATTCAGTTTTGGCCGGAATTGAACACCCACAACCTTCCACTCTAAGCAGTTGCCTCACCATCAGAGCTACCACGCCAAACTTAAATAATAAGAGGAAAATATATGTCTTATAGTTTCGCTGCGACACCGTGTAGTTTCAAGTTGTTTGCTCTTACTTTTCGTTTTTGGTTTGATTACGAATATTAAGTATATATGAATGCACTCTCTTCGCCACATTATATGAAGATTGAAAATTCAAACAGAACGTTGTAACGATTCCATAGAAACGAAATAAAAAACTTAAAAACGGAACGAAAGACTGAGTGTTCATATTACCTCGTAAAATGACGTTTTTAAATACTAAACATATTTCAGAAAGTATTTTGTGTCGGTTTTTAATCGTTTATTCGTTGTTACTTCGCTTAATACACGTTGTTTAACGACAATTTTTAAACGCTGTTCGACGGCCATTTTTACACGCAGTTTCACTGGTCCATCAGTCAAAATATAAACCACTGAGAAAACAGGGGAATAAAACTGATGAATCAGTGGGAAATGTCACTGAATCAATCAGTGAAGGAAATATGGCATGTTCATCAGTTACACTCGCTGAAGTGATTGTTAGATACGTTTGACTGAGTCAAACAGTGAAGTAAATATGGCATGTTCATCAGTTACACTCGCTGAAGTGATTTTTAGATACGTTTGACTGAGTCAAACAGTGAAATTCTCACTGATTCAGATTAACAGTGTAGCCATAATTCGAAAATTACATTAAATTAGTTCCTTCAATAGCTGCAACAGCCTCTATTTTCTTGCGCTAATATCTTATAACATGTTTTTCTAAGTCCATGATTTCTGTATATTTCTTTACAAATCCCTTTGAGGCCAATGAACACCTGTTAGAGTAGAGAAAACTGATTCACAGGTAGCAGGAGACAGCTGGTAGAAGTCCAGCAGTGAATTGTATCAGTTTCTTACTGCAACTCGCGAACAGTAATGATTGTAACAGTTAGCTGACCTGGAGGGGAGAAGTTAACAGCGTGAATATCAAGTTTTCTGAATATTCAAATATTTCCCAGTATCGATTGAAAACTATGTAAGCTAATTAAAGAACATCCAGCCTACAATTATAGGTCCGGCAAAAATGAACCCAAGTCGTGTTGAGCCCGACCTGTCCCTGACCCCACACCCCTAGCTAGAGGTCTGCGTGGGGAGTAATTTTCTTATGTTTATAATGTGGGATCGACAGTTAAGTAAATAAGTGCAATTAAATAAAGCGTAATGGGTTTTAAAATTGTTGATGTAATTTGAACTTGCCAGTTTACCACGCCAGACGTACATGCGTGCGATGGAAATTTTCTTGTATTAATACAAAATATTTGATTGAAACATAGAAAATATCCTGTTTGTGGTAGTTACAAAACTCTTAGTTCGCCTCGCTAAAAAAAACTTCAATTTTCGTAGCCAATAAAAAATCTAATTTGTTTGGCATATATATATATATATATATATATATATATATATATATATATATATATATATATATATATATATATATATATATATATATATATATATATATATATATATATAATGTGTGTGTGTGTGTGCGCGCGCGCGCGTGTTTTGTGTGTGTGTCTGTATGTGTGTGAGTCATGGTCTTTTTAAGGGGAATAAAACCGACATAAGAAATTGCTGTTGTTTCAATAATGTGCGAATTTAGCAGGCAGGTGCAATCATGTTATGCCAAACATTTTAACTCTTGCAGATTTTGCTATATCTTAATACTACAAGCTTGAATTTGCTTAATGCGAGACTACACTATTCATTAAATTTTTACAAAAGTTCGAGTTCATTTTGACCGCCATAGTTTTCTAATAAGAAGTCGGTTCAGATAAGGCAATGGCGTGTGCCTCATCACTGCCATGGTAATTGAACATAATTATGAGAAGTGTCATTGGAATGTTTTTCAGTGAGTAATGAACTGACTTTTAACACTCGCAATGATCGATCTGAGCCGAGCACTGGTTGTCGTGCAGCATTTAAGTGCATTTATTTTAACTTACAATCGATTGTCGAGATTTGCTTTGACTTTTACGGTTAAAGATAATCCAAGCGACAATATAAAACATTTCAAAATCAAGAAAACAAACACACAAAACAACCAATTGAAATAATAAATAATGCTATACATATATATTTTAATATTTTATACGAAGTTGTAGCATTATTCGATATTTAGCATTTTCAAAATCAAAACCAGTTCACATGAGCAAATTAGTTTTTTAAAAGACAAAACTACGTGGAAAAATTAGTGTTCTGTGGTAATTATTACTATTTTATGAAATGTTCTGTCATTTTACATTACTGAAATTTTCAAATTGTGTCACTTATAATACATGGAAAGAAATATATACTGTTAATAAGATAACATTCATTCAATTAATCTGAAAATATTTTATCATAGTTATACTGAAACATGAAAAATAAAGTTTTAAAAAATAATTGTATTAAAAAAAAAAAAAAAAAAAAAAAAAAAACTATGAACATAATTTTTTTCTTTTATAATTGAATTTGTAGTACCATAATATCTAGTTATTACTATCTTGAACTACACGATGCTATAATTTAATATTACTCTTCATATTATGACGTCGAAATAATTATAAATAATTTGATAACCATATAATTTGAACATATGACACGTGAATTCGATTATAGATTTTAAGTAAATGGTCAGGTTTTTTATATAGACCTGTTTCATATTGTATAAAAACAATTTTTTTGCTATCATTAAAACCATTTATACTAGATTTTAAATGCTTTTGAATGTACATGTATATTAAAATGTTTAATTTTACTTCGAAATTTTGCTTATAATATTTTCTAAGTTATAGATGAATGTTATGAGCGACTCGCTTTATTAATTCATTGTAAGACGATTGTTTTGAAAGTACAATTAAAATATCGTTCATTAGCAAACGTTGTTTAAATATGTTAGTAAATTATTATTTCGAATGTCGAATTATCTGTAACTTTGATTTAAAATCAATAATACAATTTAAACAGACGGCCCCACAACAAGCCGAACACAGGCGTTAACAATAATGATATTGTAACGCAATGTTCAACAGAATTACTTTGCTTTGTGTGAAATGTGATGACATAACAAGTCGTCGAACTTGTTAACAACTGTGTTGTGGAGATATCTGTGCAGTTCTTAGTATCGAGGTCTTGAGAGATGATGAGCGTGAAGGTAGGTGAGTATGGAACGATGCCGGAATGCAAGAGCGAGAGAAAGGGGAGATCTCCGGCAAAACCCACTGACCAGAGGCATCGTTCAGCACAATTCCCACATGCGAAAATCCGGGAGTGATCCAGCCGGGGATTGAACGCCATTCACCTTGGTGGGAGGCGAACAGGCTAGCACCGCTTGGAGATTTTCACTGGCCCAAAGAAGGGAGATTTGAGATTTTACATAACCTGCTAAGTGAAACCAAGCGTCGATGGAACCTAAATGTATAATCTAGAATACTTTTAAATGCATGGGCGAGTGTGTGCAACTAGCGACCTTATGTTACACGTGTCACATTTTACCAGGCTTCTTGAGATAGTGGGCGACGAAGATGCGGTAAGCACGTGGCTTTGCTGCAGATAACAAGGACTCCTTGACAGTCAGCTTTTCTAAGAAAGTCGCCACAGTGCATTATGTGGAGAGGCCAGCAGTGTGAGCCTTACAGCTTCATGTGGCATATCTAGACGACCCTCATCAGTCGTGTTCCAATTAAGTCCCCTTGGTGTGCAGTTTATTCACCAGGGCCCAAATGGTGCACTTACTCGGTGCATGTCTGCCTGCCAACTTTTCCCGGAACATCTGTTGAGATAATTCAATAGGGTATGTTTACAATCATGTCCGAAAGAGGAAGACACGCTGCTCCAAATTATACCGAGACGTTTATACACTAGAGACCAACAACGAACAATGTTCATGTTTCTGACAGAAAGCCTGGCAGTTTTGTCATGTCTTACCGACACATATCTAGTTAGGTATTTAGGCATAGCTGTAATAAAGTAATGATACCAACATAATGGAATGTGTGATTGAACTTCATTTTCGCTATGACAATATTAGTTTTCTAAAAAGTGGCCACGCTTAATATTGAGCATCGTTCACTAAAATGCAGATTTTCTACGATCAAGAGTGTCAACTTACTTCTTATACATTTTTATCATAATTTTTAAAGATAAGCTACACTAATGAGACGACCTTTTCACTGTGTTTGTTTACATGTGTCTGTGTGTGAAGATTTCTGCGTACGTGCATATGTCTGGAAGAAAATTTGTAGCCTATCCGCCTTTACAACCAAACTGGGTACACTTTCAGCAATCAGTAACGTTATCTTACATTCATAATTTCCGACAATATCTGTTTCATATTTTTAAAATTGCGGTGATTAAAATTTTGTTCGCTAATTCATTATTATGAAATCAATAATACCACCTAAGATTAAATTCACTCCATCGACAGAACTCACTATACGCATTGATCGGCGAAATTTGTTTTTTCATTGGTCTGTCATTTTGGAAGTAAGAGACACATGAATAAATAATACTCTTACATAATACATCGATTCATGCCCAGTTTGGCACAAAATAATTATATAAGAACGTAACTTCAGCATGTATGTATAATTTTATTATATAAAGATGTTATTTTTAGAATGGCCGCTATATTAAGTATAAGAAAGTCATAATTAACGAGGTATTTGACAAATTTCAAACGAATCGGATAACGTAATGTTTTCATATGCGTTATAAAATATGCTGTTTTACAACATCTTATGTCCACCATTTTGAAACAATGTCATCTTTTTTAAAGAAAATTTTATAGCATATCTCAGGAACCATTTAGCCGATTCCTGCCAAATTTGGCATACATGTCCTGTTATGTATGACAACCCATTCTAGAAGTATGTGATGCCAAACCATTTGACCTGTTTTGAACAAAATAGGTAATCTTACTGTGCATATTGTGAGTCACAGATACGTCAATTCATGGGTTCTTTTGTTTGCCGTTTAGTTTGATAGCACCACTTGAAAAAATAAAATCGGAACATCATGTTGTGCTACAGGCTGGTCACGGTAACGTGAGCATATTTTAAGGCCCTAGTTACTTTTTTTCTTTCAGATATTTTTTATCCTTCAACTACCTATTTTAACAAATATAACCACGTAAGTAATAAACACAGTGTTTATATTCCACCGCACTCGGAAGCTACATCGAAGTTTATAATAAAATATATTTATTGACTATTATTCCAAAGGACAGGGCTGTCAAAGTGTTCACATTGCCGTAAGTAGTCCATGACCTGTCAAACAGCTCCCGCTTAACTTCACATACTAGTAAACAATAGCAACTTACTCAAAATTATTATGATTTCAGTTTATTAGATAAGTGTTTTTAAAAAGAACGCTCATAAAATACTTTATGACAGCGGGATATGTGCACCTGAAAATTTTACCTTTTTAACAAAACTTAGAATGCTGGATGTGCCTTCTGCAAACATATAGCACATTAACACACAGTATCTTATGCCTCATATTATTCAAGTGATCGGTACCTGCAAAATAAAGCTATTAGATCGAATCTCGGGAATTACTTAATCAAGACCGAAATATTGGAGTTGTCGAAACGAAAATTGTACAGTGGCAGTATTTAGGTGATTGTAAGGGAGCACCGAAATCATATTTCAGAAATACATAAACGTTTCTCAACAGATTAACATACTTATGTCAGTGCATGAAACCATAATTTCAAAAGAATTTACTAATTGTTTTCTAAATCGCTGACTCTTTATTTTATATATCATTATGTATTTATGATATATTTAAAGCAATATAAATCTAATTTGGCATGCAAGTAACGTATTGTATGTATTAAATACATAAATTGGTATTTTATTTTTGTAACATGTTGCTATAAATCACTTTAAATCAAAACTAAACGTCATAACTCGGTAATTTATAAGACAATTCCCGCCATATTCTGCACGCAAATAACATTATGTTAGGTCACATAATTTTTATAGTGTCCTAACTTCGCCACACAAAGGTTGAGTTAGGTAAATTACGTAGTAGTCTCACCAGAGATATAGCACAGTAACACTATCTCAATAACACAGCCGCTTCAGAAATAAAGTCGGATGATAATGAACATAAAATGTTGTTGTGGACTAACATATCTCATGTCATACTTGATCGGTTACAATCTAACCGAGTTTCTCTTTAGATATTTTTCCACAACAGACATCCTGCTATAGTTTTGATCACATGGCTATCTCACTTGCATAAATGTGCGTGGAGGAAATTAGCTCATTTTCTGTATCTGCAGTTAGTTGTAAAGGTAGATACATTAACTTCTGTGGAAAAATTGAAAATGTAGCTTTATATAATATATATTTTATAGTCAAACTATTATAAGTTGTCTTAACATCAACTCATAAACTATTTAGGAAAATTTAGACAGGAAGGATAGTATTGAATGAGGAGGCTAATTGAGATAACTTATTCTAAGATAATTTTAGTGGAGAATAGGATAACCTTACAATACTTTAATGTTAATTGAATGGTCAATTAGGAAGAGACAAATAGAATATTCTTAGGTTAGAGTCGTAATACGTGATAAGTGTAAAGGGAGTTGCACTCACTTCTGTCTCGGCCTCGGTGTGGCGGTATTACCGTCCCTTGTTAGTATTTTAGAGAAATTTTGTCGAGGTTGGCAACAACACGGTGTGATGTGGTTTGGTTACTTTTTATTTATCATGTTTTATATGCTGGTCTATTCTAGCATACCCTATCCTATTATATTCCACTGTATTCTTATTAGGCCGATGTCATTTATTCTTTATGCAGTATATTTGCTATTATATTTTACTGCGAGTTAAATACGTTTTTATAAAAATATATTATTTATGTATCGTATATCTATTTTATATTTATTTGCAATAAGGCCTGCAGTACGCTTTTGTAAAAACGATCGCCACTTGGCGCACTGGATGTGGGTCGGCATGACGTCACGCGTGTGTGACGCAAGCAATAGGCGGTGCGCAGGAGTTGGGCGCAGACAGTAGAGAGTCGAGGCTCTGGGATGAAGGAATCAACAGCCGGTCAGCAGGTGACTCGCGTCGTGAGTGCAATACAAAGTTCGACGGGTGAAATGCGGCGTACTCGCTTCGCCGGGCTGGAGTGGTCGTGCAGACCTTTTTGTATTAACATGATCTCAAATATGAATGCTCATGTGAAACGAGTTTGGCACGACGTATTAATTATAACGATTTGTAATCGTTGCAGACGAAATGTTCGCTCGCGCAACTGTGATTAATTACAAAATCACGCGAGTATTGAAGTAATAACCATGGCGATTGTCATCGTGTATGTTAAATAGCCACTGAAGTGCTCCATATAAAGTGTGTGTGTGGCACGGCGTTGGGGTCGTGAAGTCGGCCGGCGCCAGCTTATTACGTGTGGCCCAGCAGTCGACGGGGCGACTGACGGCGTGTTTCTGTGACGTATACGAAGGAGCCACGAGGATACTAGGGGTTGTATGGACCCGCACGTCGCACATTCTTCACCCATCAAAACAAACTGTCGTGAGAGGAACGTTTAAGCATGTCCTTTGATGCCGGGGCGGTGTCTGCTTGTAAGAAGTATGTCGCGGGATGTAAATACTTTAAATAACCACATGTTGCGCCCAACCTTGGCGCAGTCTCGCTGCAGGCGTTGTTGACTGCATGTTTGTTGGCAATAATATTTTTAAAATACTTTTATGGTTCAAGTATTGTGTTCGGTTGTCTCGTATTTGTAATTTTTTAATGGGTGTCCACAATTTAGATAAATCAAATGAAAAGTATTTTTGTACCAAGCGCTATACAGTGTCACATCGATTGTACGAATTGTTGGATGTGCAGCAATTGATAAATAAAGCAGTATTCATGGCTAAAGGAACCATACTGTGTGTATTTGTGTAAGACCTGGTGTACCAGTGAAGATATTCAAGGGTCATCCATCTGGGTGTAAACATTGCAGTTATGTTTTCAAGTTTAATTTTGCTTGATGATGAACTCAGCCTGTTACTTTGTACCGCGAGTTTTCTATGTGCTCCTGATTCTTGCTGTTGATGTAGAGTTTGTTTCTTACTACTACGCTGGGTGAGGTAAAGTTGAGAATCCCCAAACCCACGGAGGTAAAGGGCGACTCAAAACTGCGCCACTCTGCTGGTATAGCGTTAACTAGGGCAATGAAGGTGGTTTTTGTATTTTTGGTATTTTCACTTTTGGCCGAAATGACTTCGTGGATTTATCATGTGGATAAACCCACGTTGGTGGCAATTTGAAAGGCCGCTAACGTTCATACGGAGGAATCGTACAGTATGGAAGAACTCCACAAGCGTATTGTTACGATCTGCTGATAAAAGTTCTCTGAAACCAGTAAGGAAGGCAGCCAAATAGGCCCAAAAGAAACTAATGGAATTGTCTGGGTCATAACCCATTCTTCCTTGAGTGTAGTTAACCAATTAAAAAATTGTGAGTGTCACAGCATTTTGCAATTTTGTCGTGAAATCGATAAGTTAGACGAATGAAAACTTTTGATGATGAGCAATTATTAATGCAAGCTATGATCAGTAAAAAAGCAGGCACTGTGTTAGAAATTCTGCTGTCAGGTTCTAAAACGAGGAATAATGGGGCACGATTAAAGCACGCATATGAGAGGAGATCTGTCCCAGAAGATCAAAAGAGGAATTAGAGCGAGCCTACGTTTACCGTTTCCAAAGAAAATAGGAAACTATTTTAGAGTTCTATCAATCAGTGAGTGGATACGCGTGGTAATTGAATCTCTGTCTGGAGGAAACAAATTTAGTTAGAATTATTACTGAAACAATGCGGCCAGAAGTGCGTGTGCAAGGTGTAGGATTAGATATCCCTGTATCATCTGTTGATATCCCTGTATCATCTGTTGATATCCCTGTATCATCTGTTGATATCCCTGTATCATCTGTTGATAGCGGTAAAAGTAATCGGAAATGATTTGGCTGCGGAACTACTGGCTACGTCAACGTGAAGTGTAAGGAAAATGAGTTGGATAACAACCAACCGAATATAAGTATCTGAAAGAGGCTGCACATGCGCTCCGACTCGAACGGGAACGTGGTTTCAGAGACTTATATTCTAGCAGATTCAGAGCGTAATACATCGCTCTTGCTCCGTTCGTCCATCTGAACTGCCAACGTTTCAAAATGTAGATAAAGTAAGTTTTCTCTCTTATTTCCTGATCGTGACCACACATGTGAACTATTCATCCTACAGACATACGCAATTGCTGATCTTCACTTTAACATTTCCATAAAAATATTTTTAAACGTTTCTAAAATAAAAAACGAAAATGTTTAATGACTTGTCTTTTAAAACGCTTGTTATGTAAGCCAGGGCCACTGTGTATTACAGTATTCTGTGTTATTCCAGACTAATTGGCTATACTAAGTTTCGTTAATATAAGTTCTTTCTCGCCTTTTGTTAGCGTAAGCCGTCTCGAAAGTTTTCTAATTCTCTAATACCATTTACATTTACATCTAAAAAGATTTGCCATTTTTGAATCAACACATTCAAAAAATTAAAATTTTTTCCCACGGATCATTTTTTTTTCAAGCAATCCAGCAGCTGGCTCAGCCCTCAATGAAGCTAGTTTTTATAACCTGAGGAACTCTCTGTATAAGGCAGATATTGTCTCGTGTTTTAGGATTATGAGATTTCGAAGGTAAAGTTGTTTTGCTGTAAAATAAGAATATTTAAATAAAGGTTTTGAATTTTATATGAACAAATTTCATTCATGCCTAGACTGCATATAAATACAAACAAAAAACAATCAGTTATAAATATTCTGTAAAATATTCAGTGATTCAACAAATTGGCACAAAATGCATATTATTACTCGAAATGAGTTCTTTTCGCATTTATTTTCAAAAGTTTCAAAATGTTTGGTCACCTCCAAAATTATCAAATAGCCTCGGAATAATGAAATGTTAAAAAACATAACGTTAGTATTCCATGGAATAAAACGTATATTTATTAAAATGGAAATTGTGTACCGCCAGATTTTGCCATTTTCACTATATTTTGGTAATTAATCAAATACACGCTGTTGGTGAAAAAAATGCCCCTGAGAAAAATTTCGGTACCAAAACGATTATATTTTCACCTTCCACTTAATGTATTTAATTTAATGGAAATACAGAAAATATTACATTATTCAACAAAACATTTATACCTATTATATAGAGAATAGATGCGGAATAAAACTTTGCCTAATTAATATTTTTTAAATTATAAAATAATAAATTTGTTATTAATTTTTTAAACCTGATTTTCGTTTATTTCTTAAACATAGAAAAATTATTATAATATAATATATTTTTAAACATACATTAAATTTTCCTGTATTTTCTGAACAAATAGTTATTTCCCACTGAATTATCACCCAGCTTATAGTTTTACATCAAATCAGTTTCTTAACAAATACTATTAAGTATAATAATATTTATAAAGTGATAGTATAGAGTATATCTCCAGAGTAAATATTTTGATACATAAAGGTAAGTTTCTTCATTTAAGATATCAAAAATATTTCCTGCGTCAAAAGGTGTATATTAAATACATTTTTTTTAAATTTAATATTTCTTTCATTACTGCGAATCAGTTTATCTATAACTACAAGCTGTAATTTAATCGGTACTACTGCAAAAATTACTTACATATCGTCTGACTTACTCTATTTTTACCACTTGTAAAAACTTAATTTTAATGCCTTTCTAGGAAATATTTCTAAAATAATAAAGACAAATCACAGAATCACAAACATATCGAATTAAACTACTTTTTAACGAGTATAAAAGCGAAAAACTTATGGAATATGCCATTTCTATCATATTCTTGTTAAATTTTTATTATTTATAAAAAAAAAAATATTATCCTCAGGAAATTCATTTTCTACAAAATATTATCGTTTAAGCTTTACAGAAATTTCAATAAAGTACTGAACTTTTCTTTTAATGAATTGGTAGTTCTAGACACACATTAAACAATTTAAGGTGCTCTACATTTTAATAAAATGATCACCATTGTTTCCAAGATTTCCTAGTAGCAATACATTTACATCAGATCTTGATAAATATATAAACATGAAATATCTGCTTCCTTTCGAAATTGAGAATTTTTTCGAAACTTCCTTTCATTACATTATATTTATCTCTTCAATGAAGATTAATCTTTATCGTGAAAGGGAATAACTACAATTATCACTATGATTAGATAATATTGTCTACACCACATATTTTCGAAGAACACTTGCTTAAGATCCTAACAACGTATTCACCAATGCTGGATTAGTTCTAGTATTTCCCCTTGTTTAGAAAAAAAATCCATATTTATGAAACACTACTCTAAAAGAAGAAAATGAAAAACCTATAGCGTCCCTAAATTGTACATCCTTAGAAAAAAACCTATGCACACACATTAAAAAACAATAAGAACTAATAAACCATACTCTCATAGATATTTATTGCCGACGCTCTCACAGTAATGCAGGAATTACCATGTTCCAGGATCATGGCGACTCTCACATAGCTGCACCAGACATGTGCTCAAACATGGTTTACAATCTTGCTTTTGTACGACCTCCTTGCTCTTTTGTACGACCTCCTTGCTCTTTTGTTATCTTATCAGCCACTGACGTCTGCTGGTTTGTACTACCTTCCAGATCAGGTGCTGCAAAGACTGCTAGCTCGACCACGTCGTGTAATTCGTGGTGTGTGCATGTAAGAGACAAGCGGCCTAACGTATGTGCTATTGGGCATTGGTCCTCTCCGGTGCTAACGGAAAGGAAAAAGTATTTTTTAATGTAAATATTTTATTTCCTCTCCTTTCCTAAAATTTGTCTTGGCTCAGCCTTCACGTGTGTTGATACGGCAGTAAATGTGAGTTAGGGAGCAATATAATAAATATCAAGGAAAAAATAATTTGCGCAATGATATAAGTGTGGCAAATATGTGTGAAATTAAAGCCTATACTTACTTAATTAAATCACATCATCACGAACTAACTTTTAATAACGAGAATAACAAAATAATTAATAATTTTGAATGTTGGCCAGAGCTAAATGTTTAAAAGAACATAATAAAACTACTAAACATTAACCTATTCAGAAGGTTTAATATGAAAAACATAGAAGTTTTCATATTGAGAAAAAAGAATAGATCATAAAGTGTATAGTCAAATGCGAGAGATTAATCCGTTACAGCTGCGCGCAAAATGAGAACATTTGTTAATGTATCAACAAACCATAAAGTAGTCTTGTTTCAGGTATTATATTAATATGAAATAGAAATATAAACCCATATACAACGTGTATAGCAAATATGTGTACGAACTCGGGCGCGAAATTCGTATCCACAAAAGAGGAAGAATGATGTAGGACACACATGCTCCATTTCAAATAATAAGGGCTTTAGTAGCATTTAAAGGCGGAGAGCGACAGGCGTATTACTTGTGATACTATGCCAAGTACTTGCGTTAGAGGAAGACATATAGCAGTAAAGGGATCAATTACATCACAATCCTGGATAAAATGAAGGTATGATACGTCGTACACACACCCATCATGTAAATAATATGGGTTGGCACCCTTTGATTGCATGCAATATTTACACCGTGAAGTTAAATTTATTGTTAATACCATCGGATGAAGAAGAACGTCATAATTAGTAAATAAGGCCCCCGAGGTTCCAACACTCTACGACCCACTGTTTCCCTGTAAAACAAAAATTATGGGTACAGTGGTAGCAAGGTCATTACCTGGTGGGTAGGCAACACGTCTGCTCCCAATGTTTAACACATGCTGGTGGCAATGATGCACGATGTACACAAATTCTGAAATGATGGACATGGTCTTGGTGTATGGTGAAGTGAGAGGCAACGGCAGGGCACATGTGCGTGTGTACAGCCAAAGATACCCTGCAAGACGTCAGCCGACCCCACCAGACATTCGCACACCTTAGACAGCGGCTACGGGAAACAGACACATTTCAACGTCGGCGTGGACCTGGTGGACCGAGAACAGTCCACACTCCGCAGTTAGAAGAGAATCTTAGGTCTTAGATAATGTAGCGGACAATGTTTCGACGAGCACCGACTCGATCGCGCGGAGAATGGATGCATAGAACGGCACAGTATGGTGTGTCCTCCATGAACAGTTGCTGGACCGTACCATGTGCGTAGGGTACAAGCAGTGGAGCCAGCAGATTATACCCCTTGGCTAGCATTTGCCGGTTGTTCATGCAGCAGTGTGAAGTCGATCCTGATTTTCCAGCGATTGTAATGTTTACAGACGAAGTCACGTTCAACCAAGAAGGCTTAAGCAACAGTAGAAATGTTCACATGCGGGACGACTCCAGCCCACGTGGCTACCAGTACCAATTTGCCATCAACATTTGAGCTGGCATAGTTGGGGACAGTGTCATTGGCCCATACTTGCTGCTCAACCGAGTGCCAGGATTTTAATATTATGATTTCCAGCAGTTCCGATAGTCACAGTTATTTGAGGTTGTTCGTTCCTCTCGTCATCAGAGAACGGATGTGACTGCAACACGACGGTGCACCACCCCATTTCCCCAGGATTGTGCGCGACCATCAAAAACACAGCGTATCCCGCTCGCTGGATAGGACGGGGTGGGCCTCGTTCTTGGCCACCACGCTCCCCGGACCTTTCGCCATTAGACTACGGGTTGTGGGTATTTCTTAAGGCGTGTGTGTACGAGCAACCCTTGTCATATAAAAAGGACCAGTTAGTGAGGGTCATGGCTGCCTGAGATCAAGTTGGAGATACACCAAGAGTTTTAAAGCACGCCCGTCAGTATCTAATCTGCCGTATGAACTACTGTACGCACATTTTGTACATTTGTTGTGAAATTGGTTGCGGTACTGCCTCCTGCATAATCTCGAATAGTTGCAATGTTTGTTCTGTTGTGCTGTCTGCTAGTCCATTCAGTAGCGATGACGAATTGCTACGTCACGGAATATACATGTGTTTACATACATTAGTACAGAGTCACGCTACTGAGCCCATTAAGTCATTATTACTACTCGAAACGTATCGTAACACCGACTGCATTGTACATCAAACATCATCACTAGACGCACCAAACGTGTGTTTATCACGAATACTGCCACAGTTATCCAGTGCAACCAACATACTGTAGTCTTCGTTTCTACCCTGTGCAGCACAATCTGCCACCTACACAGTTACGCTTTGGTGTAGCACATTTCCTAATGCTAATCTGTTTGCTGTGTGTTGGTTCCTGACCATACTCATTCGGCGGGGTGTCCCTGCTGTATTCCTCTGGGCACCGAAGTGTTGTCCACTCAACAGGCCATGGTATTGCTACCACTGAACTCGCTGTTTGCAATTTAACCGAAAACGGTGGGTCCTAGAGCGTTGAAACTAGGGAGCCGTATTTACAAATTACAATAACCTGCTTCATCTGATGATATCCATAATCAATTTAACCTCACGGTGTCAGTGTTGCATGCTATTAAAGAATGCCAACCCGTAATATTTAAATGATGACTGTGTGTTCAACGTACTATGCCTCTTTTCTCCAAGATATTCGTTTAATTAATCTGTATACCAATTAGTGTTCCTCTGTCGCAAGTACTTTGCATAATATATTCCTAATTATTTTTAATGGAACATGGTTGGTTGCCCTGTATCATTCTTTCCCTTTTCCGGTCGATAATCACGTTCCCTAGATTGCACACGTCTCCTATCACTTTCTATACACCGTAAAAAAGGAAATACTTCCCACAAAATATTTAAAAACCTGACAAATTATTTTTTTTGTAAATAATAAGAATACGAAGGAATTCAAGTTATAATATTTTGTTGAAATATTATAACTAATTATTAATTAAGAACATAGCTATAGTTTAGTTAAAATAATTTTTAATAAAGAATTATATCTTAATAAAATATTTTCCATGTATCATTATATTCAACAAAAATTATTTGAAATAATTAAATTACTACAAAACAAAGTCAATTTTAATTTACAGTTATTAACACAACTAACAGACAAGAAATAACGAATTTCTACAAGTCCACTAGGACATCCATATTTTTCATTTATTAAAAATGAAAAAATAAATAAATAAATAACATTGACCGGTTATTTTCAAAATAGAGCTGTTTATCGCGACTATAAATATTAGTACTTTTGATATTTTAACTAAGTATAACTATGAGGTAAACCTTTCATAACTTTGCATTGACATCCCCAGTATGACGGTAATTTGCAAACTTTCTCAGCGCACAGAGAGTCATTGCCGGGCTCTTTGTACTGTCCCGACGCTGCACTCGCAGGCCAATGTTTATTCGCCACACATAAGACACGTTTGGTTCTAATGACCATTTAAGACTATCTACACAGAGGCGAGCGCGTCTTTCATAGCCGAGATGACCTGGCCCAGACCAATATTCGCACCTTGGGTCGCGCTCATGAAAGCGATGACATCGCGCAATGCCTCCCAAGTTGTTCATTTTTTCAAACAATTAAGTGACGTTAGTCCCCGAGGTGTCAATGCCTCCCAAGTTGTTCATTTTTTCAAACAATTAAGTGACGTTAGTCCCCGAGGTGTCATGGCGGCCCGTATGGTGGCTCTAGCCCCTTTCTTCTGAGTACATATGACGGCATCATGGCGAGTACTACTGCTTGGCTCGCCCAAGAAACTCTATATTCTAACTTCCAGAAGATCAAATAACTGGGAGCATTGTGTCTAATTATAACCAAGTAAGCATTCTATTCACGGGAGTCAATGGTCAGTTGAGGACCTAAAACGTTTTTCGTACAGTTGAATGACATTTCGTGAATACTCGTTAACTATTCAAATTGAAGTTCTATATGGCATTCACAAACGTTCACAACTCAAACGAAATAAGTATGGAAGCCGCATCAAGTACACAACAGCCAACAATTAAGCAACATCGTGTACTTGCATAGCGAATTGTTTCTGCGTACTACAATGGGATCCTGGACAGCGCTAGTACATACACGGTGAGGTCACAGGCGAGCAAAATTAAAAAAATGTCCGTATACTAGGAGAGAATCCAGACACTGTCTAAGTAAAGGGCGTCAATGCTGTGCGTTAAGTCGAACTCTTATTAAGAGATGTTAATTGTAAAAAGGTTACACTTTCATTGCCTACATGAAAGCCTTGGCCAAATCACTTCAATGTGATAAAAAGCTAATTATGTATTCCATTGAAAAATATATAAAAATAATTATTTTAAGGTCTTTAACATACCATTATTTAAATCTAATTTACATAATACCTATAGTTTCTGGATTTTATTATTTTCATTACGTTTAATTTGCATTTTAGAGATTTTTCAAATTTTTATTCTGTTATTGTGATCTGAAAGTTCGGCATTACAAACAAGCCCCGTTGAGACATTATGGGCAATATGGCAGCTCCTACAGCAAGACAACGCACGCAGTGAAGTTCAAAATACGTCGTGGGTAATATAAAAGCAAATTGAAATAATTAAAATATTAACAAATAACAAAAAAATTATCCCTGTTTTAGCACGCCGAGGAAACATTGACTCAGCATATCAACGATGTAAACAGGGGCATTAATTGGAAACACACCAAGAAGTATTCAGATGAATTATGAGCGCACTGTGCCACCAATAAGGTGGAATGTTAGTTAAGAGAAGGCAGCGATATCGACATATGTCCGTATCTAGCTGCAGTTTGTTCAGCTATCTGCAGTTAGGTAGCATCAGCGTCGAAGCAGTTATGGTGCCAAATTATCTTCAGGTGTCATAAACACTCAATTCGCTCTCGATGTGTATATGGGTATGTGACGGAGAGACAGAGAACTTCTACCTGCTCTGCGGATAATCCCTCAACTACCAACTGGCCGTTACCGAGTGTGGACAGATGACAGACCTGCACGACAATACTCGTAGTCATAAATACTCTTTTTCAATATTGCAAATTTATTACAATTTAAAAAGAGATTGGGGAGGGGGCGCGCGGATAAGGCATGTATTCCCAGTGCCTTTGTAACTCGTCTTTGTTTCACAAACAACGAGAAAAACGCAGTCAAATCTGCTGTGATAAAAACTGAAAATGTCATTCAATTTGTTAATAAAGAAAAGGGATTGGGGATTACTGCAATATTGGTTTCATTGAACTTTTCAACTACATACTAAAAATGTAGTTTGTTTTTTTACCATGTAATGGCTGGCGAATAAGGTAATTCATGGTGAATATTTTCAGGTTCTAAATTATAAAGTTACACTAAGGACTGTAAAAAGAGTTATAATATGCTGTAAGGGTACAGTTTTCTTTAACGTTTGTGTTCACTATGGAAAATAACAGAAGTGTGAAGACATTCCAAAATATTATGAACTCTCTGTATGAACACAAACAGAAATATTACTTATAACATTATAATATATAATTCGGGGAAAATGAGAACCTGAAACATTGTTAGATCATTATATATAAAACAATTATTAATCTGAAATCACGGGCAACAATATCTCTAATAGTGCAATGAAAAAGTAAAGCCATCAGACTTATCTTGAATTATAGTCAGCATTGATGTCAGGAGAACACTTCATAATGTTTGAATATTTATGACAATTAAAATTAAATTATGCAAAACTTATAACAACTTATCAACAAAACCACAATTTTCAAACACTGCTGAAATAGAAATTTCCCAATAGAAATACATATTCACGTTTAAAAAATATAGTATCTTACTCCGCAAATTAAACATAAAACGGAATTCAGAAAATACATCTGGTTCAGAAATGTAATACCCTACAAACACGAAAAAGTACGGGCCAGCATCGGGCCGGTAAAATATAGCCCAAAATTCAGGCCAGATTATTACGGCTGCCTTCTTATACTGGAAGCAGCCCGATAGATGTCGACAAGACACCAGGCCTGCAGAGGCTGGATGTCGGCAAGACACAATGCTTGCGGTGGCTGGATGGTGGCAAGGCACCAGCCCTGTGGTGGCTGTATGAATGTAAGACACCAGGCCTGGGGGTGGCTGGATGATGGTTAGACATAAGACCTGTGGTGGCTGGATGGCGGTAAGACACAAGGCCTGCAGTGGCTGGATGCCGGTAAAAGATAGCCGAAAATTCAGGTCAGATTATGACGGCTGCTTCTTATGCTGGAACCAACCCGATAGATGTCGGCAAGACACCAGGCCTGCAGAGGCTGGATGTCGGCAAGACACAATGCTTGCGGTGGCTGGATGTCGGTAAGACACCAGGCCTGTGGTGGCTGGATGGCGGTAAGACACAAGGCCTGCGGTGGCAGGATGGAGGCAAGATGCCGGGTCTGAGGTGGCTGGATGGCGGTAAGACACCAGGCCTGCAGTGGCTGGATGGTGGCAAGACACCAGGCCTGTGGTGGCTGGATGGTGGCAAGACACCAGGCCTGTGGTGGCTGGATGGCGGTAAGACACAAGCCCTGCGGTGGCTGGATGGTGGCAAGACACCAGGCCTGTGGTGGCTGGATGGTGGCAAGACACAATGCCTGCGGTGGCTGGATGGCTGTAAGACACAAGGCCTGCGGTGGCTGGATGGTGGCAAGGCACCAGGCCTGTGGTGTCTGGATGAATGTAAGACACCAGGCATGGGGTGGCTGGATGGTGGTAAGACACCAGGCCTGTGGTGTCTGGATGAATGTAAGACACCAGGCATGGGGTGGCTGGATGGTGGTAAGACACCAGGCCTGTGGTGTCTGAATGAATGTAAGACACCAGGCATGGGGTGGCTGGATGGTGGTAAGACACCAGGCCTGCGGTGGCTGGATGTCGGCAAGACACAATGCCTGCGGTGGCTGGATGGTGGCAAGGCACCAGGCCTGTGGTGGCTGGATGGCGGTAAGACACAAGGCCTGCGTTGGCAGGATGGAGGCAAGATACCGGGTCTGTGGTGGCTGGATGGTGGCAAGACCCCAGGCCTGTGGTGGCTGGATGGTGGCAAGACACCAGGCCTGCGGTGGCTGAATTGTGGCAAGACACCAGGCCTGCGGTGGCAGGATGTTGGCAAGACACCAGGCCTGCAGAGGCTGGATGTCGGCAAGACACAATGCCTGCGGTGGCTTAATGGTGGCAAGGCACCAGGCCTGTGGTGGCTGGATGAATGTAAGACACCAGGCTTGGGGTGGCTGGATGACGGTAAGACACAAGTCCTGCGGTGGCTGGATGTAGGCAAGATGCCGGGTCTGTGGCGGCTGGATGTCGAAAAGACACCAGGCCTGCGGTGGCTGGATGGTGGCTAGACACCAGGCCCTCCGGTGGCTGGATGGTGGCAAGACACCAGGCCTGCGTGGCAGGATGGAGGCAAGACACCAGGCCTGCAAAGGCTGGATGTCGGCAAGACACAATGCCTGCGGTGGCTGGATGGTGGCAAGACACCAGGCCTGCGGTGGCTGGATGGTGGCAAGACACCAGGCCTGCGGTGGCTGGATGGTGGCAAGACACCAGGCCTGCGGTGGCTGGATGGTGGTATGACACCAGGCCTGCGGTGGCTGGATGGTGGCAAGATGCCGAATCTGCGGCGGCTGGATGGCGGTAAAAAACCAGGCCTGCGGTGGCTGGATGGTGGTAAGACACAAGGCCTGTGGTGGCTGGATGGTGGCAAGACACCAGGCTTGCATTGGCAGGATGGTGGCAAGATGCCGGATCTGCGGCGGCTGTACGTTGTCAGGACACAAGTCCTGCGGTGGCTGGATTGAGGCAAGACACCAGGCCTGCGGTGGCGGAATGGTGGCAAGACACAAGGCCTGCGGTGGCTGGATGGTGGCAAGACGCAAGGCCTGCTGCAACTGGATGGCGGCTAGATGCTGGGTCTGCGGTGGCTGGATGGTGGTAAGACATAAGGCCTTCGGTGGCTGGATGGTGGCAAGACACCAGGCCTGCGGTGGCTGGATGGTGGCAAGACACAAGGCCTGCGGTGGCAGGATGGTGTATGACACCAGGCCTGAGGTGGCTGGATGGTGGTAAGACACAAGGCCTGTGGTGGCTGGATGGTGGCAAGACACAAGGCCTGCGGTGGCTGCATGGAGGCAAGATGCCGGGCCAGTGACTGCTGGATGTCATTATGATGCTGGGCCTGCAGCAGCTAGATGTCCAGAAATATGCAGTGTGATTATTTAAAATCTGTTTCTTTGTTTCTTCAAAGGTTTTCAAACAAATAAGTTTTTGTTAGTTTTTATTATATATGACGAATAATTGTACAAATGGAAAACATTCAAAGTAAAAAATTTCATGGGCTTCGATGTGACACAATTACAATGATGAAAAAAAATGCTAATATTTAACACATGGTCATAAAAATGACATCATGCCATTAACAGTTAGTTAACATCTTCCCTATTCAAAAAATTTTTCAAAAAGTTTGTCGGCAAAAATACATCGTATTTGTATCTTTATTGTGATAAAGAGTCATGCCTCGAAAACGTTAACTTACCGAAAACATAAAGATGCTATATCGGAATCTGGCAAGAAAATTATTTTTACTTTTGGCGACATGTTGGCTGTTAGATATCACAGCATCATCATGTAGATGATATCCATCTGTTATCCAAAATATAAATTCGGCCGTTGTCTTTTCTCTAACAGCAAACATACTGTCACACAAAAGACGTCACGCCGTTGTCAGATGGCTATCTTCTGGCAGTGAAATGACAGATGCTGACAGTACAGGTACCGGGCAGACAATTTGCCGACAGGTTGTGTTTGCTGGGTAATGTCTACCTGATGTCAGAAGCAATAAGATTATCTAGCATATTTCAATTTGGACTTCAATAAAGTAAAATTGATCGCCAAACTGCATAAGCAATTAGCCGCAATTAAGTGAACAAAAGATCATCAATTAATAAAATTTGAGGGCCTTTTATAAAAAAAAACTATTGAAATACAGTTTTTACTCATGTTCTGCTTGTACCGCTCAGTGGAAACACTTATCATCTTTCAGGCCACTTGAGATGGAATTTATTTGTTTTCTTTTCCTATTAATTGTGATCACTTAAAATTTCCTACTAGATGAAGAGAACTTCGGCTTAAAACTTTATAATTCAGCACAATATAGTTAACCCTCATAGATATATTGAAACAGGAGTCCTCTCGGAAAAACAAGGCAGAAACAAGGCTCAGGAATCTCAGCTCGGCGAAAGAACTTGTACTGAACTTCCTTACTTGGACAGACGAAGTGATGACAATCGACAATTAATTTCTTGATCAGAATGAATGTGAATTACCAGTTGAGCTTGGGTCCCGCAGCTACGTCCATCATGTGACGGTCGTCACACTGCATCTTTCCTTTCACCTGCATCCCTTCTTCTCACTTCAGAACATCAGTTAAAACGATATTTTTGCCGAGTACAATGCTGATCTGGAACATCTAGTAGTCTTCAGCTTTTATTTTACCTCTCCAAAAGCTTCTAGAAGGAATCTTTTATCGTCACTTTTTTAGTTGTCAAGGGCAAAAAACATTCCAAAAAAACTTCCATGGCTAAAATATTGCAAAACCTGTACTTATCTTTAACAAAGAAGAAAAATTAAGTGGTGTACTGATAGACTGCAATCATTAAAAAATAAACAGAGTAATTTAAATTTCCTTTATAAATTTAAGTGCTTATATGAATCAAATAACATTAAATAAATATACTTAAATTCTTTATACCATGTTATGGCTTATGGAAAATGTCCATTAAAACTGCAATAATGTATTTTTTTATCATGTACCTACCAATATTAAGAAAGTCTTTCTGAAGGGGCTTGCATTTAACAATGTGCTTAGATTCAATTAATATTCACAATAACACAAACATAAGGAGGTACAAAATATACACAAACATACAATAGTTGTAAATAGTCCGTAAATATTACAGTATACATGTATTTTTTCTAAAGCCAAGCTCTGATTACTCACTTTTTGGTTTACGCACAGCAATCGTTGTTTTTGCTGTGTTTGTGTGGTACCCCTTTCTAAGGAGTCGCCACTTTAGCGGTACTGTGTCTATACGCGATTATACGGCAGGCCATGAATGCTCTTGTAGTTGGATGTAAACTGGGAGCGAGAAAGATAATTTGTTATAAAGGCAAACTTTAAGAGAGATTTAAGATTAGCCTTAAAATGTTTACAAATTGCAGATAGTGAACAACACAAAACTTGTGGTAGCTGCAAAAAAGGATTTAAATAGGGAGATGAGTGTATTTATTTATGACAGCTTTCATCCATACTGAGTTGTATACGAGGAAACGATCTTTTAACCATTCAAATTTTAAGCTGATTAACAGTTTAAGTTTTGTAATACAGGTTTTAACACATGTGGTAAAACATATATATAATTTACATAATACTACAGTAATAATATTTACATTTGACACATGTGATGTGCGATTTTTGAACCCATTTCCCTATACGAAATAAAATATCTTCATCTCAATAATTGGATTGTCTCACACCATTCGATGTGTATGTTCAAGGCTATTAAGCAATATATGAACTTTACAAGTAATACATTGGAAGTTGGATTCCTTATCAAGGTGTGGCTAAGCAATTTTCTTTTAATAACAATGGGTGGGCCAGCACCTAATCTAACTTAAGGCTGCTATTGGTTCCTGTTGGATGTTATGGTAGGTAAGGATGTGATCGACTCTGTGATTGTATCTGAATACCCTTAAAAAGAGATAATATAAGTAAATAAACCCAGTGTCGAACACTTAAGGGTGGGATTGAAATGTGTGCGCACTTATTGAACACAACAGTATGAAATAGTGCCATGTTATGGTCTGTCTAGTAATTTACTGTATACAGCGTGACGTGAAAAGTCTGCCTTTGTCAGACTTTTTAAGTTTTAGTTCTAGTACAATAATATTTTCCTACAGTGTATGGAAAAGTATTAATTTACATATTACCTTAGATACATACATTATAATTACTGACTCTGTAAGCAATTATGCTTCATAATGACTAGCATGTAAAAACATGACTTGCTATTTACATATGTGGAGAAACTTTTTAGAATGTAACATTGTCTTTGACTTATTAACCATTAAAACAAGTAATATACATATCAGGGCCCCGAAAAAGAAAAGTAATGGCGTTGACGCTGCACAGTATGAATGAGCCATCTAGCGCTCTCTAGAGCGACTTTAAAGGACTGCAGTAATTTATGCGTGTGAGTTGCTGCGCTCTGCATTCAAGTTGTGGAGTCAGAGAACTGCTGTCGCAATGTTGTCCGCTGCGTTTGTGTTGCCTGGTACTAGGTAGCACTGAATGTCTTGTGCTGCCTGGCACTAGGTAGCGCTGAATGTCTTGTGTTGCCTGGTACTAGGTAGCGCTGAATATTTTGTGTTGCCTGGTACTAGGTAGCACTGAATGTCTTGTGCTGCCTGGCACTAGGTAGCGCTGAATGTCTTGTGTTGCCTGGTACTAGGTAGCGCTGAATATTTTGTGCTGCCTGGTACTAGGTAGCGCTGAATGTCTTGTGTTGCCTGGTACTAGGTAGCGCTGAATGTCTTGTGTTGCCTGGTACTAGGTAGCACTGAATGTCTTGTGTTGCCTGGTACTAGGTAGCGCTGAATGTCTTGTGTTGCCTGGCACTAGGTAGCGCTGAATGTCTTGTGTTGCCTGGTACTAGGTAGCGCTGAATGTCTTGTGTTGCCTGGCACTAGGTAGCGCTGAATGTCTTGTGTTGCCTGGTACTAGGTAGCGCTGAATGTCTTGTGTTGCCTGGTACTAGGTAGCGCTGAATGTCTTGTGTTGCCTGGTACCAGGTAGCGCTGAATGTCTTGTGTTGCCTGGTACTAGGTAGCGATGAATGTCTTGTGTTGCCTGGTACTAGGTAGCGCTGAATGTCTTGTGTTGCCTGGTACTAGGTAGCGATGAATGTCTTGTGTTGCCTGGTACTAGGTAGCGCTGAATGTCTTGTGTTGCCTGGTACTAGGTAGCGATGAATGTCTTGTGTTGCCTGGTACTAGGTAGCGCTGAATGTCTTGTGTTGCCTGGTACTAGGTAGCGATGAATGTCTTGTGTTGCCTGGTACTAGGTAGCGCTGAATGTCTTGTGTTGCCTGGTACTAGGTAGCGATGAATGTCTTGTGTTGCCTGGTACTAGGTAGCGCTGAATGTCTTGTGCTGCCTGGTACTAGGTAGCGCTGAATGTCTTGTGTTTTGTGCACGGTGTTAAGTATTTTTGCCTGCTCTGTCTGGTACTGCACAGTCTGGGATTCATTGGCATTAAAAGGCGTTTGCCCTGACGAGTAGGAGGGTCGTGGCGGTGAGCGCATAATGGCAGTGACGTGAGCCTGCCTGGAGCCGCTGTCGGTGCGGACCTCCTCGTCCTCTGGTTGCACCTCACTTCCAGTGACAGTGAGAGTGGGGAGGACTGGTCGCTTGAGGTTTCGGGGCTGCTGTCAGTCCTAGTATCCGAGACCAAGTTATAGCAGCCATTGTAAAAGGGCCGGTTATGCGAATATATAGCCTCTAACAAGCCAAGGGGACCCACACCTCCTCGTGGTAAGGGTGGGTGGTAATTTGTACCACCGATCACTCGACCTTAGGATGTCCTGTTGTGGCAGTCAGGGCATCTAGTTGGGTCTGGTGGTAGGTGATGCCCTGTATCAGCAAACGTGGGCAACCCCGGGAGGGCCCTGGTCCAATTGAAAGGGGTACCTGCCTCCCTTGCGAAGTGTGGATCGTGGGCAGTCACGACAGCTTAGCTTGGTGGCGGGCCGGTCGACTCCTCAACGGTCAAGTAAAAATAAGGAGTAGCACGGGCTGGGTTGGTTTCGTACTGGCATGGGTTTAAATACTCGCTGCGATGGTGTTGGGACTCGTGGGGGCCGAGTTGGTCTGGAAGTGTGTGTCACCCAAAATGCAGATGTGGCACTCATGTGGTATGGTGGATAGTGGTGCCTGGCCCGTCATGGTTTGGGGGCCACATAATTCAGATATGGTTCTATTGTGAGTTTATTGGGATAAGGAGTGCCACGGGGGCCGTTCCGTTGGCCGGCTGATAACTAAGCCGGAGCGGGCAGTCCTACTGCGACAGTACCTAGCCAGGAGTGACCCTGTCTCTACATGCCTCCACGGTATTGGGAGAGGCATCCCTCGTGGAGTCAGTTGTGCAATTCACTGACTCCACCTTGGAAGAGGTTGATTGGTTAGCCTCCCCAGCAAGGTGAGCCAGCCCTGTGGTGGGGTCGAACCGGCAATTAAAAACCGGCCCAGCCAGGGTGTCCTAGGCATGACGTTAAACTGTCGAATTGATATTAGCGCAGGGTGTCTGTCTCACTCGTAGGCGCTGTCCTGTACGACCGTGCTTGGCCGGCCTGGGTGGGACCAGGTGTAAGGGATAGCCCGGTGCATGGTCGGAGTGGTATTTAGCGTGCCGTGGGGCAGGCTTAAATAGTGCTGGGTCCCAGGGGTGGTGGCGCTACCAGGGCCTTGTGCCCCTACCGGCTGCGGCGGGGATAGTTTGGGGGGAGTCGCCCCTGGCCAACTTCCGAGGCGGCAGTGTAAGGTGACACCACCCAGTGTAGTATAAGTTACCGTCTACCTTGGGAATGCGGCCCTGTTGGGTCCTCCCGGAGGTGTGACAGAGTGCATCATCGGGGGGGCCTGCTTTCTGTCCAGCGCGGCCAGGGGGCATGGGTATGAGTTCATGTGATTTCTGCCCAGTGACCCCGAATATCAACGTGAAGAAGTTCAAGGAAGCACGGGAAAACGGCGGGAGTAACTATGACTCTTTCCAGTGTGCTGACGGTTTGGCAGAGAACCTCTCTCTTCTTTCTGAGGTTCTCTACTCAGCTACTTCTCAGCTGAGGTCGACATACATGGCTGTACTCGATGTCAAAAAGGCCTTTGACACGGTACAGCATGTACCTCTACTTAACATCTTGAGGTCTCGTGATGCCCCATTTCCCATTTTGTGCCATATACATAAGATCTATGCGCAGGGCACCACGTCTATTTAGCTACCAGGGCAGGTCCTTAATGGAATCCCCGTTCATCAAGGGGTCAGGCAGGGTGATCCATTGTCCCCTGTCCTGTTCAATGTTGTGATGGACTCTGCCCTGGCTAATCTGAATCCCAATGTCGGCGTTCCGCTGGGGAATGATACCATCTCATATCTGGCCTTTGCTGATGATATTATTCTGATGGCCAGGTCCTCGTCTGGCCTTCAATCTAATTAGGATATTCTGGGTGATGGACTGGCGAAAATGGGGCTGATGCTGTCGGTGGAAAAATTTCATTCTCTTGCCCTCGTAGCAGTGGGCAAGACGAGGAAGATGAAAGTCCTTGATGAACCCACGCTCAGGGTGGGCAATGCATTTTTGCCACCCCTGGGCATTACGGACTGTTGGAGATATCTTGGTATCTCCTTCACATCACGTGGGGTTAAGGCTTTCAGGAAGGAGCTGGAGGAACCGCTTCGGCGTATTTCTGAGGCTCCTCTGAAGCCTCATCAAATGATGGAAATCCTAAGGAACTTCTTGATGCCTTTCTTGATTCATCAGCTCTCCTTCGCCAGGGTGAGTATGGGCATACTAAAGGCCTTGGATGTTGTGGTAAGGGCCTCTGTTAGACGATGGCTTAAGTTGCCAAAAGACGTAGCATTGGGGATATTTCACGCTCCTCCTAGTTCTGCTGGGCTAGGCGTTCCATCATTCTTAAGGAGCCTGCCAGTATTGATTTTGTCACGCTTGAGGAACGTGTCGAAGTCCGATTATCCCCGCACGCTCATTGGTCAACTGCCCATTATTTTCGAGGCGTATTGAATGGGCCGAGAGGGCGGCCACAGTGAATGGTTATTTGTTGGATACCACCTTGAAAGTTAAGAATTTTTGGTCGGCTAGGCTCCTAGCTTCCGTTGACGGGAAGGATCTTGTCGCAGCTAAAGCAACTAAGCTGTCCACCGCTTGGTTAGTGGCAGATGCGAGATTGGTACCGGCTCGAGATTACATATCATATCTGCAGATCGTCAGCAATAGCCTGCCTACCAAACTTAGAACTAGTCGCGGTAGGCGGGCCGAAGGCATCCTACCCAAGTGTCGGGCAGGATGTGATGATGTCGAGTCCGCGTACCACATCGCTCAGCAATGTGTCCGAATACATGAGGCTCGGATTGCATGCCACGATAACATCGTCCGGGTGGTGGCTGACAAGTGCGTCAAGCGAGGCTGGGAGGTAAAGAGGGAGCCTCGATATAAGACCGAGGCTGGATTGAGGAAACCTGATCTGGTGGCTGTCAATAAAGAACTTGGGAAGGCAGTCATCATGGATGTACAGGTCGTCCAGGCGTCCAACCTCGATTGGTCTTACAACACCAAAATTAAGAAGTATGCCACCAAAGATCTATTGGCAACTGTCATGGCCGAGAGTGGTGTTAAGGAGGTGAGTGTTCTTCCAATCACACTCACCTGGAAGGGCTCCTGGTTCGTGAAGTCTGCTTCCGAACTTCAGGATATTGTTGGTGGAGGGTCCTTCCTTAAGTCCTTGGTAACTCGGACCTTGTTTGGTACACTGCTTTGTTGGAGAAGATTCATGCGATCTACCACCGTCAGGTGAGGCCCTCTGGGGTTGCGCTCATGTTTGTTTAGTATATAGCCATTGGTAGGGTGGATATCGCTGGCCATGCGTTCTTTTCTATAATGCCAGTTCAGTATTTTGTTTTGTTGTGTTTTGTCTGGTTGGAGTGCTCCTCCTGGTCAGTGGCTGTGACGACTCTACTAACTGGTTGGTGGATGGGCTCTGCACCCCATGCTGGAGGGGGTGACAGACCCAAAGGGGTGGGGTGTACGAGCCCTAGCTAGATGCACTATATAGGGAGGGGGGTGAGAGCTCCTATGCGTTGGAGGCCTCCTCACTTAGCCATCGTTGCTGTCACCTGGGTCGTCAGTGAGTCGAGGTTGGAGTTTGTAGGTCCTTCCTCTCTCTAGATAGCTGGAGTCGGAGAGTCTAGCGGAGGAGGACCATCCCTATGCGTGAGGGACCCTCTCTCTACATAGGGTAAAGGTTCGATGCAATCCTAAACCTTACTCCCTCGACTTCCCCCACTGCCCAGGTGGTGTATTCCTGTGGACCTTTGTATCCCTCTATTTAACAACAGGTAGCCCAGGAGGAGCTCGGGTTGTAGTGTCTTCATATAAACCTTCCTCCAATGTATGTATTTATTTATTGTGCGCAAATAGCGAGAATCACTTGTTTCAAATAGCCAAATGCCTCGTCATCTAATTAGTGACCCGCATGAATGGATTAACGAGATTCCCACATACCGTACAGTGTCCACGGATGCTTTACAGGTAATAGCTGGCATAGCCCCTATGGACCTGAGAGTCATAGAGGTTGGTAAGTTGGCCCTCACAAGGGTTAATGGCCAAGTAGAGCCACAACACAGGAGAGTTGCTTGGGAGAAAGTAATGGAAGACTGGCATGAGCGATGGTCTGCCTCTGAAAAGGGGCGTGTGACCTTTACAATCTTTCCCTGTGTCCGGGAAAAGTTGAAATTGGACTTTGTTCTGACGCATGACCTAGTGCAGTTTCTCTCAGGACACGGCAACTTCAAAGCCAAGCTGTATGAATTGGGACTGGTCGATGACCCGCAATGCGATGATTGCCTGGTGCTGCACACCATGGCCCACGTCCTGCATGATTGTGTGCGCATCGAGGACCTCCGAGAGATCCTTAAATGGAAGCTCTCACTGTTAGGACTCGACTTTGACCTGGCTGTCATAAAGGCAGCCGACAGCGACGCGAAAGCACTGCTGTCGGAATTCGCCAGGAAGGTCATGCGCCGGCTCAGCGTGGGAAACCATGCTAGAGACGAGCGGTTGGCTGCAGATCCCTTGCAACCCGACTTTGGACCGGAAACGGTCTAGTCTGGGTCGGGACTCAGCAAGTGCGAATCAGCCACTTTGGATACTCTTGCTGGAGTAAAACCTGGTCGATTGCTATGCGGGGCTTTGCTGGGGGAGGTGAGGACCTATACCACCGGAGGGGGTTGCCACTCGGGGCGACTGATTCGCAGTGCCAGGGGGAGCACCTCGTATCCAGACCTGGGATCTTCACCTAGGGGGGAACATGCCCGGGTACTGGACTGGACATGCATGCCGTATTAGAAACACAACATGCATGCGAATCATCCTTCGCAGCTGGTACGTACCCCAACCTTGAAAGGGGGCTGCTGGTGGGTCTAAGGTCTCCGATGGAGTGCCATGAAAGCCAGAAGTGGTAAGCAGCACAGCTGTGCAACAATCGTCTGTGCCCCCTCTGCTGGGGGGGGGGCACTTCAGGCCTAAGAAGCCTCATCGTGGATGCGACGAGGTGGAGGGACATGTTTCCGTGACCTTGGGGTGGAAGCTGGAACTAGGAACAGTCCTTAGTATGGCTCTGAAAGTTGTCTCCTGTGATACCTTGAAGGATCCGGTACAGGAGGGGAGGAGGTGTGGAGAGCAGGACATGTTCCGGAAAACATGTCCCTATCTACTATCTAGCGAAACCACTGCCAAGGGAACGCGCATAAAGGGCATTTATACACATGGAACATATTTTCTTGTAACAATAGGAGTTAGATATTGATGGCTTTTAAGCCATAATTTAGGATTCACTTGAATGCCTTTGCCACTTATATATATTCAGTAATGTGCCACTTGCCTTTTAACATTATTCCTCAAGCTATATTGAACTAATAAAAATATACAGTTGCCAAATATTCCATCTTACTCCTTTACTTGGCTTACTTCTATGTTTGTCTTACAATTTAGTAAGTACTACTTAATGGTACTTCTGCTCTTAGAATATGCCATTAAGCACAGTATTTTTACAGGGATGCCTGCCTGTCCTTTATGTACTTCATATTATGGTTACGCCGCCTGAGCCAAGTGGTTCATTAAAACTACTATTCCGATTAGCTTATAATTAATTGACGCAAGAGTGATAATGAGGATTATAATCGTTGGCAAACTTATGTAGTTGTAATGCTCTTGCGTTAAGAGGGAAAAGACACGAGTTTATCGAAATGACGATCTGTTCTCTATATACTGTATGGTAGGGAGTTCCGCATGCTGGATTTTCCACTCAGTATTAATAGTGTCATTAACAAAGTAAAAGGATAATCCTTCACTGGCCTTGAGTTGTTGATCCTCGAAATTGTTGCTGTGGAGCCATTGCATGGGGAAGATAGTATGAGATATAGCTAATTTGGGACTTTTTATATCACAAATGTGGATTACTTTGATGAGCGTGATCTGATTGGAAGTTAGTTCGCAACCACAGGGTACGTGAATTTCAATTGTCCCTACCCTTACATTATTAATTTCCTTACTTAACATTATATTAGTACATCTGAGTAGTAAATCACCAGGAGTGTTGGTTACTAAAAAGTGATGCGGTTCAATAGCTTGAACTGACAATGAGTTACCGGGCTCGCATTGGAATTTGCAATATTTAAATAGATTTTCAATATCATTAAGATAGATTGCAGCCTTTAAGCAATTTATTTGTGGGTTATCGACTATTTGCTTTGGAAGGAAATAGATACATTTGGCTTGTTCAGGGGTGTCATAGAGTCTCTCGTCTCTTTTATTTTTACATCAATGGCAATTATATTTTTGTGGGGTTCCTATGTGGCAAGTTTCATTTGTGTCCATGTAAGGTACTTTCGTGGTTCTGAAGAACTGCCATGAATTTTTAATATTTTGTAGAGGAATTTGAATTTTAATCAACATTTGGGTGGGTGACAACATACATTCTGTTAGTGGTAACGTATAATATTTTAAGATATTTTTGATGGGAATGCTCAATGCTAATCCCAGGCTATATACTTGTTCTTGTAATTGTGAATGGTCACTATGTAATACTTCCATGGATACAGCTTGCAGGAGTTAAAGTTTGTTCTAACATTGCTGAATGTACATATTAATTCTGAGTTCATTGACAATGTTATTTATGAGTTGTAGCACCATACTAGTCAACATTTGCGATTGTACAAGGGAAGATTCTATTTCTTGGCTTTGATTGCTTAGTTGGCATGGCATTGAGCCTATATTTTTAGTGACTGAGTTAATTTATTCTCTATTTGATTTTTTCCTTTTTTGTCACAATGTGAATGGTGATATTAGATTTTTGTTGGAAGTGATGACATTATTCTCTATATCACTAGTTTGCAATGCAAGCATCTCCTCATTGGCCAGAAGGGATTTCAGGTTTCGGCTCGTGAGAATATCGCAACACCATGTTGCGACATCCCCTAGGAATGTGATTCCACATTTTATTTTATTAGATACGACCAGTTCTGACAGGAACTCTTGTACAATGTTATCAGATGCTTCATTGAAGAATTGACCCAGTGTGTCTGCATTCCTGCAAACTGCACTGTCCTTCGTACAGGCCTGATGGTACCATACATCGATATTGCTTGGCATTGTTGGTTGGTGCAGTGGAATGGTGTACACCAAAGGAATTGTTTCTTCATAGTGGATATCGGGTGTTAGCTGTTTTTTAAATAGACCCTGGTGTGGGTCTTCAACAAGTGCATGTCGCTGGTAGCAGACACTATGTGGAGTGCAAGGACCAGCATGCCAATTTAAGTTGTCCCCATTTCCATGGCCGATTAACCTGTAACATACATGAGATTATTAGTCTATTATATTAGCGATTTTTATGTTTCTTGTGTTAACCATATCTATTTTGGTGTGTCCCCATATTCGTATTTCAATGGATATTGTGGATGGCCCAAAGATATCATGGACCCGGTAAGGACTGTGGTATTTAAAGTTTAGGGCTGTGCTTCGTGTGCAATTTTACCCATACAGATTGTCCAATTTTGATGTCGTTGGGTCGAAATTTTCGGTCAAAAATAATTTTTTGTAGTTGCTGGGATGCAAGAAGGTTAATGTGTGCTTGTTCGCACGCTTGTTGTAATCGTTCGCACCAGTCTTTGGCGTGTTGTGAAAACGTGTGTGATATCACGTGGCAAGGTTGGACGGCTTCGATGCCATGTAAGAGAAATAATGGGGAAAATCTCTTGCTTCTATTGACTGTTGAATTGTAATTGAATACGATATAGGGGATGTACTCATCCAAGTATGTGTGGTCTTCATTAGCACACGCGGTAAATTGTTGCGACAGGACATTGTTGACTTACTCCGTCAGCCCGTTACATGCCGGATTGTACACTGTCATTTGGAGCTTTTTTTATTTGTAATTTCTTCAACAATTCGGTGATCATCTCATTGTTAAAAGACGTTCCCCTATCAGTTAATATTTATTTGGGGCACCTGTGTCGGAGTATTACATCTTTAATGAAGTGGGCACATATTTTTGCGTCAATGGACTTGGGGCACCCGTGTTGGAGTATTACATTTCTAATGAAGTGGGCACATATTTTTGCATCAATGGACTTAACAGGTTGGGCTACTACATAACGTGTAAAAAACTCTGTCATTACAAGAATGTATTTATTACTGGACGCCACAGTTTGTAGAGGTCCTTTAGCAGCAAGACCCCAAGAATGGAATAAGGGAGGGGCTTGGATAGGTGCCATAAGGCCTATCGGTTTTTGATTCGGGGTGTTTTACCTTTTGACAGGTGGGGCAATTTCTGATATATTCTTTCACATCTTTAGCCATGATGTCCCAATAATACTGGTTTTAGTTTTTTCGAGTGTTTTAAATTGACCGAAGTGCCCTCCACCTAATAAGGTGTCGTGGTATGCCATAATGATTTCTGGAATGTAATACTGTGGGACCAGTGTTAGACTTTTTCTCCTGTGGGCGTGCGCAATTTGAGGTATATTTCTCCATTTCTAGTGATACCGTATCATCTTGCCAGGCGAATGTATATACGTGTGGCATTGTGTGGTTTTGTAAGTGCTATTTTTAGTTGAGTGATGTGCGGTTCTCTGGCATATTCAGCTAAAAATGGTGATGTGGGTATTTTTGTGAGTGGTGCTAATAACAAATATGTGTCATCTTCTACCTTAATGTATTCTTGTTTGTGTATGCGTACGGGGTGATATTATGGTGTGCAGTTATCCACTGTGATTATTATTTTGCAGTGTATGCATGGGTCAATGCAAGTGGTTTTAATTTTATTTTCATGTCCTTCCATTATGATTTCCATGTTTATTTGGTATAATGTCGTGGTAATTTTCATGATTGCTTGTAAGGGCAAGTATTATTCATGTTCCATAACTGACCATTTTTTTCTCATTTAACGACAGTTTTTTAAGCGAATGCAATAATGGAACTGTCTTTGCTACCAGGTGTTTCCTGCATGAGGACCGCTCCTATGACTGTTTGGGAGGCATCGCACGGCAGGATGGTGTGTTGGTTTTCATTGAATTTCGCTAATATGGGTGGTTTGAATAATGCTGTTTTAAGATTGTCGAACACCTGTTGTTCTGTCTGTGTCCATTCAAATGGTATTGTTTCTTTTACTAAATCAGTGAGTGGTTCGGCGAGTTTTGCGCAATTAAGAATATATCTTCTTAAGTAAGATGTTAGTCCTAAAAAGGTTCGTAACTGCTTTATATTTTTAGGTGGTGCTATTTGTCTTATGGTTTCTATCTGGGTCTGTGCGGATTCCTTCCGGTGTGATATAATGGCCAAGGATTTTAATTTCCTGCTGTGGGAAGTGATGAAAATGTCATCGATGTAGGCTTCTGCTGAGTTCCAATGCAATGGGTCAAGCATTATATCAACAAAATTTTGAAAATAATTGGGGCTTTTGGCGAAGCCCATTAGCATACAAGAGTACTCGTATAATCCTACACCGTCGATGTTAAATGCTAGTTTTTCTCTATCTTGTTACGGTACAGGGACTGCATAGAATCCACTGAACATATCAATGGAGGAAATATAGCTAGAATTTTGAAGCATATTTATGTCTTCGGTTCTGGGGATGGGGTATTGTACCTTCTTTAAGTGCTGATTTAAGAGTCTGAAATCTGTTAAGAAACGTATGCCTCCTTGGCATTTTTTTTATTACGAGACTATTTTTTATTACTACCAGCATAATAATTTGCGCATCAAGCATTTGTTGAATTTGATCGAGAACTGGTTCCCACAATTGAGGGTTTATTCTGTACAGGTGTGTATATATTGGTTGCTCCATAGTCAACTCAAGTTTGATTTCATAGTGTTTAGTTTCCGTAAGTTCAGTGATTGAGCTAGCGAAACTGCCTTTGTAGCGTTGGAGTACTTCCTTTATTTGGAATTTTTTGTGTGGTTGCAGTGTTTCATTTATGTTACCTAATATGGTGTCATCTGGTGTGTTCTCCTGAGCTTCAATTTTGTTTATATAGTATTCTATACAGTTAATTGTGTCGCCTTCTACTAATTTGGTGTTAATTGGGATTTATATTATATCTTAATTATGATATGCATATACATACATGATACCTCTAGACAATATTGGTACTATGTTATATTATTTATGAAGTCGACACCCCATATAATATCTAATTTCAAGTTATCTATTAGCAGGAATTCCTGTTTAATGTTGTATCCTGCGATATTTATATTCATATTCGTTTTGTACCTAGGTAACTCAATATCTGATGTAGACCCCACTAATGTGGAATTTTCTGTTACTGGTTCTCGTTTATGTTTAGTTATGAGTGTTGGCATTATGCAAGATTGCGAGCAGCCGGTGTCCAGCAATGGGTAATATGACCTTCCACCAACCCAGACAAGGATGCACGGTGTTGACATTTGTATGTAAGCTCGCCATTCGTCCTTGCTGGTCGGTGGGGTGTCTTTTTCTGTTGGGTGTATCTGACCTGTGGCTCAGTTTTTGCTTACGCATTTTATCATTGCCAATGTTATCCCTTTTGTTTGTATAATTGTTGTGTGTAGACTGTTGGTTACCTTTTACCATGTTTGCAATGTGTATTTTTATGTAACACAAGGAAAAGTGTTTTTTTTTTTTAATTTTACAAATAGTGCTGTAATGTCTGTATGAAATGGCTCTGTTTGGTTGGGGAATAGTGGGCATGCCATAGCATTCCTCTGGGATGGCTTTGTCGCACGCCACCACTTCCGTGATGTGTACCATGTCGGCTTTCACGGGCACTGTGTTTTGTTTGCCTGTAAACTTGTCCTTGAGGGTGGTGTGAGAATTAGAGCTGCTTGTTCCTGACCCGTTTCTTGCCTCGCTAAACGTCATGCAGGGTGACCTATTTCTCATGTTTTCGTGTTTTTGAAAGTTTTGATTCACCTGGATAGTTGGTTGATTGGACAGCTGGACGTTTTCCCCACGGGAATTGCATTTGGCCTCGCAGGCATTAATTATGTGCTTGACTTTAAGTACCTGTTTCGCACATTTACTGTCCATGGTTGGTTTCTGGTTACCCTTATTTTCCTTGTTAAAGTTCCCTGTCTTTCTGTCGTTAGCTGGGTAGGGAAACCTGCATTCGTCATTCCGCAGTCATGCCTGTTTACTTCACAGTGTTCTTAAGGGGCTTGCCTGATTGTACCTGTGGTTTTGAAATTATTGTACCTTATCTTGTATTTTGTATATGGGAGTGGTGTCTATCCCCCCTTTTTTGCATAAGTTTTTTTGTTGATAATATTTGGTAGTTTGGTTATGATTTTGTCTTGGTTGTGTCTGAGGGTGATAGTTTTGTTGTTGTTTTGTTTTTCCCCAGAAGTTGATAATTCTCTGGAAATTACCATTTTGTGTAGGTTTGAGGTTGGAAGGGCTGAGGTTGTAGTATTTCTTTTGTTGATGTCCATATTCCTTTACTACAACAAGATGTTGGTGGTTTTGTTTGTATGTGTTATATCTGTATAGGTGAGGTGTCTGTGAGTTATTGTAGTGTTGTGGCTTTGTGTAATTGTTGGTTCTCTTGTTATGTAATGCTAGATTTGGAATTTCTTCTTTTAACTTTATTACCTCCGCTCTCAGTGTGTCCATATCAGAGTGTATTTGGTGGCCCATAATCGCCTGGCTGTAGCGAGACAGCCCGACTTCTACTCTCTGAATATTTGTCAGTAAGTCTTGGATCGTGTAGTTTTTCAAACCTACAATTTTGTCTGCAATGAATGGCAGTAAGGAACGCAATACAATTCTTATGAAATCCTCATCACTCACATTTGGATTGTATTTCCGTCTGTAGAATAGTAAATTTTTAATGTGTTTTTGTGCAAATTCGTTTAGTTTCTGTTTTGTGGTGTAGAGTAGATGTTTAAAGTATTCTTCGGATGCAGGTGTTGAGAACTTGTTTTTAAAATTATTGACTACGTAATTTCATGTAGTTTGTCCTGCATTTGTTTGTAGAAAGTTTTCTAATGTATGTTTTGCTGAGCCAGTTAAGTAGTATTTAAGCCTACGGCACTTTTCTATTTCGTCCCAATTATTATCCTCTGCAGCGTGATTATACTGTTCTAAGGACTCAGGCAATTTTTAATTTCCATCACCAGAGAATTTTGGCCCTGACATGGACTGCTGGACGATGATATTTAGTGGTGGTGGGTTTGCCACATTGGGGTGGTGTTGTGGTATTTCGCGTGGTGAAGCTAAGGCTGAGTTTTCATATATTGGTTCTGTTATATTTGTGTCAATTGGTATGGGTGTTAAATAGTTTGTTGGGTGGTGTACTGTGTTTTCATATGAGGGTGGTGGTGTTGATGGCAGTAGGCCGCTATCCGTTATCTTTGGAATTAAGCTATTTGTAAGGCGTGATGAGTTAGTGTTAAATTGTTCGACAAATTCTGGATTCTCCTTTAATAACTTTTCCGCTGATGCTATAAGTTGTTGAAATTTTTCTGTGCTAGTAATGTTTTGCCCTTGTAGTTTCTTTTGTGTTTCGGAAATGCCTATTGTGGCGTGTTTCAAAATGTTCCACATGTATATACTCTCTTTGTGGAAATTGCATTAAGCAATTGAAAATCAGTCCGAAAAGTGGAGCCATTGTTAAACATGCATTAAGCTTAATGTCAAGCTCACTCACACACTACGCTATTAAGTATACTGGGCGACTGTATGGCCGAGGTATCTGCAACACTGCAGTTCTTGCTTGCGTGCTCTGTCGCGGCCATGGTTTTATATAGTAGTATAACACACTGGACTTTGAATGAGTGCTCGCGTTGTTGCCATAGTTTACTACGTTGGATTCATTGACCCGGAATATGTGAGGGAATTCTAACCCTGTGGGCAGGAGCAAGGTGCTAAACATATTTACGAATTCCACTTTAGTTTTTCTACACTTTATTTTAATTATTACTCTAAAAACTCTATTCTTCTTCATTTAATGTCTTACGAAATTTTACAGTGAATTTAATTTTAATCTTCAATTCCAAACTAAGGGGAGAGGTTGGAAGCGATGGCGCCTCCGCCATTTACTGTGACTTGTCCTAAGAGGAGCAGGTTGGTTACCCATTAACTAGGGGGATAAGGGCAGCTAGATGGAAAAGCACTCAATTACAAAACACTAATTTTATTTTATCTCACGACAATACAAAGTTCGCTATGTGAAAGCAGTTAACATACACAACGTTTACGCCCCAAATATTCAACTATGAGGCACTGATGCCTTTTCTCAATCAATACCAATTACTTCACTCTAATAGTCTACTCCTTTGCTCTGAGGGACCTTAATCAGCCTTTGCTCTGCGGGACCTTAATCAGCCGTTGCGTGTCCCGAAGATTCTCGTGCCTTAGACTCCCTCCCAGGGAATATATATATATATATATATATATATATCCTTTAATCGGCGACGTCATTGAGGAGGATCTCTCCACGGCTGGCTAGTCGAGGGTTGAAGCAGGACCACGGCAGGCGGTCCTCTTGGCAGGCGGTCCACGGGCAGAGACTTTGGCATCGCTGGCAAGATGGCGCCCAGAGCCGCCATTGCTCCGAGATTA
Organism: Dryococelus australis; assembly: GCA_029891345.1. Taxonomy (NCBI): domain Eukaryota; kingdom Metazoa; phylum Arthropoda; class Insecta; order Phasmatodea; family Phasmatidae; genus Dryococelus; species Dryococelus australis. Next base: position 18,375,205 of record CM056999.1, read on the forward strand.
TATACCTCCTTCCTGACCTCATGCTCAATTCCCCGGAATTTGTTTTCTTCAAACAGTGGCTCGGCTGGCCGAGATCGCTCTGCGCGCTGTATCAGCTTGCTGGCAACCCTTACAAGGGCCAGCCGCAGCAATAAGCTCATAGGCATATGTCATTACTTATATATAGACCTTTAAATAATTTTTATAATTCCATATTTATATGTACATATATGTAGACATTTAAATAAATTTTATATTTCCATATTTATATGTACAATATTATGTATAAGATAAATTGAAACTAATTTCAAATATTCATACTTATATACCTATACCAATATATATAAATTAAATTGAATTTTTTTTATATTTTTGCAGAGTTATATGTTCAGAAATATGTATCAATAATTTGATAATAATTATATATATATATAAATAAATTAAACTGAAATTAATTTTATTTTTATGTAGTTATATGTCCATAGCTATATATAAAATAAATTGAATATAATGATAATATATATGCCTATACCTATACATATAGATTAATTTGAGAATAATTTTATATTTACATTGTTATAGCTTCATAGCTATATATAAAGTAAATTGAAAATAATTTTATATTTTCATACTTATGTATGTACAAGTACATAGTTATTTACATATACATATAGATAATAATATTTATGTATATATATATATAAAACTATATATTTATATTATTCTTAATTATATATATTCCTATCTTATATTACGACATAAATATTTATATTCCTATCTTACATAAATACATAATTATGTATAGTCCTACCACCTGCTACACCTCACGAAATTGGCCAGCTGCAATCACGTGACAACTCGGTGAATAGCGGGTCGGTGATTGGCTGGTCGGTGTTCGCACAATGTGTTAATGGTACAATACGATTGGTTCAATGTCGATATGACGTCATAGGGATTGCTTACGCCTATATAAACAGTAGGTATGTCAGTTGAGAAGCTTAGTTTGACAGAAACTGTCGTGAAAGGTGGATCGCCTTGGCTAGCTTGTGCCTCTTCGCATCAAAGTTTTATTCTGAATCTGCGGTGTCTTCTGGTACTCCAGTGATAATGGTAGCTAGAGGACTGTAACCATCGGCGAATTCAGGCATGGAGCCGACATTGCCATTGTCTTCTGTGGGTGCGCTACCTACAGAAGCTCCATCGGCATCGCCAACTGGACCATCGGCCTCTGTTCCAGCAGCATCTGTATGGTCATCCACCTCTGCTGACACATTCCGAAATTATAAGTGTCTCGCTTCTGTGAAAAGACCTCCACGGGCAGCAGCAATGCTCGGCAGCATGAGCGCTTTAATTGTGCTAAAAATTTCTGTAGCATGTCATATTTGTGTGACAGGTGCGGTAAGCAGATCAGCCGTAGCGATAATTTACTTAGACATTTTAAAGAAAATTGTAGTTTTTTGAGGGTGTTAGGTATTGAAATAAATTAATTAAATAGAAAGTGCCTGTAAATAAAATAGTGTTTTATTTCACGTTTTCCTAATTTGTTAGAATATAATTAAAATTGAAAAGGTAGAGAGATAAAATAAATTTGATTAAAAAGCATTGTAAACATTGCATTGTACTATATGTACAGTTATAAAATTTAATATTTTTTTAAATAAATTAACAACTTCAAATTTTTAATAACTAATACATATTCAATAAATTATGCATGCCGTCAAAGTCTTGCATCATGTTTGCAGGTATATGGCTGATTGGAAGCATCTGTTCAAGTATTTTTATGCCTATAACTATATGGGCTGACAGCTTGCTTGGCCTCCAGCATGCTTACTTTGATGAATTTTGCCACATATTTTTATTTTCAAGGTCATTAAATGTCATAGGATCAAGGTCAAGGGAGTCTGCATCTAACATGGAGGTAGTTGTCTATAACGTATTATACTTGCTGGCATTTTATGTATTTTTCCGAAGCATTTTGTTTTCAAGGTCATTCAAGGTCATGAGGTCAAAGTTGAGGTAGTCTGTATCTAATATGGCGGTGGTAGTCTGTAATCTCATATGCTTAATGGCTTTCGTGTATTTTTTCCTGAGTTCTTTTTTTCAAGGTCGTTTAAGGTTATCGGGTTAGGGTCACGGTCCTTGGCTTCCAATATGGCGGATGGGTGATCCCTACCAAGATGGTGGTCATTTACCAAGATGGTTGTTGCCTACCAAGATAGTCGGCACCTACCAATATGGCGGTCGCCTACGAAGATGGTAGCCTCCAGTAATGTATAAACAAATGATGAATGAAATAATCAAAATGGCGCAATGAGTAGGAGGGGAGTGGGGGTGAGGGAGTCAGTCGTCTGCTCGGGATGTAAATAATGGGACCACTGGAAACATAAGTTTTTTTAAAACAGAATATACTTACATGAGTTGATCGAACCTGTCTACTCCTCCCATGCACATATTATTATCACTCATAGGCGTTGGGCATGTGACTGTTTGTTTGTTTCCGTACTAGTTTTTACTTTCTACAGCGCTAGAATTATCAGGATTGTGCATATTACTAATGACAACCACGGACTGGATTCCTCTGTCTTTCCACTAAGTGACTGAGATTTCTCCACAAACAGCATAATCAGAATCTCCACACTTTAGGTCTTTGTCAGTTTTGAGAAGATTCTTAGGGAAATGTTTCATTTTTTTCATGATTGTCCCACAACCAAACAATCCCTTTTGCAGAAGTTCCCTAAGAATAGTAATGGAGCTGAAAAATCTGTCAAAAAATAAACAGTAGCCAAGAGTCTCAAAGGACTTGGCTAGGGTTAAACTGTCCTTTCACCAAGAGTCCCTTCGATTAATTTTGATGTTTTTCCTTCGTATATCTCAAAATGTATCATATACCCTGAAACTGCACATTCCACTATCCAAACCTTGAAACCGCTCTTTATTGGTTTCATGGGAATATATTGTTTTATACTGGACGTTCCTTTGAACCCTATTATACGTTCATCAACTGATAAATAACGGCTTGGGTTAAAAAAATTCTTGAATGTTTTGTTCAAGTGCTGAATGAAGGGTCTAATTTTGTAAAGTCTGTCAAAATTTGGGTTTTGTCTGTTTGGCATACATGAGTTGTCATTGAGATGGATGAATCTGATTATTTTCAAAAATATTTTCAGGGACATAATTTTAGCAGATCTGGGATCGTGAAAATTGTGATCGCCTGACCAATACAGTCTGAGGCTGGGAAGACTATGAAATCCCATAATGATAAGAATTCCAAAATGGCTTTCAATTCATCAAGTCATGTCCAGAGTTTGTCCTCTGGACATGACTTGATGAATTGTGGTATTACTGTGAATTGTGGTATTACTGTAAACGAGCTCTGCTTTTGCATATAAATGAAGCTTCAACTCAGTAACACACATCAAATGTGTGGTACGTACATTTAGAGATGGTGGTTTATAAAATAACTAGTTAATAAAAATAAGACAATACATCGAATCACATTCAAGGTTTTTGAAGTGCTTCAATGTAAACTGGTTTTGTTTGCCTAAGAACACATATTGTTTGATACGAAACACTTAAATGCACACAAAAATTACGTTATTATAAACACGATACTATAAAAATTTACTACCATTCACCAGTCTTCCTTCCCATAAAATATGTTTCTTGAAGAACACAAAGGTAACAAACTCCGTCCTGGAAGCCAAATACAATGAATATTATCTCTGCGTAGTGGCAACTCTTTTATCTGTGATGAGCTGCCACGAAATTGGTATGAAGTTCACAGCACAGGAAAAGAACGGGCTAAGATGGCCGCTGTAAACAGTTGGTGGTGAGTAATGAAACCACCTAGATAGAAAAAAATATCCTCACAACTGCTACCAACAATTCTAAGAGAAGGTGGTTAGTGTAATAACCACAGCCATCTATGCACTGCTATGAATGAGACAAGGTTCATCATGCATTTATGAAACAGGAGAGAGTCGACTCTAAAGTAAGTGGTTACTTTTATGACCATTAAACTATAAAGGGTTTTAAAACAATTTGCATTTTGTTACTTTAGAAGGGACAGCCAGTTCAAATTGTTCATGTTCCTTTTACGTTCCACTAAGTTGCAATAAAATTAATTTACAATTTTACGCACCTCAGAAACTATGCGAAAACAAAATTCTACCTTAGAGACACTACAAAGTCGTCGCGGTATGACGAGGTGCGTCTTGTTAACTGTATCACACATCGTACTGCGGGACTATAGAAGGGAACCATACAGCTACAGTACCTTAGCAGTGGCCTTACTACAGGCCCGACGATGCGACAAATGAAGCCCGACAACTCGGGCGATAGCACGACGGGAGTCGCCAAGGAGCTCCTGCCTCGACGCCGTCACATCCAATGCGTCGTCATCAGGACCCTGGTCAGCTGTTGCGTCGCGCTGACGAACTCCTCGTTCCAAAATGCACTTCAGTCGGCCACACCGCTCTTCCACGGCGCCTCACTCATTTAGTATGTGGGCCCTGGATCACATAACACGAACGTGCAAGTCCGACCAAAACTCCAGTTCTCAAGTCCGACAAAAATTTTGCTCCGGCAACAATAATTTTCCACAAATCTGTGCCGACCATTACTCGGGTAACCTTGCAGTAAGGCTTGCAGCTGATCTTGAAATGTGCGTCGTTATTAAACAAGCAAAGTTTACCACGACACGTTCAGCACACCAAAATACTGCCATTTTCCCCGTCACTTTCGTAACCAACATAGGAGTTATGGACTGACGATCTCAAACAGTCTCGTTTGGTAACACAACCCAGCGCAATTTAAATCACAGCGGGAAAAGTTAATTTCTGTCCAGCCCCACGGCCATGGTAATGTTCCACAAAACATTTACGTTACGACTCTGTCTCAAGCCGCAATTCACGAGGTGCAACACCTCGCGCAATATTTCACACAAAGAAAGTCTGATTCCTGGCGAGCCCATTTCACAGCCTTGGCTTACACTCGACACCACTCTAGTTCAGATAAACTATCTGTCGGAGTCCTACGAGACACTATGGGCGAGCAATCCAGCATTACGCCCGGCACCAACTCAACGTCGCCCGACAGCGGTGGAACACCCGTCCTATCCCGACATTATTTTGTCGCAGTGCGTTCTGCCGGGCACTTATACACATGCCATTTCCATGCGCCCGACGTGAATTCGCGACAATCTCGTGCAGCCCGACAATACTAAGGTGGTTACCCTGCCAGACCGACACTGGCCAGGCTCACGAGTATAACTCGTGTAGGTGTGAGGACTTGTACGTCGACAAACAGACTGTTACACGTCGTGCGCTCATGCTGGCCTCCAGCTATATGACACTGACATACACTACCTGCTTGTGGCATCACGGGCGCCTACATTCTCTTACGTCACACGTGCCGTGCCTGTTGCGTGCGATACCTAGTGGTCGCTCTTTACACTGAGGCGGTTAACACGTGATCCAATCAAATATGATGCTATTCCTAGATTATTAATATTGCATAAAAGAGATAATAAAAATTATTCACATTCACCACGTTATATATATATACATAGATAAGATTACATAATTAAATGACTGAGTGAAATGAATAAATGACCGAACCTTATAAAAGTATAAACACACACTTAAAGGTGCCAGGCGGCACTGCCAACTGCTATCAATATACACTAAAAAATATTAACAAAAATATTGTGTCGATAGCCATATCGTCAAAACACAAACCACTTAAATGGTGCACAATCTGCTTACAGTGTTTTGATTAGGGACGTGATACAAACCAATATACAATACCAAAGGAATAATAGGTACATCCACGCATTGGCGGAAGTTCAGACAAGAAAATGTAACCACGTTTTAGGCCTTACTGAAAACTGACAAAATGCTCTTTATGTTTTGAAACTACAACCTTCGAGTCAGTTGTTAACTGCGGATTCGCACTCTCGGAATTAAAATTTTAGTTAGATAAGTGTGATGCAGAATGAAACTAAACAAAGTTTTTGTTCACCAATTCTCCCGCATCGAAAGTGAATATGTTGCTGACATTAGTAGGGACACTATTTTCACGAAACGAGTTTCGGCCGTACGTATTTCAAAAAATTTAACTCTGAACAACGTTCCGCACTGGATGGTTTTGTCGGTTCCACGTCTTGGGCACGTGTCAGCGAACCACAGATATATAGAAACAGAGTAACCAAATTCAGATTGGATAAGTCACATTCCGCAAAATTCTCTCAAAAACACGTAATCAATTACCAAAGAGAAATTTCGGTCTACACCTAGCTCATGATTGGATCTCTTCGCGAAATTCTGGTACCGTACCTGAAGACGTGGCTTTTGGACGATAGACAATAAGTTTGTTGCCCGCGACATTGCTCATTCCCAATTTGGATTTGCAAATGAGTCCAGTAGACTGAAATTATACACTGCTTTTACTCACAATTAAGCCCAACAGGTATTTGTATTGTATTTTCATAACGAAAATAAATTAATAAAATAAATTATAATAAAATAAAACTAAAGAAGTTAAAATAAATAAATAAACTTATATAAATAAAATCTAATTATTGATAATAAAAAATAATAAATGCAAATAAATAATATTAATAGATATATAAACTGTGTCTTCGTTCGTCAGAATTAGTTATTACCACATCAGGTTATGTACAGCAACCTGGTATTAACAAAAATTCATAGTAGTGTATCTCACACTGCGAAGCTCAGTTTTGAATTCGCATATTTTCTTACACTTTGCCTTTAATTCACCAACATAACGAAACAGCAATGTAACAATAAGCTAATACAACAATAATAAGTAAGTGGAATGATTTAGTAGGTTAGAAGGCAACGGGACCTGTAACCAGAAGCCAGTGACCATTGACCATTGACCTATGACCCATGGCCTTGACCTTTGATCTTGACCCAAGTAATCTTTAACCCCAAAATCCAAAAATAAAAAAAATAAAAAATTCTAAAAATAAAAAATATATATTTCTAGAAAATTATTTTTAAAAATTAAAAATTATCAACAAATTTCAGTCCCCAGCAGCCATTTTTCCCGAATAATTTATCTTTTTTCCCTAAAAATTTCTCTATTTCCCCAAAAATTTCCCGTTTCCTCTTAAAATTTTCCTTTTTTCCATGAAAAGTTCCAAAAAATCGTAAAATAAATCATAAAAGTCAATGAGCATAATACGTGACTGACTACTACCAACATCTTAAAAGCCAGTTTCCTTCACCTTGACCCGATGACCTTGAATGACCTTGAAAACCAAAACTCGAGAAAAAATCATGGAAGTCAACAAGAATATTATGCTACTGACTACTACCGCCATATTTTGACGCAGGTGACATTGACATTGACCCTATGACCTTGAATGACCTTGAAAACAAAAACTCGAGAAAAATTGTATACAAATGTTCATATATTAAAATGGTAATATATGTAAGACTTTTAATTCAATTAATTTTATTACTGTGCCTTTAAAATTTTAATTGCATTCTAAGGAATTTGGTAAACGTGTGTGCGAAAATATCATGATATTTATGACACCGACATACTGTACAGGGCAGGGTATGTAGGTCACTACCTTTTTGAGGACTAGTGCCGAAGTCACAAGAGACCTGCTTGCAGCAAACCTGGTACTGAAGAGAAATGCACTTAACCTTTACAGGTCTTTGTATTTCTAAGTAAACTATCGGTACGGCTGATCTGCTTACCGCAACCGTCGCACAAATATGACGTACGGTAGGGAATTTTGGCATAATGAAAATATTCATGGCGTCATACATTACTGTCGAAAGTGAATGTCATCACAAAAGTGACACTGATGACTATGTAGTGAGTAGTATAAATATGGGAAATCTGGGACAATGCATTTTAAATTCCAGCTTCAGCGGCTTGTGCAACTGGGAGACTGCGGCCATTTACCCTCAAAATTTCCCTTTTTCTCCTCAACATCTACTAAATACCCTAAAAATTTCAATATTCCTCTAAAATTTTCCCCTTTTCCCTAAAAAATTCACGTTTTCCCTCAAAAAAGGTATAAGCTCACAAAAATGGTAGAAGCCCCCTCATGTTTAGAAAGAAGCCCTTGAATTCTAATTTTCGCCCAATTTAATTAATTTGAGGGGATTGCTTGGAACTGAGAGAGCAGTGAAGGCCATATTATTTATATAGGCATAGGGTATGTCAAATTGAAGAGCTGTATTTATTATTAGATTTTAAAATTTATTTATTTTATTTAAAATTATATATATTTTAAATTTACTATTATTTTATTTTTTGTAGAAATTATACATCGGGTATTGCGGAAACTTACAAAAGTCAACTACATTTCCTGCCTACTCTCTTTTTAAGTCTCATTATTCACAATCTCAGCTGTTTTGTAGGTATAAGTATGCTACTCGTTTTTTTAAATGCTTGTATATATGACTAAACCAAGCGCATCATACTAATACCGGCAACATGCACGAATATGTTATCAACATGGTATGGATTAGCATTTTTACAGGCTTAAATAGTGATAATTTAATTGTCAATTGTGCCAGATCCCTGGAGACTTGGAATGTACGATGGCAGCTAGGGAGATGATCATTCGTGCTCTTCTCAGACACAATCCAACCCACTCATTCGCCAATCCACTCACTAATCCACACCATACCACACACCAATCCATAACATTCCTGGCCAATCTTCCTCACCAATCCTCACCAATCCTCCACAATCTGCCTCGCCAATCCTTTGGTAAAAAAAATGCTAGAGAAAATTCCATATAATTACAATCAGTGGCGTCTTGTTAGGGCAAGCAACGCAAGCAGTGCTTGCTCAGACAGTTTCCTGACAATTCTATATTTAAAATAAATATTAAATTATAACTTATATTTACTTGAAGGTAACTTTTCATTCATGTAGTACACATTCTACTCGGGAAACAAAACTGTACATTATAAGAAAACAACTCGTTCATTGGCTAGCAAAACCAAGATGTTTGGAAGCTCTGTAAGTAATGCTTCCAGCAGGTAGGCAGCCGCAATGGTTTTCCGGCCGATGGAGGGATAGCAGGGTAGGAAGACCGCCCGGGGAGGGGCGGGGATTATGGCTGCGTTAACCTGTGTTAGAAGCTACGATGGTGGTGCTTTCTTCACCGAACTGAAGCGGAAATAGCCGAAGTTGGCCTATCCGCAGGCAGTTGGCGTGGCGTGGTGTGATTTACAGTAACTAGATCGATGTGTGGGCAAGTTCGTGCACACAACAAGAATCCTATTGTTTTTAATTAATTTAGTTCTGGTGTTGAGAATGTTATACATATTCGTGCGCGATGTATACCCTCCATAAAAATTATAAAATTACAGTGTGGGACTGAGAACCGAGTAGATAGAACGAGTGCAACAGAGACATGTGGATGGAAGTGTGGTGTGTGTGGATTACAAGTAAAGCATTTTTCCAGCAGTGCTTTCAGTTTTAAAGAAATTTTGAAGCGTATAATAGATGTTTGTTTCTTGGGTGTACAGGAACTGCCTTTCCATGGTCATGATAAAAGAAAAGAATCAGAAAACCACGGCAATTATGTTGAATTAATTGCTTTAATTGGACAAGGTTCCGGGTTTGATGATGGTATCTTTGTAATATTTTTCACTTAGGCAAATGTTATGTTAAAAAAAAATAAAATTTTTACAAGCAAATTATTTTATATTTAGGTACGAAATAATGTTTAAATGGCAACATTTTGCACCATTAAATCCAAATTTTCCCAGAGGAGGACCTCCGAATCCCCTTATCCCTATATTGGGGAGATCAACGCCTCTACTGCCCACTGCACACAGTAGCTTTCCCATGAAATTAAAGCATGCATCGCCACTGATTACATTGTGTAAAATTATAGGCGAGCGAAGAACTTGTCTGGAAGAAACTTTTGAAGGTATAACTGCATGGTAATGTGATCAAGTAACTAGCATACATGCCTGCATGTGATTAGTCAGCTGCAATAATGTGGTAACTTGGAGATTGGCTGGGCGGTGTCTACACAAAGTATTAATGGTTTAATACACTTGGTTAAAAGTTAATATAACATCAAATGGTTTGCATATGCATATATTATAAGCAGTAGGGATGTAGGCTGTGAGGTTTTAGTGTGACAACGGATGTCGTGAAAGATACATAGTCTCGGTTAGCTTCTGACCTTTGCATAGATTTTTTTCTAGAGTTTTTGTTTCCAAAGTCATTCAAATTCATGGAGTCAAGGTCTAGGTAGTCTGCATCTAATATGGTAGTGGTAGTATGTAATGTATTATCCATGTTAGGTTTATGTATTTTCTCGAGTTTTTGTTTTCAATTTTATTCAAGATCATGTGGTCTTGGGCGAGGTAGTCTGCATTTAATATGGCGGTGGTAGTCTGCAATGTATTATGCTTGTTGATTTTTATGTATTTTTTCTCGATATTTTGTTTTCAAGACCATTCATGACCATGGGGTTAAGGTTGAGGTAGTTTGCATCCAATATGGCAGTGATAGTCTGTAATGTAGTTTGCATGTATTTGCCTTAACTTACTTAACGAATAAGCCCTCCGAGTGGTGGTAATTCCTCAGGAATCATCATCTCATATATCCCAAATCACCACAAACACGAACTTTTACATGTATTCTTACAGAATTTCTTCCTTTATCGCCAGCTTAAATGTAACTATATTAAGAATAGCAGCGCGCTTTGTGGTGGAACTGTTCCCTATGGCAAACTGTCCTCCTATCCTGAGAGGATGTAACGGTACTGGAAAAAATCATCATACCGATTTCAGTATCTTATTCCACCTAACCAGCTATCCGCCACCTGAAAATGTTCAGCTATCAGGGTTATGAAAACTTACCAATGTGCTGCCCCCTTTCGACGGTGAGCGAAGAGCTGACGGGCAGCGTGACTGCTTCGCTTGACTTCGGTTCCAGCACTGTGTGGCGCGACCAGCTGAGGTCCTGCCTCCCCGCACCTCCTCGATGGCTTCCATTCATCGCAGTTGGCCGTTGCTAGGCAACCTCTACGACGCCGCGGCATACGTCATCAAGAGATTTAAATGAACTGATTTTTGTACTTCCGGCAAAACCTCCATACTGTACTCCCATGTTCCTCCACATTCTACATCACTAAGTTTGGACTATATATGATGGGTGTAGATATCATGACAGGACACACAGCACCAGACACGCGGCAGGAGGAAACACACACCACACTCACATTTAGAATGTGAAAGGGGAAAAATAGGCAGAAGGCATTTTACTGTCATGTTTTAATAGGATAAATTTTATAATGGGCATATGTTAAAATTTAAATACAGAGCAAACACAGTCTGGGCATTTATATAAAAGTTAAGTGATTTTTCAATTTTTATGATGTATTTTTGAAACTTCAATTATGCACACTATTTTTGTAATCACTTTTGGTAAAAGTGGGAATTTGTAACTTAATTATACTCATGTGCCCCTATTGGCACGTTTTGTATTTTGAAGCCTGTTTTTAGGCATACTTGTAATTAACACGTTTATCTATTTTTATATTGCTAGCACTATTTTTGGGGCATTGGAAGAAAAAAGGAAAAATATATATTAAGCCCAATATAAACAAAGAGAAAAATATATTTGTGGTTTGTTCATTTCTCACAATTTGGGGGGTAAAAACTATAGAGTATCAATGGGATTGGAGAAAAACTTTGTTTTTTCAAACTCTGCTAAACATCTTATGAACCCTGCTGAATATCTAGAGCTTTCTATGACAGTAGGTGAGAGCTGTGGTCACTATCACGGAGTTTGAGTTTCCTCCGGGTGCTCCTACTCCCGTGACAAGGAATAGACATTGATGTGAGGTTGCTGACGCGCAGCGACTTTGTTAACAGGAGGCGGCGACTGCAGGCCTGGATGTTGTACTGGAGTCCTGCAGCCGCAGCACGCACAACTTGAGACAGGAGCTGAGTGATAGTGTGGGTGTGAGCAGACAGAACGCCATCCTATTGGCCAAGCTGACCACAGCGGTGAGTAGCTGCTCTACTGTGTGCCGCCAGCGACCTTCCTCCGAGACAGATAGTACCACTACGCCACAAGTGAAAATATACCACAATCCACTAGTATATGAAAATATATCTGATCATATTTAGAGTAATAACATATGAATATCAAACTAATGTAAGAGTTGGACGTTTTTTTTTTTTGGGCTAGTTATTTTTCACACAGTTGAATTTTATAATTATTGTAGTAACGAAGTTATTAAGAAACCTAAATGACGACGACAAAATAACGAATAAGCATAATGATGGACTGTATCATTTCATGGAAAACAACTTCTGAAATTTGCTAAAACTAATTATCGCTTTACTAAATGCACATTTTAATAAAAACTTTTGACACTCTAAGTATTAGACTATACATGTATTTATTTTTCTTCAAGAAACTATCAACTACACGCCACCGTTAAATTGAAAATTTCACTTGATTATACAGTGCCCACTAAACATCCAATTCGCTCATTAGGTAGGAATTTATATATCTACCAAATCTGGTGTAAAACCTACTGAATTGGCAACACTGATGGTTACAAACATCCCAGCTGATAGGCTGCTATTTCTTGTCAGAGGGATATGGATGATGAGCAGGTAGCTTGAAAACACAGCACCGAATTGTCGCTAGGAACTAATCGGGAAATATTTACACCTCCAGTAATCTCAGCACTTTTGAGGCAAGTTTGTTCCCAAAGTTTAAAGTATATATGATATAATAGTAAATATAAATAGTTTAATATTAGAAACATATAAATAGTCGTGTACTCTCGTTTTCTATAGTACATGGCTTTGAAAATATGGAAGTAAATGAGCGAAAATGGGTTACCGCCGATACATGTTTTCTGTTAATGTGGCGGGCTCTTAACTGCTCGGACGACATTTTTGTAACCGACGCGGCTGTAATTCTTTGTATAAGCGGATGTTTCTGCTCTGGAAGTCGAGGTATTTTATTATTAAAATTGAACATAATTTGAAAACATTCCACATCACAGTGTAGTAAAATTTGCTCTAATTTACTTGTAGTGTAAATAAAGTAATGCTGGCAACTGGTTTCTAAAGTATTTTTATTATAAAATACAATATTGTTTTAGCAGTGTATAGTAAATATAAGCTTGAGTGCAAATGCCAGCTGCGCAGTAAACATCTCAGTATATCAATATTGATCTGATTTTCTTCCTCCACAACTGTCAACCCTACATGGCTTCGACCATGTTTCTTTGCCGAAGATGACACACGAAACCCAGGTTCAATAGCCTTACACTTGCATTTCAATTTATTGTTGCATACTGAAACATCAAATTCATCAGTATGTACATCAAGTCATTGTTAAGTTGCCCCAAAACAATGCACCCAAATTTATTGGGCAAAAGCTCGCCATATGGCTGAAGTCACAGGTGGAATCGGCATAAGCCACACTAACTTCAATGATAGTCGAGGACCCTTTTCGATAATATTAATGAGGCTGACAAATAAATGTGTAAAGAAAGCAAATATTTATATTTTCGTGGTAGATTACTTTAACGTATCGAAAAAGGCGCTCCCAAGTTCGGACAAGCATTGTGGAATCATTGATCCATGACTTACCATTTGAGCAGCATCTAACTTTGATACATGTTCTGCAGACTCGTAAAGAAACTAATAAAAAGGCAAATAGCTAGCTCATAGGTACATAAGAAATATCACACTGAACAAGGAATACAAATAACACGCAATCGCCTACTCGCTGACTATAGATATTTAAAACAGGGATTTGGAACAAAAAATACTCGTACTAAAGTCTGATGGAATACGTACAAAAGTCTGATGGAATACAAAACCTGTAGGATCGCAGTCTTAGACAAAAAATAGTTCCCAAGTGTGTTTCGAAATCAATGCAAGGGAAAGAGAATGATGTACTAGGTTCGATGATTAACAAGAGATGGTGATAAAGAGAAAGAACAGTCACATATTAAGAAATGTTTTCCAGAAGTTCTCTGCAATTTCTTCTGCCAATACTTAGTGTCCTAATTGGTCTAATCAGAACCACGAGTGTTAGAATTTTAGCAGTGAACGCTGTTTCAAATTAATGTAATGTATTTTGTGTAACTCAGCGACCCAATGCAAACATGGAAGCTATTTTAGTGGGTAGGCAAGGCCTGTACCTATGTCCATATCCAGTAGGAGCTACAAGTGTATAAAAACGAAGCATAAAAGAAATCTGAGAAGATATATTTTAATAATTACACAAATACAACTACCGAACATGGACATGAAACATATGCATGCAGACTAAAAATGTTCAGTTTCAGATAAGTGTTTATGCAAGATAACTTGCCATATAGACCATATTCACAAATATTCCATAATAAATCTAAAAATTGAATTTCCTGTTTGGAACTGGGTAGCACACGTAGAATGATGAACCATACACACTGTAATTAGATTTCGTTTAAATTAATGCCCCCCCCCCAAAATGCAGTGACATCTATGTAAAATGACACAATGTTGTACAAATTTTAAACTGAAGAGGCACACTGCTTGTGGAATCGCCTTTATTCGGGACTTTACTTCTTTATTGGACGGAATAAATTTATAAATAAATAATTATGCAAGGGCTTGAAACCGTTATTTAGAAATGTGTTATAAGATACCCAACATAAATGAGAAAATGCAGACTATAAAACATGAAAACAGATAACGGTTCTCATGAAGTACTTAGTTACTTAGTACAAACTACATGTCAACATAAACTAAACTTCGCTGTCTCGCAACACACATTTTGAGTTATGTGGAAACCACAACACACTGAAACATATCGCCAGACGCAGCAATAAAGCAGACTTTACAGAACAAGATTAAATCGGAACTATGCTGGGGTTCGAGAAGCGATTGAGAGAAACTGTCAAAACACACGAATCATCTCAACCAGTAAATAGCTTGCAGGTTTTTGTGAAATGGATAAATTGTCATTTAGGCATTTGGCATGTAACACAATAGAAAATCAGCTGTTAATTCCCAGAATACCTCTACTGATTTTAAACTGGTGAAAAAATAATAAAGCATCATTAATCCCTTAACTTGCACATTGTTTTTTTGTTCCAGATGTTGCAAAAGATGGAATTTTGGTGTGAAATGTACTTACAAATTTCTTATAAGAAATTACATGTCGGGGTATATGAAAATAGTTTCAGTACATACATGGCATAAGAAGCAAACAGTTATAACATATTTGATACGTCAACAGTAACCAATAGCATTGCCCAGTAGGGAGAGGTGATGTCCGTTTTGGAGCTAGCTTCTGAGCTTCCACAGCATCGAATATGATCCCACGTATTCTGTAATGTGGCAGATATGAAAGAATATACAAGTCATCATGAAAAAAAGACCCTGAAGTGGCTTTAAATGTTCGACAAGCATAGAGTGGTAGAGAACTTTTGAAACAAATAAGTCATCCTATGAGTGTATTTGAGACAATGTGGACATGAATTGTGGCAAACACAAAACAATAAAAGAAGCCATCATACAAACTGGCTGCCAGGACTCCAAGAATCATCAAGGTGTTCAACACAAAGAATGAACTATTTCCTAACAGTCTCGGCATCAAGGTCGACTGACAAACGATTACATAATCATCAATGAACTAGTCGTTTCAGAGAACCCATTACAGATGTGGAACTTCATGCATATCAATCTTTCTGATAAAATTGTACACACAACCACTGTAAATTCGGGTCGTGGTGCAACACAAAGATATTAACTTGCTAGTCATTCCTGCAATTTAGTAGCACTCTAACAAAATAAGCTGGAGCCAACCCTACTTCGACGAAAATACCACGAAATGGTGTTCTTCAACTGGTGAAACATGTAATTACTGTTGATATATGACGAGGATCAAACATGACATATTGGTGACCCCAAACAAGTTATCCACATACAGGATATCTAGTTACAAATTAGAAGACAAATACAAAATTCCTATATATGTTTGTGAAAGGTAACAAATGGTATAAAGGGGAAGATGCCCTGCATTCTACTTATGGAGTATGCAAGAGCCACAGTTTGCACGACGAGGTCCAAGTCCGAGCAGATGAAATGTTTGGTCGAACTGAAAAAAGGAGTTGCGAAAATCGTATATGTGCAGGCTGAGAATAGCCTCTCCGTCATATCGCAAACACATTAAATTATAGGGCGAGCTGCATCAGCATATCTGTGAGAAGACAGTACATGAATAGATGTGAAGGAACTTTCAGCTGTGGTACAAATGGTGCATGGACCTTGAGTCTATTATCTGCGACTATTCACGAAATGAAATGAGCCATCTCGAGTCTTGAATTCAGTCGGTCCTCCAGCATATGCATGGTAACCAGAGTGTCTTCTCACCCTCGGCTAACTGTCCAACACTCTTTGAATGTGTCCCGAAGTTTGCCTGTGTATGTCCAGGAATCTTTAACTACCTATGGTTATCTAAGGACGTGTGGCTCCATTTGGTTGGGAGTGATAATTCCCAGAATAACCAGCTTTGTGCTGCTCAGAACATCACACTCTGGGTGGAATACCTATTCACGAGGAAAAAATTTGCGTATGATGAGTTTACTCAGGGCGCCATATTATTGTTCCCACCTCTTTCAACCCAACAGTGGACACTGGCCACTATGTAGGTATCTTATAATAGTTTATGAAATAGTTGAATGACATATAACTACCTAATGACTACTTTTAACAAGATGGCGCCACTTGCCACTCTTCTAACACCACCAAAAGATGGATTATTAACTTCTTTGAAGATTGTGTGGTTTTCAAAGGACTTTGGTCACCCAGTTCTCCTGAGTTTACCCCATTGGATTTATGCCTATGGAGTATGCTGAAATATAAAATCTATTGCAACTACACACGGACCATCGTAGAAAATCAAGTCAGTGTTGGGAGGGAATTTGACTGTGGTGACCCTGTCTTGTAACATGGACAAGCGTGTTTAGGCATGAAGCGATGCTAATGGCGAGCACTCCCAACACTTACTGTGACGTCGCCACACTTCTTATACACCATAGTATGATCATAACACATTTAATCCCACTGTGACCCATAGTTTGATATTTATGATCGAACATCAGGAGTCCGAGAGCAAGTGTCATCCAGCAATAACAAAAAAAAAAAAAAACACATGTGATTATCTGCAGTACCCAATCTCTGGCAATTTCCAGTAGAGTTCAAAATTGTTTTCGGTAGATTTTAAATTCAATATTGAATAAATAATTTAATTTTATAGCATAGTTATATAAATTAAAGCATTTCAATTTTTCTGCTCGATCTCCTGTATAAGTGCTTTAACAACTATATTTTTGAAATTATATAAATCTAAATAATAATAAACTGGTTAATAAACACTTATTTTTGCTAGTCGATTATCACACTTTGTAAAGTGCTACATCTCGTTATGTTTTCAGCTAATTAAATTTATATATGAAACTAGAATAATTTTTTAACCAAATGATAAAATACATAATTTGACTTGGTATATAAATAAAAGAAATACTGTCACCAGTTTACTGAAACGTTCTATTGATAATGGCCACTGATACATCTAAATGTTAAGAACACCCAATGTGGTTACCGTCCAACTTTAAAGACAGAGCGTTAACACATAACTTATTATCTCCTCGCACCTCTTCCTATCATTCTGGACCAAATCATATATAGTGATACTATTCGCGAGGGTTTACTTATGTTGCAACGCTCGACAAACTGGTAGTTGGCGTAGATGGAATAAACACTTTTTTTTTGTGTTTTAGATGTTAAGTTAAAAAAATGCAAATTAAGGACAGTGAAGAGATTTGGGTGGCTTTTAACATTGAGGTCTTGAGAGCTGATGGGGGTGAAGCGATGTGAGTGTGGAGCAGCGCCGGAATGCAAGGGCGGGGGAAACGGGAGAGCACCAAGAAAACCTGCCGACCAGTGACATCGTCCTTCATGGTTCCCACATGCAACCCCACCGGGAATCGAACCCGTTTCACCTTGGTGAGAGGTGAGCAGACTAACTACTACACCAGTGGCCCCTTGTAAAGCAGAAATGGTGCAATGTGTGTATTTCCAAGAAGGACATAACAAAAATAATACCAGTTTGCTGAATGAATGCATCAACTAAACGAAAACTCATTATGTTTGTTGTAAGGTGGCATAAATTAAAATGTCTTGTGTTTAATACATCTAGTATACAAGTATATGTTTAACAGTTGATGTTAGTGGCCACGAATTATTTATTTCTTTTCCGCATGCTATAGAATAAGTGACATTAAATATACTGATAATGATTGTAATACTAACGAAATACATATTTTGTTTGCTTATGGGAGTCGGTTTATTTCTCTCGTGTGATTGAACAGACGAAGATGCTTCTTTTTGTTTGGTAAGGGAAAACGGAAGGTAATATTATCACACTGCTGTACAGTACATACAACTTAACACATATGCTTAGTGCTGGACTGCGGCCAAGCGAAAGGTTAGCAATTTACCGTTATAATTATTTTATACGCGTCTCGGCCATCTTTCATGCTGTACATTCAAACAAAAAAATCACTTTGTCCGTCTATGCCTTGACTCCATTTTTACTAAAGGCTGATTGCAATAAATCAACATTGGAGAAATGTCGCTGCTCCTACTTGCATTTATTTTATGGGCATACTGTGTGACATGCGCCCAGTAAAGTTGGTAATGGTAGAATTATTATGCGAGGTCGGACACAAGGGGACAGGGTATAGAAGCCTGGCGTCAGCCAGCCATCATGCTGTGACATCACCCAACAGCTATATTGGATATTGGTGACCTTGATATTGATGCTTGACTTTTACCCTGTACCCATGACCTTGAACTACCTTGAAACCAAAAAATCCAAAAACATTGCAGAAAAGTGATAAAATAAAAAAAATTGTCACTAAAATATAAAATGCAAAAAATACATTAAAATGTTTTAAAAATTATTTAAAGATATACATGTAGGAGGTCCGGAGTTCGATGACAGGTGGATCGACTAAGCTCCCGACATAACTGGCTCCCGACAGGGTGACCAGTGTAGAACTCGTCAGCCATGTTAGATGTTGACCTTAACCTTCAACCTTGATCTTGGATCACCTTGAATACAAATAATTCAAAAAATTCCTCAAAAAAATCGAAAAAATCGAAAAAAGTTTATAAATCGAGGAAAATATTCCATTGATGACTCCGACCACCATGTTGGATGCCAGTGACCATAACCCCGATGACCGAGTAAATAAACACTAGAGAAAATATTGTAAACATTGAATACATTCATAAAAGTTGGCTAGCATATTACGTTACTGCCTACGAAACCCATGTCCGCTATCGGCGACCTTAACCTTTCACCTTGATCTTGATTTCGTGCCCATGATATTGGACGATTTGTATTAGAGGGGATGGGGGACTGGAGCCGATCAGCCACCATGATATGACAACACCCAGCTACTTTTTTTACAATCCGAGTGACCTTAACCTTTGACCTTGACCTTGACCTTATCTCCATAACCTTCAATGAGCTCAAACCCCAAAAATTAAAGATTAAAATTACAAATTATAAAAAAAAAATTAAAATATTTTTCAAAAATTATAAAAAACTTCCATTTCAGGAGATTCCCTCGACACTATGTCAAGCAGATAACTTACCCTCACCAATGATTCTCATTGGTTTATTACTTTGGTTTGATTCGCCACCCAACAATGTTTTTTTTTGGTTGATTACTCACACGTGTAAGATCCGCCACCAATATTTCTCGCTGTATTAAAATTCCAATCCCCTGCCCTCTCACCTTTGCTCATTCTGTAGTAGCACTCCACCAACCATATTGATTTTTCCGTTTCTCATTTATTTACTTTTTTATCATGAAGGCGATGCTAGTGTAAGTTATTAATGATCGATTTCACCGTCAGAGGATCTGTCGATTTAGCCTCCACGTTGGTTTTTGTGGACCTTGACCTTGACTCCAATTACATAGAACTCTAAAAGTGGAAGAAAAAATCACAGTCTATGCAATTGACCATTACTAGCTAGTTACAACAAGGATACGTATCGAATAACCGTACTAGCCAACGACTAACTCCACTAAGACTGGTTCCTGGCGAGATTGACGGAGCATAAAACTTGCTCCTGATGAGACAATGTCCTGCAAAACTGAGTAGAACAACTGACAAGACCAACCTGCCATACCACCCACCTATACAAACGATGATGAACAATTTCGAGAAAAAGGTATCTAATAAGAGTCTCGTAGTTAACCTCTTCGCACAGAATCATCACAAAATTTGCACAAAATATTTCTATCACAGCTAACCATAACATAAGTTCATACTAACTTACCAAGCCAATTTACCAGACAAACCAACTGGTTGCGTAACATTCCTCAATAATATTTCCCTCATTTCATTCGTTCACCATATAGAACGCCTCCATTTTAAATGACACGTGTAAGACATAATACTTCAGATCAAACCATAGTAGTCCTCCTGTACACGCTCACATATAAATGTTATCTAAAAGAGACTCTCGCAATCAACTGTTTACACGACTTATTTAATAAGTCTTTCAGAGAAGCAGAAGGAACTGTATAAGAAATTAATCCCAAAAACCCAAAAAGTACAAAAAAAACTTATTTTTAATTAAAATATTAATTAAAGACTTGTTTTTTCATCAATATTTCTCTGAATCTCGTAATATTTCTATCAATCAGCACCGAAACCAGCAACCAAAGACAATCCTTCGATTAATCCCAATCCTACGGTCAATACCAATCATTCAATCGATCATTTGGTATGTCCTCCATCCCCATATGTATACAAATTGTGTTCGTTCGCCAAGTTCCCAAATGTGTACATATCGACATAATTAACGTTGTGTATGCGGTCAACTATCCATGCATTTTTATACTAAAGTATTTATTATAATTCTATATGCAGATCTTTCCGTTATTAGTCCAGTGCTCATGGCGCCACTGTAAAGTTGTGAGGGATAAAAGGATTCGACACATAAAAATTAATACAAATCAATTATTTAATTAAAATAATTTTTTATTATTTTGTAATTACAAGTTCAGAATAAAGCAGTTCATCACATCATGTGATATACCCTCGTTCCTTCAGTTTAAAAATAATAGCATATATCTCAATAATACGCGAGAAATACCCACATTGTTGAAGGCCAATAACATTTCTGAGTCCGTCTTCTGCCTTCTTTATGTCGGTCATTACAGCAAATGTGTTGGAGGGGTGTGTCAGTGCATCGAGCAAATCGTCATCATCGTCTTCAACATTATCACTGTCTTCATGTTCATTTCAATCTATGATATCTTCATGATCGTCTTCACTTCCTGTTTCACCCTCAATATTATATTTGCTTTTCTTTGTAGAAGGAGTTGTATGCTCCTCAGTATTTAGAGCCGACGACCATTAATTTCGAAGTTCGTTAACTTCACGCGAACATCTTGCAAGTGTACATTCTACGCAATCCGACTCTACTGCACTCATTCCATCTTTATCATTAACTGCCTCAGCATACTCATCTGTCGAAATGGTACCCATCAATGCAGCAAGAGGTATTGCCGGCAACACTTGCTGACTCCCAGTAGAGAAATCATTGCAGATCTCCGTATGTCCTTTCAATGTATCGCCTTGCACAAACTGCATGCGACCAATGTCGTAATGCTTCATCTCGCAAAAAGGACTCTTTGTACAGGCCATTCTCTCATGCTGATGAGCATTTTTACCACAGGTGAAAACTCGATCCCAGAATCGGCTCTGGTAAAAATCAGTTAGCATTGATGCGGGTCGAAGCTCCATGATCGTTGAGGTCAAAGACAGGCCTTTGTATTTGCAATTCATCTTCTTATTAGAGACTTTTATTCGAAATTGTTCATCGTCGTTTGTATAGGTAGGTGGTGTGGCAAGTTGTTCTTGTCGGGTGTTCTACTCAGTTTTAAAGGAACAAATGAAAAACGAAAAATGAATATGGTGGGTGGAGTGCATACTACAGAATGAGTAAAGGTGAGGAGGTAGGGGAGTTGACTGTTGACACAATGAGAAACATTGGTGGTGGGTCGAACGAGTCTGAGTATTCAAGTCTGTACTACTAAATAAAATATATATGTCCGTCTGTGATTTTAGAATTTTTCACTTTTATTTATTTTTTCATGTAGTATAATTGATAACTAAGCCATATCTAATGTTAAAATTTTTCGTGTCTGTCTGTCTGTCCGAACGGATTTAACTCAAAAACCACTAAACGCATTGACATCAAATTTACACAGTTTATAGATAATAGCACCAGGACTAACTTAATCTTTGTTTTATCTAGATATGTCAAACGGTTCCGGAAAAAATTATGATCAGGGATGTAAACAGGTACTGTATTAAGCTTTTCTTAGGATTACTTCATAAAAAAACATCGTTAAATAAAAATGTCCGTAATTTATCCTTTATCTTTTGTCTATGGGCTGTTAACCTTTCCTTCAAAAAAGCCATAGGGGCCCAGTGGCTAGAATTTTTTAAAAGTGGGGCCGCAGTGACCCAGTGGAAGGATATATATCAAGTGGGGCCGCAGTAGCTCAGTGGCTAGAGCACCAAATAAGAGGACCGCATAAGCTCAGTGAGTAGAGAACCCAATAGTGGCGCCGCTGAAACTCAGTGGCTAGAGCATCCAATAGTGGGGACAAAGTAGCTCAGAGGCTAGAGAACCCAATAAAAATAGCTAGATCAATTTAAATTCCTAAATATCATGCTAACATAAAACATGTACCAAGCGATGGCGGGGTGTAATTTAATAACTCCATCGAACCTGAAGGAATAAATATTAGTATTTTAAACATCAAACCTTAATGAAACTATGGTGGGATTTATTTTAAAAACTTTACAAAAATATCATGTGAATGAAGTCGCACGGGTCAGCTAGTGATATAATAACACCGTCAAACGTCAATGTTAAGGTCATTTGGATTTAATATGGTATTTGTATGATGTAATGACATGGTGGCAGGTTGGATCCGGTCCCCCATCTCCTCTACATCAAAACTTTCAAATTTTAATTTTTTTAATTAAATAAAATTTAAAAAAATTTTGCAAATAAAATTTTTTATAAAAAGTTTTTATAATATTGTTTGAGAATTTTTAAAACAAATGTGAGATTTTTGGATTCAGTCACCCAAGGTCATGGGTACGATGTCAAGATCAAAAGTTAAGGTCACTGAAATAGAACATGGGGTTCGTAGACAGTAACGTAATATGCTAGCCAATTTTTATGAATTTATTCGATCGTTTACCATTTTTCTCTGATGTTTATTTTCAAAGCCATTGTTATGGTAACTAGCATCCAACATAGTGGTCGGAGTCATCGATGTAAATTTTTCCTTGTTTTTTTCTATTTTTTTGGTATTTAAAAAAATGTGTTTGCTTCAGGGTCATCCAAGGTCAAGGTTGAAGGTATTGGTCAAGATTGTCAACATCTAACATGGCTGACGAGATGAACACCGGCCGACCTTGCGATGGCCTGTCGTGTCGGGAGCTTTGTCAATCCATCTGCCATCGAACTTCGGATTTCCTACATGTAAATCTGTAAATTATTTATATTTATTTTTTATTTTTGGGGATTCTATAATTATTCAACAATTTTTTTAATTGTTTTAATTTCAAGGTATTTCTACGTCCCAGGCATAGGTTCAAGGTCAAGGTCACCCAGATCCAATATGGCGGTTGGGTGACGTCACAACTTGGCGGCCGCCTGGCGTCTCCTACCTCCTATCCCCTATCTCCTCTCTCCTTGTGCCGACCTCGCATAATCGTTCTACTGGTAACCACTTGTGACAGCTTAGTTTTATTTATTTCGGTTCGTCTTTTTTAATGCATCTAAATCTAAAAATGAGGATATTGGTAAATTATTTACTTTTCTAATGATTATTTCTCAATTCCACTTGACGGATGCATGAATAATGTGACGCGGCATATGGCCATGTTAATTTTACATATGGCGGAAGAATACCCAATGTACATACAATTAGATACTAAGCAGGGCTTTCAAAAGGGGGCAATTAACCATGAACAGCCTACAGAGATTTAGTGTAAAAATTTTAATACCCTGAAATTGCGGGCAAACTGAGTTTTATAGACTTAATCCTACTTATTGTCATGTTGTATGATTATTCTCTTCATTTATTTTGATAGCGTAATTTCAATTGAGATATGCTATAAATGGTTTAACATGTAGGGGCCATATACTTTCTTTCAGTCGGCCCTAATCTAAGCAGTGCCCTTGATGTTGTACATGTTCACATATTCGCCACGACGAATGAACTGATGCTTAATTTGTACCTTCATAATATTCGCTATCTGTTTTGTGTAGTATTGAGTTATTGCTTTATTTCATTGATTAAAAAAATTACTTTCCGCCGACGTTTAAAAAAAAAAAGAAATTAAAATAAAGCATAGGCTTACAATCGGTATTCACAGTTAATTAAATTAAAATGAAATGGTTTTATTCTGTGACAGGTACTGCAAGTTCGACACAAACTGGATGAGTACGAAAAATATAACAAAGGGCAAATGGAATCGTTGAGGAAGGAGATTCATGAAGTGAACAAAAATGTAGGTAAATTATTATTTTAGTTTTGGGATGTTTTAAGAGGAGTTACTTTATTTCGAATACGTGAAATAAGATACTTATCTGAACACATTTAATTGGACTTAAACACAATTTATCGTGAAATGTTCAGCTTATATCACTTTATTTTATCACGATATAAACATGGAAAGATAGAATCAATATGTAAATATTTCTTTACTTTTAGTATTACTTGGCAAGACTTAAATTTAATTATTTATTATTTATGAACATTCAAATATAATAATATATATAACTAACCATTATATTTGTATATTTGAACTTATATTCTCTTTCACAAATAGTTTCAGTAAACACCTTTGTAGAGACGACTATGATGTCGAGGATGTCTGATATTCTAGACATTAACGTTTCCTGAAAATTCTAAAACATTTCCCCATTTTCTTCGTGATTCAATGCCATAACGATCTGAATCAATACCATAACAATCGTAGGCACAGCAAATTTCTGGAGCAATATCAGCCAGAGCTGCAGCCTCTGTGATTTAGATGGAGCAATATCAGTCAGAGCTGGAACAATATCAGCCAGAGCTGAAGCCTCTGTGATATATATGGAGCAAAATCAGTCAGAGCTGGAGCAATATCAGCCAGAGATGGAGCCTCTGTGATTTATATGGAGCAAAATCAGTCAGAGCTGGAGCAATATCAGCCAGAGCTGGAGCCTCTGTAATTTATATGGAGCAATATCAGTCATAGCTGGAGCAATATCAGCCAGAGCTGGAGCCTCTGTGATTTATTTGGAGCAATATCAGTCAGAGCTGGAGCAATATCAGCCAGAGCTGGAGCCTCTGTTATTTATATGGAGCAATATCAGCCAGAGCTGGAGCCTCTGTGATTTATATGGAGCAATATCAGCCAGAGCTGGAGCAATATCAGCCAGATCTGGAGCAATATCAGCCAGAGCTGGAGCCTCTGTGATTTATATGGAGCAATATCAGTCAGAGCTGGATCAATATCAGCCAGAGCTGGAGCCTCTGTGATTTATTTGGAGCAATATCAGTCAGAGATGGAGCAATATCAGCCAGAGCTGGAGCCTCTGTGATTTATATGGAGCAATATCAGCCAGAGCTGGAGCCTCTGTGATTTATATGGAGCAATATCAGTCAGAGCTGGATCAATATCAGCCAGAGCTGGAGCCTCTGTGATTTATTTGGAGCAATATCAGTCAGAGCTGGAGCAATATCAGCCAGAGCTGGAGCCTCTGTGATTTATATGGAGCAAAATCAGTCAGAGCTGGAGCAATATCAGCCAGAGCTGGAGCAATATCAGCCAGTGCTGGAGCCTCTGTGATTTATATGGATCAATATCAGCCAGAGCTGGAGCCTCTGTGATTTATATGGAGCAATATCAGTCAGAGCTGAAGCAATATCGGCCAGAGCTGGAGCCTCTGTGTTTTATATGGAGCAATATCAGCCAAAGCTGGAGCAATATCAGCCAGAGCTGAACCCTGTGTGATTTATATGGAGCAATATCAGTCAGAGTTGGAGCCTCTGTGATTTATATGGAGCAATATCAGCCAGAGCTGGAGCAATATCAGCCAGAGCTGGAGCCTCTGTTATTTATATGGAGCAATATCAGCCAGAGCTGGAGCCTCTGTGATTTATATGGAGCAATATCAGCCAGAGCTGGAGCCTCTGTGATTTATATGGAGCAATATCAGCCAGAGCTGGAGCCTCTGTGATTTACATGGAGCAATATCAGCCAAAGCTGGAGCAATATCAGCCAGAGTTGGAGCCTCTGTGATTTATATGGAACAGTGGTCTGCTCGGTACACGGGTTTTTCTTTGTGTAAACCAATATTTTTAAATGGGAAATGTAGTGCACAGCAGTGCTCAATCATTGCTTCGAACTCTACAATCGGTGTATGGTCTGACAACATCTTCTACATATTCCAGAGGTAAGGAAGAAATGGTTGCCGCAACAGCATCAGACGTGTTCGCATTGTGTTTCGCGAACTGTTTTTCAACGTTTTGTTGCTACCTGCGATGCGCTTCGCGTCTTTGTTTGTGGATTTTTTCGAAATTTTTAGTTTAGAAACTTTTAATATAACGAATTTGTTTGCTGTATGATTTAATCCACGTTACACATAAAGGAAATTATTATATACTCATTAGCACCATAGATCCCTCGGACAAGCTGACTTTCACATTGCATTATTTATGACAAGAAATAACTTTAAAAAAAACTTGTCTTTGTTCGATAGTTTAGAGCTAAATGACATCACCGTATCAGCCGGTCATTAATTTGTGTCGATCTACATGATAAATAATATAATTTCTCTATGTACTTTAATGACGGTCCAGTTGCTGAGAGGCTATATCATAAACATGTTTTATAAGGGACATATTGGGTGAAATTCTATGCCAGGGAAGGAACAGTATTTGCATTTTATCGAACAAGACCTGCACACTATTGCCAACATGTGGGCTGTCGTTCTTCTGGAGTATGGCACCAAGTGTGTGCTGAAAGAATGTCACATCTTTAGCCTCCATAACTTCCTTGATGTAGTGGTTGCTGTGGAGAGAACTCACAGTTCGTAGCAGACGAGATCGCCTCTCCGGGAACATGACCTGATGTCTCTCTGTGCGCAAGTGTGTGTTGAAGATAGGGCACATCTTTAGCCTCCATAACTTCCTTGATGTAGTGGTTGCTGTGGAGAGAACTCACAGTTCGTAGCAGACGAGATCGCCTCTCCGGGAACATGACCTGATGTCTCTCTGGCCGCAAGTGTGTGCTGAAGATAGGGCACATCTTTTGCCTCCACAACTTCCTTGATGTAGTGGTTGCTGTGGAGAGAACTCACATTTCGTAGCAGACGAGATCGCCTCTCCGGGAACATGACGTGTTGTCTCTCTGTGCGCCAGTGTGTGCTGAAGATAGGGCACATCTTTAGCCTCCATAACTTCCTTGATGTAGTGGTTGCTGTGGAGAGAACTCACAGTTCGTAGCAGACGAGATCGCCTCTCCGGGTACATGACGTGTTGTCTCTCTGGCCGCCAGTTAGTATATTCGTGAGGATGGTTCAATCTCAAGGTATTTTTCCGCAAATGAACTCGCCACACAGAGCTCTTGGTCATCCCGTGATGTAGTAATGTTTCATGGTCCTGATCGGGGTTATTGACTCATCCTGTTCTCTTCAGTCCACTGCGTCCACAATCAGATCATCATCATTACAATATATACAAATGAGCAGTAATTTTGTGGTACGATATTCTTCCTTCTTGGAAGCCAATCATTCGGAGACGTTTAAATTTTATAACGCTCTTAAGAATACTTGCAATGGAACACTGCACTCGGCTGTAAATCACGCAGAGTTCGTTATGAATTAGCATTCATCATACCAGAGTTTTAAAAAAATTACTAATTCTATCTTATTTCAGACAAGAACCTACTGATATGACTAATAAGCTTACCTTACCTAACATGGGCGCAATTAACTTTTAAATATATTCTTAAAAACGGACTTAGTAGGTAGGATTTGACTTCTCTTTGAAAGCTGTAACATTATAATTGAAACCAGAAATGTATACAACATTTTTCCCTTAGTCGTGTTTTAAGCCCATAAAATCTCGTACAATATGCTAGCGTGCAAAGCACTGCATTATGGAGGTCGTATTCGCAGCATCAACTTCGGATTTAATCAGTTTAATGTTTCAAATTATAGGGTTTACTAAACTGTAATATTTATAGAGCCATCATTTTGAAAATAAGTAACTGGGCCACTAACCTGTAAGTTTATATGGCCTACCGTAGCGCTACTTTTGTGAAGAATTTTGTGGAATCTGTAGTTTTGTCCCTCAGATATGCCATAAAATATTAATTTTCTTATTTGATACTATCGTACAATATTTTCAAAATTTCTAGTGAAAAATATCTGTATAAAAATGTTGTTGAATTTTATTAACCTTTTCGTTGCTGGATAGCTAGGATATATGTATACCTGCTGTGCTGCATAGCTTTACAGTCATGTGTGCACCCTGTGCTGAATTATTTTGACATTAACACACTTTTTATTCTTTTGGTTTTATATTTTGTGTTTTAAGTTTGACTTAATATTTTTATTAATTGATATATTTTTTTAAACAATAGCATATTTTTTTATTACAAAAAATTTAATTTTCAAAGTTTTTTTTATGAACATTCATTTTTTTTCTCTTTTCTATTGATTTATAATGTGTTCTTATCCAAACATTTCGATATTTATAAAAAAATATTATTTTATGTTTTTTTTATATTTTTGTTTCTGGCCTACGTATTTTTTATTTTTGTTTTTAGTTTGTTTTAAAAATTATAAGTTATATGACAAAACAAATGACAAAATAACATATAAATAAGATAACAAGTCACCATGTTTACATATATATAATTTGTATGTGGGACCTAAAAGTTCTTTCTTGTGTGATACACTTCGAAACAGTCATCTACACACAGAACTATACTGCATTCTCGACAATGATAACTTGTTCTCTTCCTTATTCCTTTCTCCATCCTGCATACGTGGCAGTCCCTTGGCCTCAGTTCACTGGATGGAATTGGTCGAACGAAATGTCTTTCCACCAATCTGAGAGGTGTATCTTACCCTGATCTTCTACCAGGTCGCTTTGATCTTGGTGTATGCAACCTTGCACAAATTATTACCTTGAGTGTACATTTTTTGAACACTGGACGAAAATGGTTCACTATCATACTTATTTTTTCTAAATGATCACCCTGAACTCCAGAGTTATCTGAAATCAAATCCCTGAACACAGGAGTTTCGATTAGTTTGTCGTATATTCGTTCAGAGACAACTTTTTCACCCGACACATCAACGCACATACGACGAAAAACACGTAAAGGTTGTTTACGTTAGTATCTTTCCACTTATTTATTCTAAATTTTTCAATTTGCATTGCTTCTTCTGACATAAACTTATAATATCTGTTCATTTCTGACACAATTTTTTCCATGATTTCAGGTGTAAAAATCACAGCATAAAAGTAAAAAAATGTTCCGTCTACTATCACATTCGCACCAGAAGCTGAACTATCGAACTGAAAAATTGTTGGGGGTAAATTTGTACACTTCCATTCGAAAAAAGTTTTTCCCCCCGTTTTTGTTGTGATTCTTCATCTTCGTCGTCACTTTCTGCCAATCTTGGGTTTCCTGTAGAAACATACATAATCTGAGTACCTGAAGTAGAAAGGGCGTGTTTCAGGTGTTGAAGCTACTTGAACTGTAGACTAGGATGACCCAGTTTTTGAGTTATGTCCAGATTCATCATCTAATGAAGTGTCTGAAGAACTGCCATCAGAATAACTGTTCATTAACATTTCACTAGCTTCTTCAAGAGTCAAAAATCTCTTCTTCATTGTAAAATAACTTCAGTACATTGCAGGTAACCATAACAATAACAATTCACCGCATATTTGAAAGAATATATTGCTGTGGTAGCTACTGCAAAGTAATACACGACCTGCATTCTAGCGGACGGCGTGGTAGTTTTCTACTTCAAAAAAATGTACAGATAGCATAGCGCTAGCGTGCTTAGATAAAAGAGAATGTAGAAGAAAGCACCTACAGTATGTACCACTAAAGTGTATATTGGCAATGAACTGAAAAACAGCTTCGTGGATTCAGAGTGGCTATTAGCACAGGTCGATCATCATGGAATATGTCACAAGGGTGGCTATTAGCACAGGTCGATCATCATGGAACATGTCACAAGGGTGGCTATTAGCACAGGTCGATCATCATGGAACATATCACAAGGGTGGCTATTAGCACAGGTCGATCATCATGGAACATGTCACAAGGGTGGCTATTAGCACAGGTCGATCATCATGGAACATGTCACAAGGGTGGCTATTAGCACAGGTCGATCATCATGGAACATGTCACAAGGGTGGCTATTAGCACAGGTCGATCATCATGGAACATGTCACAAGGGTGGCTATTAGCACAGGTCGATCATCATGGAACATATCACAAGGGTGGCTATTAGCACAGGTCGATCATCATGGAACATGTCACAAGGGTGGCTATTAGCACAGGTCGATCATCATGGAACATGTCACAAGAGTGGCTATTAGCAATGAAAATGTTAAATTGTTTAAAAATTGTGACAATATTACCTTAATTATTTATGATACTGCCATTTTGAACATCGTTGTCTGACCTATTTAAATCATGAAATTTTACATAGACTTCTGTAGCAATATTAGTGTGTACAATTTGATAAAAATTAGTTTAAATGTTCCAGTGGAACATTTGGTGGTAATCGGTTGATTGGACTTCGAGATATGGCACAAAACCTCCATAATTTTTATACGACGATCTTCATAAATGGAAGACAAAAGAGTAATGTAGTAGCATATTCGATGATTTTATACTGCCAATATACAAAGACAAGTTATAATAAATTATATAACTTCATTGACATAGTACATAAAATTAAATGATTTTATAGCAGCCATTCAGAAAATATTTGTTTCATACTTTAAAAATACTTATATTAATATAGCCTACCACAGCAAAATATATTCGCCAAATTTCGTAAGAATGTGTTGATTGTATACCGAGACATGATATAAAACCTTTTCTTTGATGGTAGAGCTGTCGTGCAAAATGGCAGAAAAATGAGGATTTGTGTAGACATATTTGATGGCTGTAATATGCACTGTCAACATAAAAACATAACTTGGAGTTGGTTTCGTTGATAAAATATACCATGGTAAAATATTTATATATCCACCATATTGAAAATAAGCGCCTGACCTACAAAAACATACCAGTTTATATACCGCCTGCTTCAGTACTATTTGTTTGCCAAATTGGTTAGGAATCTGTCGATTGCTTCCCGAGATATGACAAAAAATTTAATTTATTCGCATATCGCTGTCTTACAAAATGCAATACAAAATATGTTTATTGTAAATACAGTTGATAGTCGTGATACCTACTGCCAACACGTAGAGTTATGTTGGAATTGTTTACATGGTTTCAACGATATAGCCTTTAAAGCTAAAATAACTAATTACCATCCAATTTGAAAATTATTGTCTGATGTTCTTGAAACATAAAATTTAAATAATCTGCAGCAGTGCTACTTGTTTGCCAAATTTTACAGGAGGTGGACAATTTTACAGGAGGTGGACAATTTTTTCACGAGATAGGGCCTATGATATAAAAATTTAATTTTATTCGCATGGCGCAATCTTATAAAATGCCCTAGAAAATATGCTTCAATTGGATACAGGTGATAGATGCAATACATACTGCCAAAAAACAAAGCTACTGTAACACGCCTGAATAAAAAATAAAGGAAAACTGACAAATTTCAGATATATAAC
This sequence comes from Dryococelus australis, assembly GCA_029891345.1. Taxonomy (NCBI): domain Eukaryota; kingdom Metazoa; phylum Arthropoda; class Insecta; order Phasmatodea; family Phasmatidae; genus Dryococelus; species Dryococelus australis. The sequence continues at coordinate 18,407,216 of CM056999.1, forward strand.
ACTCTGGCTACCTTAATTAGATTATGCGATGTTACATAACATAAATTTCCACTTTGTAGAAACTGATCCAGGAACCTATAACTTGACCAATTAATCACTACTTATGCTACTGAATTGCATAAGGATCCATTAACATATCAATCAGTAAAGGTATAAAATAATTATTTCAAAAGTGTGCAACTTTCAGATCTTATTCTTAATTAAAGACTTTACCAGACCAAGGTGCAGATATCAAGTAAACAAAAAAATTAATGAAGAATTGTATTAATAAGACCACTAGCTGAATAAGACAATCACCCTTAATATGATTCAACAAAAAATAAATAATTATGATTGGGATTTATTATTTATAGGGTTGAATTTGCATATCATATTTGTAACGACTCATCTTGGTATGTTTCGAATATGAATTGTCGTTATTAAACATAACATTAGCAACCTTACGAAAGTATCTGAAAAAGTTAGCAAGGCCTACATTTATCTACTACACAAGCAAAGGCATGCAACATTGACACACTATGCGTACCGGATTCACCCATATCTTAACGGCTTCATAATGGTTGATCTTCTCAGTATTCATGTACCTCTAATTTACATAACTACATGCGCTGGACTTGGCTCAGGACGATACACCACTGTAGTAGTGACTGGAGCAGCAATGTTCCTCTGGTGACTGCTACTGGAAGGACCTGTTACTATAACGGATCTCGACCCTCGCCATCCGGAACTGGTCATCCTCGGCCACCTACTGGTACCGTGATCCTGGCGTCGACTCTCGTCCCAGCTGCCTCGCTGTGACTGGCTCCTTTCACTCGCCTTACCTCTCCTGACCTGGGGCAACGGACTGTGAACTGGTATTTGGAAGCTACTCTGGCTCAGTGCTGGGTCCTCTAATGACGTGCGTGCAACATCGCATCTACGTAGTTAACTCGTGGAGCCTTATGCTTATGCTGCCGCCATCCTTGAACATTGTTTTAGAAGAACCATTAACGTTCGATTATTTGTTCCTAATAAATCGCCGTTGTCAATGCCAACCTGGCTTGTTTATTCTCTTCCAAGGAAAAATACTTTTAAACATTCCAAATGCAAGGATAAAGTTACAATTAAATACTAAACTATCATCTGCGAAAGCCTTCTAAAACAGTTTCTCGCGTGCACTTTGCATACTAACATCTGACACGCTTGATATCAGAACACAAATTACGACATTCAAAGACGATATTATTTCTCTACATAAAATAAAACAAGCTATTATGGCAAGATATTACATTATGTTGGAAGTGATAGCATAATTTCGACGATATAGCCATCTAAACTAAATTAACTATATAACCGCCATTTTGATCAAACGTGTCTGATATGTTTGAAACGTAGGTCCGTCACTTAGCATAACTTGTATCAGTACTACATGTTTGTCAAATTAGGTAGGAATTGGTCAATTTTTACCGAGATCTGACAAAATAACTTTATTTATTTGTATGGCGTTATCTTCCAAATGGGCAACGAAAAGGTTAGGTGTTGATATGTGATTCTTCTAGCAAATATTCCAATAAACGAAATTTGGTAGAAATTCTTTGAATGGTACGGCAGACATACAAAAAAACTTGAACTTTTTTTTTGATCTCCATTTTGAAAGTAACTACGTAATCAAGTTCAATCAACTATAATTACTTGGGCTGTCGTAGTGTTCACATCCGCCAGATTAGGTGAGGATTGGTTTAATAGTTTTCGAGATATAATGAAAACATTTATTTCTTAATTTGGTGCTATTTTCCAAAATGGAGGTCTAACAACGACACTTATCTCAAAATTGAATGCTCACACAATGTTCTGCTAGACTGAAACTCTTGGTTTAAACCCGCTGAAAGGTTCCCGAGATATTACATATCAGTCCAAATTCTAAAATGACCGCCACTTTTAAAGCCAGTGTCTGACATGGTCGAAAACTACAAAAGTCAGGTGTCGTTACTATATAATATATGTGTACTAAGTTAGGAGAAAATCGGTCCACGCGGTAAAAATCGAAAAAAAGGATGTTTGTGGTTAGAAGGGGGAAGAGAAAAAAAAGGGGGGGAGACACGCAGAGACATGCACATACACACAGGTGCACATTAACTAATGATTTAATACATAACAATTGCAAAGGGTGTTAAATTATACAATAATATTACACAAAACACTTTCATTATTAAAGTTTCATTCTTCTGAGAATTGATTCAACTATTGAAAGGAAGCTATTATTGAGGTACTTGAAAATCACAGATGCATATAGGTTTACAAAAAACGCACTGAGTTTAAAAACAATAGTAATTAGTTTATACTTGGTTGCCATTAGAATATTTTTTTTTTAAATTTTGAATACATCTTGCCATTCAATATAATAATATACCAGCAAGACGTATAACAATGAACCATTTAGCAAAAGGCAATGACTATAAAATATTATTGAATAAATTCTGACTTATTATTGATCCAGAAAGCTCTTTGCTGTACAAAATAAAACAATAAATACACGACATTCTCCAAGACCCAACAGACGAGTGCTGAACTAAGTAAGAATTAACACAATTAATACTACAAAACGTCTATCAGAGTTTTACGCTGTTTTGACTAGTTAAATATATGCCATTACTGTCCATCACAGCTGGTTCACCAATTTGATCTTTATAAAAAATAGAGCATTAGATGTGATTAAAGTACCAGAAGAGTGATCAGCACTCAACTGAAGAATGACAATCCTCTATAAATGCGGAAACGTGGCAGAATTGAAAGCCTTTCCTTTTGGTAAGCTTCAATATAGTGTTTCTTAACAGTTCATGAAGTTGTGAGTAAATAACCATTTATTTCATTAAACACGTGCATCATCAGCAACGGGAATACAGGATTACTGGCAAACTCCTTAATTCTTAAATGCCAAACCTTAATGATTAATACATTTAACAAATAATTAACCCTGGATGCCGTTGTGCCCTTCACTGCACAACCTGAATACTGCGTTTATTAAACACCACACAATACTTGAACACGTGACGTTAAAAATACAAATGAAAATAATATTAAAACCTTTACTAAGACAGACATGTCACTGGAGCGGCAGCTGAATATTTGCCAGTCCATCAAAGAACTTCATTGTATAATATAGTCCACTCACGCTTTCTTCGGCCTTTTGGACTCGAACCTTTCAAAAATCACCCTAGGCGTATTATGTCAACCTGTTTTTCCAGTAACTTGTATTCCACAAGTATTTAACACTGTGATTAACTTTAGAGTACTGTATTATTTAATAAATGAAATTTTACCTTAGTATCTTATATAACTTGTAATATTTATTTCGTATTAAACATGAATTAACAACAGCGAGAGCAGCGATGTGTTGGCAATGGCCGGTAAAAATAGTTCACAGTTACAATATTTTTAACCTCGTTTTATGTATACTATTTGTAAGTTAAACGTTGCCAATTGATATATGTGTATTGTTAGATAGCACTGACAGAAACACATTTTATTGCTGCAGTTAAAAATGTCAGCGCAAATTCCCGTGTGTAGGCTGGTGTTTTTTTTTCCGTCCGGAATAAAGGTTCAATAATCGAAGCATAGCATGTCTCTCTCGTTCTCTCTGTCTCTCTTCTCTCTCTCTCTCTCTCTCTCTCTCTCTCTCTCGGGAAGATCGTACCACCTGTGTAGGAAAGGTACACATTTTGTTATTTCTAATTTCAGCACATCTCATACTAATTACAGTAACAGTAATGATATCTGAGAATGTAATTTACAACTGAAACGAGATTTCATTGTTTAAATACATATTATATGATATTTAAATGCGACGACATATTTTAGATGCGATGGTGCGACACAGCTCGTTGCGCGTCACTTACAAATCCAGCAGGTTGGCAGACGTGGTGTGGAAAGCGTTTCCAATATGGCGGCGGCGGGCGACATACAATGACACGACGTGTTTCACAATGAATCGTCAAGTTCGTACTCATGTTTTTGAAACATCCTACGGAAGTTTAAATGTTGTGATAAATATGTGTTTCCACGGCAGAGTGAAATGTGTTTTGATCGTTGCGTATGAAAGGGCGTGGTGGCTGCGTTGTAATCGTTACGTAAGCCAGGTGTGTGTGTGTGTTGATTTAAAAAATGTGAAAAATTTATACGTTTTAACCATGAACTGATGTTATGACGAAGTTAATTATTGAAATTCACGTCTGTTTGTCACAACGTTGTACCTTCACGCCAGGTGTTTGAAACACAGTTATGTAACGAGCTTACGTTTCTGTGATTTGAATGTTTGAAACAATCTCAACCAAATACTAGACCCACCCAGATAAATTAAAATAAATAATAAAATAAACCTACAAACCAGTAAGTATCAATGCAGGTATATATTAGAGGAATAAATGTAATGCTAGGCCTATGTGTTTACATGTTCACCACTATATTTTACATTTGTCGATTCTACGTAGTGGCACGAGTTGCGTGCTTGAATTTACTGCGTCGTTCCGTTGGGCTGGTTGTCCCTTCGTTTTAATTTTTATTCCAAACACATATTAATAACAACAGGTTAAATACTACTGTTGTTTCCGCCACAGTTGTAACAAACACCATCGTGGCTAAATATTAATGTCTATAATAGGTAATGTGCTATATCGTGTGTAACAAATAGTTATAAAGCTGACCTAAATATTGTTATAGGCCTACATAGTGAACATTCGTAGGAAATGGTTTCTGCAATATGACATAATTCTTTGAACAGCTGTAAACAGTAACCAACGCAATTGACAATTATAAAAGTAGAAGTCGCATGACTGTGTTTATGTTTAAGTGTAGCGGAAGTATACGTGATCAGTAACCAAAACTAGAAATGTGGCAGGGCTTCAGAAAATGCCGAAGTTATCGTGAATCAACAATAAGCGGCGTATGCGTAGTACAATACAAAACAATTCAGCTAGCTCGGGGCGGAGTCAAATGGGGGCGGCAGCGGACAAACTGTTATGGCCACATATGCACTAAAAACCACACCAACAACTATACTTAAATAAATTCTTGAATTTCCAACGAGCTACCAAAACGTGCCTAAAAATAATATTTATTACTGCACGCTATCAATAAATTAGCTAGTGTTCTGTGGTCGTTAAACAAACTAAAACTGAAAGGCGATGGTCCCGCCGCACCGGCGCAATAACACTTTTTTTTAATTCTGATAAATATGATAACAAATATTACAATTTGGAAAAATTTACTTATTACAGCCTTTAAATTCAGTTTTTATGAATTAAATTTAATTAAAATTTAAGCGTACTTCCATTCTGCATGCTTCAGAAAAAAACATTTTACAAAAAAAATCCTTCCTCGAACAAGACTGTGATACCAATAACAGGGGTTTCATATAATAAAGTAATTTTGATAATGTTTGCAAAAATTTTAATAATTTAATATACACACTTTTATTTCACCTACGAAAGTGTGCGGCCAACCCGAAATTTATGGAAAACAAATTACCATTACCATTAATGCCAGAAATAAAGTTTTGTTAATTGAAAATTAAGTTGGAGTTAAGGCATTATGTTAATTGCTGAATTGAACACCTTGATTTGAAGTATCTTGACAAATATCGGTTATTTTTGAAGATAAGCATTATTATTAGTTATACCGATGTTAATATTTTGCTATTATTTTCAAAAATTCCAATGGAATTAGCAGAAGTACAATATTTGTTTAAATATATCACATTCCCCATTAAAAGTAAAATAGCTTAATTAAAAATATTCAAAATAATTTCACACCGAAACGTTTTGCAGCTGTTGCAATGATCTACATTCTGTACAATCGATTACTACAAACCCGGCAATACGTTAATGGATAAAATGTATACATTTTTCATGTCAACTAGATTTAATCCATACAAGCTGACCTCCCACACGAGTGGGCATTATTGGGACGTTAAACGTCGGAGAAACATGTCAGTAGAGCGCCTGATGAGGCAACGTAAATAGAGAATATTATGAGTTTGCAAGAAATACAAACTGACAAGGCGTACAAGATTAGAAAGTATTGTATAAATTAAAATACATGACCATCTCTCATAGTTTCCATAGATTCGAATCCAGAGATTGCTACAGAAATACCAATACTGGATGTTCAGATTAACAAAACGAGGAAACATCTGTGCTTGTATTAAGAAATGGACCAAATATTGCACAGTCACCGAATATGGGTTGCAAGATAATATCGTTCAATTATAATTTCAACATAACACTTCACAATTTATAAATTAAATAAATCATGGCTTTCAAAATTTTTTATCACAATCCTATCATGAAGAAATTTATTTGGGTGATATGCACCTGAATAAAGCGGTCTTTTACAGTCTGATATTTAAATATGCCCACAATTTCATTTTGACAGCGATGGGGTAAACTATAGCGATCTGTTATATACTTCGAATGGCCATTTTCGCGATGAAGAAACATCAGTTTGTGACCCAGAATCTTTACTGTCATTAAACAAATTGTAATTAGTTATATTTTTCATTAGTTAAATAAGGGTCTTAAAACTTAGTAAAACAATACAATTGTGTTAAGATTGTAGGAAATGTGTTAAGAAAATATAGTTAAATTAAAATTAATAAGTGTATTTAAACAAAGCAATAATGAACAGTACTATACAGATAAAATTTATTAGGTAACTGGAAAATTAAAATATGCTGAAACATGAAGTGAAGTTTTCCAATTTGGATAGAAAATTCCATGCACCAGAATGTTTAAATTTTTGTAATTATGAAATCATGAGAAATGAATTTATTCTAACATTATTGGTACATTCTAGAATAATCTAAAGACAGAAGAAAAATTTATCGAACTAATGCCTTCATTCTTACCGACCTTAATGAAATCTGTGATAAAAAATCTTGTGCCTCAAACACCGATAGTACAAAAATTCTGTCTCTAAATTGTACAATAATCAGTAAACGGTAATATGGTTACCGATATAGGATGTATTATGATATTTTTTTGCTGCGCTAACTTCCAGTATAGGGAACAATAGAGAGAGCTGCTGCAATTCGCGTTAGTAATCGGTGACAGACTGAACTGCAAGAATTGATCCTGTCCTGTTCCTCGATATTAAATGGCATTTTCCTTCGAGAACGACTCTACAGCAACGTAAGATTGCTGTAGAGTTAATTTTGCTACGTATCTAGTACAGACAAGATGGCGCTTGTTTTGGACGGTTAAACCCGGTGCCATGTTGGCCAGGCGTCAGTAGCTTAAACCAGTACATTTTTTTAATCACAAGAAACCCTAGTAAAAGCTTTAGTGTTTTAACGGCAGCAGCTAAGCCAGAGGCATAAGTTAATTAAATTTTGATCTGAGAAATTTTTATTTGAGTGAGATAATTTTACAGTGCAAGTGTGTTACGTCAGACTTTCACGAATACTAACGACTGTCACGGCCGGCCACTCCCTAACGGCAGTGTAGGTTCTAAATATTTCTTCTTTAATATTGTCTTGCTATTCAGGGTTGTTTGATTGTTTCATTTTCCAGCATTGATTATTATGTTTACCCCTATTTGAATAATTTAGTGGATAAAAGGATAATAGCTGGAAATTATATTGTGTCGGACGAGTTTTCATAATGTCATTTCTACACGTTTTCTTGGTTTGAAACCTTTCCTAATATATATATATATATATATATATATATATATATATATATATATATATATATATATATATATATATATATATATATCAACTGAATCTGAAAGAACGTAAAGTAGTTTTAGGAATCTTTGCATGTCAAGATAGTTTTTCAGCTTATTGACAAACTGTGGTTTGTCGTGGTGTGTAACTAGCTGAGTTGGGTATGCAGAGAACGTCTGGGTTCGGAGTCCGCCTGGCTTCGAGTGGATGTGTTCCTGAGCTACAGGTATAGACTACCAGTATCACACGCCTGATTTATATAGATATAGCCAACAAACTGATTAATTAATACGATATAAGAGAGGTGTATGATCTATGTAGTTAACCACATATGTACGCAGGTAGTAGTTTATATGCACGTCACGTTGGTTAATGAAATTCGGAATTGAAAACCATTTCAGTTATTATTTGTTGCTTAATTTAAGCTGGCGCCCTTTACCGAGTATAATCACGTGGCAGTATACCGGTTCATATACCCTCGACGTCAGTATTTAGAAATCCAGCCACTCTCTCTACATGAATATATACACACACGCACACATGAAATACAGCATTACACGCACTGGAGGTGCTGCCATCATATGTTATACACATTGTAAGTGTATTATCGTGCCGTGTTGTCTCATTTCAATATCAACAACCATAACACTTTTGCGATGTAAACAAACAGAAAATGAACACTATAATATTTACAAACAAACTTAGAAATAAATAACTAATATTAGGATCTTACACTACCTAGAACATTAGTTGATATACGAAATATTTACAAACAAACTTAGAAATAAACAACTAATATTAGGCTCTTACACTACCTAGAACATTAGTTGATATACGAAATATTTACAAACAAACTTAGAAATAAACAACTAATATTAGGCTCTTACACTACCTAGAACATTAGTTGATATACGAAATATTTACAAACAAACTTAGAAATAAACAACTAATATTAGGCTCTCACACTACCTAGAACATTAGTTGATATACGAAATGTCTGCAACGTGGATTAGTAGCAAGAAGTCTCTTCATTATTGTGACCAGCAAGTCTGTGTGTTTGGCTTTATCTCTGCAGTCACTCATGCAGGCTCCACTTTCTCGTTGTCGTCCTATGGATAGAGTAACTTAACTTACTCCTGTTATTAACGCAGTTGAATTTCTGGTAGTTTGGTTCTATAGTGAAATTCGGGAAAATTTATCTTGCTTCTAAAGTTAGTGAACTGAAATAAACTATGAGTTTATAAACTTGTGGTCCTGTGTCTACGATCTGTGTGCGTAAGTTTGTGGTGTGATAAGTCAGGATATATCATTGAGTATATCATTGAGTGTTTTATACTTGTTTGAATGTGTATGAGTTGGTGCGATTGTATGTTGTATGCGCTTGTGTATCTACAAGGAAAGTGTATGGTTGCCTATTGTACCCTGAGTTTTGTTCACGCGAGCCCGACTTACACGATCATGTTTATTCTGTCTAGAGATGAGACGGGCCATAATCGTGGTGCTTCTCTCTTCCAGACTACTTTGTCCCCATCTGTTTTGCTGAACCATGCTGTTATCGCACGATCGGTGTTGTCTCTTCAACAACAACACTTTCTCTCGGAGAATGGATTGTGTCACATCAAAAATAAGTTTTCACTCAGAATCCTGGTAGAACGCAGAAGCAATTTTGTCATTTCAGAGTAAATATCCCTCTATAAGATTATGTAGCAGAAACCTCCGTAATTTTAAAGGGACAATTCCTTGTTCCCTACAATTCGGTTACCCTTTCTATGGGCAGAGCTTCATTGTACGTTCCAATACAATGTTGCCACGAAACCTATCATTCTGCTCCCTTATAACAGGTATCACTCATACCTATCATTCTGCTCCCTTATAACAGGTATCACTCATACCTATCATTCTGCTCCCTTATAACAGGTATCACTCATACCTATCATTCTGCTCCCTTATAACAGGTATCACTCATACCTATCATTCTGCTCCCTTATAACAGGTATCACTCATACCTATCATTCTGCTCCCTTATAACAGGTATCACTCATACCTATCATTCTACTCCCTTATAACAGGTATCACTCATACCTATCATTCTACTCCCTTATAACAGGTATCACTCATACCTATCATTCTACTCCCTTATAACAGGTATCACTCATACCTATCATTCTACTCCCTTATAACAGGTATCACTCATACCTATCATTCTACTCCCTTATAACAGGTATCACTCATACCTATTATTCTACTCCCTTATAACAGGTATCACTCATACCTATCATTCTACTCCCTTATAACAGGTATCACTCATACATATCATTCTACTCCCTTATAACAGGTATCACTCATACCTATCATTCTACTCCCTTATAACAGGTATCACTCATACCTATCATTCTGCTCCCTTATAACAGGTATCACTCATACCTATCATTCTACTCCCTTATAACAGGTATCACTCATACCTCATAGATATAAGATACACAACGTAAACTTTACTACAAGCTATTCACGGTAAAGTCAGCCCTCCTAGTTATTTGTTTATTTCAATCGTGTTTTATCCTTTAACCACCTTTTTAAAACAAATATTGCTATCTAAGTAATAAACACAGTGTTTATATTCCAACGAACTCTAAAGTTAACGTCTAAGACTAAAATGAAATATATTTATTGACTATTATTCCAAATGAGAGGGTTTTCAAAGTGCTCACTTTACCGTGAATAGCCTATAACTCACAGTGTCAAATGTACTGTTACAGTCGCATCGCTCACAGAGAGGAAAGCCACTTGTTCCTATGCAGTTTGTACGCTATTCACTGTAAATTGAGCACTTTTGAAAGACCTCTCATTTGAAATAATAGTAAATAAATACCATTTATTTTAGCCTTAGATGTTAATTTGCAAATGACCATTATGTATATTACTTACATGGTATTATTTAGGCCTATTTTAAAAGGTATTTAAAGGATGATATAATGGCTGAAATGAAAAAGTAAAGGGCCTCAAAAGTGCTCATTTTACAATGAACAACCTTTAACAGACTGATAGTCCTTTAGTCTTCTTCTTCAAATGCATGAAATTAAATAGTCCCTGGAGAAGACAAACAAAATCCATAGTTACGTTCCTGAAGTAATCCCATTTTAATGTTATTTGATTACCTACATGACATATGGCAAGAGATATTTTGATAGTCTTAAATTTATTAATTTAAATATTTGTAGATGAGGCACAAGCAAACGAAACCTACATGTTAAAATATATTTTGTGAGTTGTTGTACGTTTAACTGGTTCTATATTATGAAAGCGTTATGATAATACTTTAAAGACTCAGTATATAACAAAATATGAACCAGTAAATGAACAGATACGCAGTAGCACATCGAGATCATTGTGATAAGTTATAGGCATATAAGAAGACGAATATTTGTTTGCCATTATCCATGGTAACAAGGCCGAATTCTCTTCTTAGCCTTTTTTTTGGCTGACGTAGTCAACGAAAGGCACAGCAGTCATTAACCTGAAAATCTGTGGCTCTGACGTGGGTTTCAAGTGAGCGTTGCTTGCTTGAATGTAGTTTTGTCCTGGACGTCAGCGTTGTTACATCACAGTCACAGTAAATTTTAATTTTTTTCTGACATGAGTATCCAACTTTATTACACTTTTTACACCAAGAATTGGCATTTCTAAAAATGATCCACAGTGTTTGCATTATTATATACGAATTGCTGTCGAGTAATAATATAATTTGATATGTTGTTTACAACAAACAAATAATAACTAAAACACGCGTTATGTCAAGAATATTTAATACCTGGGAAAACTAAATCTTACAGTAGCCCTGCTAATTAGATCATAATATTTCGCTGTTCACATTATCCTACAACCAGCGAAATATGGGCTAGCAGTTCTAGAAGATGCCATATGAATAAAATCTTCTGATGTGGTTCTAGAAACCCGAGATTTAAAGCACAGATGAACAATCATAATGTAATTCAATTATTTTAATCATATGGAGCGTTTGCTGATATTAGCATACTCAGAATATGAAGCCTCAATTCTCTCTGTACAGACTTGTCAGCTGGAACATAATCGTTACAATAATTAGACTAATCATAAATATGAAAAGTATGTTTTCTGCATTTACATAAACGAAACAAATTTCAGAAAATTTAACTCAAACAGTCGTGGTATCTCTATTCCTATGAAGCAGATAATTTACAGAGATTACGATGCAACAAATAAAAAAATTACATAAATTCACTCTGGAATATCAAGTAAAGTAAACATTATTTTCTCCAGCTCAACAGAGTGGATACGGGTTTCCCCAGAAAAAAAAGGCAGGATTTTTTTCCCAGGTGAGGGTAGTTTTAATGTCAGTGTTTACAATAACTTAAATAGGCAGTATAGAGCTATAGATCTATATGAAATGGACACCAACTTCAGAAAAAGTTAAGAAACTCGTCACCAACTTCCAGAAAATGAGAATTAACAAATTGTATATCTCGAAGAAAGTGGAGCACATCACAAAGAATGTTTCATAGTTACACATATTCCTGAAAACATGGTTTCCTTACGTACACAAACAGGTGGAATATTTTAATTTATTTAATTTAATACATTTTGATTTTGAATAATAAAATTAACGATTTCTTAAAACATTCACTTAAAAAATTTGTATGTTTTTATTAATGCTATTTTAAAAATTGGTGAAGAATTATAAATTACAATCTAAATTCAACAAATTTTTGAAAGCTGACAAGTATAACTTGGTGATCATACAAATTAATTATATTAGATTTTGATCGCCACTTAACAAGAGAGTGCCATCTACAATGTAAATATTTTTATTAAAGTATTTTAAAAACTACGGAAACGAAATACACAAACTAATTTTCGAAAAGTACTGTTTAAAAATAGCATGATTAAGTAATTTTATTTGAGTTAGTAACTTGTTTTTCTAAACGTTCGTATATTTATAATTTGTGTTTTATATGAAATGTTCAGTGAATTAAAACCGAACTGAACCCAACTTGACATGCTGGTTGATCTGATTGTGAATGTCAAGAATAATAATTATAACTTCATTATTATCTCATCTCGAATTATACCACCTGAAATTTGAACTTTAACATTATATTTGAATAAAATCCCAACCGATTGCCACCACGATATTTTCAAGTAGCGATGTATTCCTCGTAGTGTTATATGGTATATGATCGCCCAATATATGATATCTTGGTGCGCCGACAGTATGCACAATATTCACGATGTAGTAACTTCAATCGTCTGCCAGTTTGGGTTATACTGATATCGAGACATTACTGTAATATGCTTACGTTTTAGCCCAGCAACTAGTCGACCAATCACTTCTAGTAGTGTGATTATGAGAGATCTGGCCTAATGTATTTTAAATGGTAGCTATGTAGTTGTGGCTTGCGGTTCGCGTCAAGTTTCAGCTCGGGATTCCTGAACTCTCCGAAAATATACGTATATTGCTGGGGCGCCATATTAGTTTTATATGCATATGGTATTATGTCAAACCGAGAATCTTTACTCACTTATTTTAAAATTATTTTAATAAATTCAAATATTATATTTAAAACATTTTATTTATTTTATTTCGACTTGAAATTGAATATATAGAGTATAGCGAAATCATGCAAAAGTTTCTCATTCAGTTACTTCATTTCTGGTCTCTCCTCCTGAAATCCAATTATTACATGATATCAGAATCTTTACATTATTCACTGCCTCGACTGTTTTGTAGGAATAAATATATGCTACTCCAATCTTTTTAATGCATCTATATGTGACCAATCCAAGTCCATCATACGAGTAACGACCCTTTGTACAAGTATGTTATAGTCAAGGTATATATCAGCATTTACCAACACTTTTATGGCGATAGTAGTATATGGGTTACAAACCAGGAGTACTGGTCTTTGAGACTTGGAATGTACGAGGCGAGCATGGGAGATAAAACAATCTTATCTTTCGTGCTCTTCTCAGAAATCAATACTTCGAAGTGCCAACCTCAGCAATCCTGAACTCCAGTCCTCATAAATCTTCAGGGATCCTCCGCAACCCTCACAAATCCTCACCAATCCTCTGCGATCCTCCTCATTAATCCTTACCAATCCTCCTCCACATTTCTCACAAATCCTCATTAACAATCACCAATACTTAGGAATCTTCCTTACAAATCCTCATGAATCGCTCCAGAATCCTCCTACATAACCATCCTCTGCAATCCTCACCAATCCTCAACAAATCTTACAAATCCTCCTTTGCAATCCTCAGCAATCTTCAGCAATCTGTAGCCATCCTCAAGTAACCTCTGTAATCCTCCTCGCCAATTCTCAACAATATTTTAAACCCTCCTCCTCAGGAATCTTCACCAGTCCTCAGCCATACTTAGCTATCCTTCTCCGCAAGCCTCACAAATCCTTCGATCATATCCAATCTCTCGTTATATCCTTCGATCAATCCTTTGGTTTGCCATCTGTCCCCACCCATACATATATGATTTACATTCATTCGCCAACTATCTCTAAATTAGTACATATCGACTAAATTAATGTTTTGTATTCAGTCTACTATCTATGCATTTTTATACTTAACAATATTCAGCAATCTTCCCCTACAATCTGCAGCAATCATCCTCTGCAATCTTCACCATTCACCAAACCTCACCAATCTTCACCAAACCTCAACAATCCTCATCCTCACCAATCCTCGTCACAAATACTCACCAATTCTCTTCACCAATCCTCAGCAGTCACTCCACAATCATCTGCAATCCTTACCAGTCCTCAGTAATCCTCGGTATTCCTCCTCACGAATCCTCCTTCGAATCCTCTCTAATACTCTCCAATCCTTAGCAATCCTCAGCTATCCTCCACAATCCTGCCCACCTGTTCTCTCCAATCATTCGATCAATTCCAATTCCTTCATTCGATCCTCCAAGCAATCATTTGGTTTGTCATATGTCCTCGCTTATACGTATAGAAATTACATTCTTCGCCAACTGTCTCCAAATTTGTACATATCGAATGAATAAATGTTTTATATGCAGTACACAATCCATAAATTTTTATATTTAAAGTCTTTATTAATATTCTGTATGCGGATCTTTACTTTAATAATTGCGTACTAATAGAACCACTTTAAAGATACGAGGGGTAAAAGGATACACTACACAAAAAATTTAAAACAGAATTATACATTTTAAAAAGATTTTATTCCTATTTTAACATTACAATTCCAGAAGTTCATCACATCATGCTATATAATCCCTGACCTTCAGTTCACTAATGATTGAAGATATCTAATTAAAGTGCGAGAAATATTCACCTTGTTTCAAAGTGTACAAATGTCTGAGTCTGTCAATAAGTTAATTCGGTTACTCGGGAAAGTAATACAAGGTCAACGTTCTTCAGCATATTCTGCCCTCTTCATGTCGCTCGTTGCAACAAATGCAGCGGAGGGGAGTGTCACAGCATCGAGAAATTCACCACTGTCGGAACATCAACTAAGGTATCAGTACGTATCACAGCTCTACAGGCCTCTATATATATTATCCCATCATTCGAAAAAAAACATCACATTTTTCTAAGTTGACAAGAAAATTAATTTTTATTTTTATTTTTTTTACGATTTCGGATTTTGTTCTCAGGCCCCTATGCCGTACCTAACAGTTACACATTGCTTAAAACTTTGTATCAGTTGCGTATGAATACGAAACAGTGAGAAATTAATGTACGAACATCACTAAAAGTTTCCAAAACTTGGGTCATTAATCGAATTGCGAACCCCTTATCACACTCTGATACCTACAGCCGATACTTAAAACGTACTTTTCACCTTTATTCTTGAATCCTAGAACAATCTCAGAAACACTGGAAAAATTTGCCATATTTTTAAAGTTCGAAAGATAAATAATGTATTCGCGCACGACTCTCGCTTAAAAAATTCACTCCTTAAATCGAATTGCAACCCTCTTGTTTCATTCTGGCTCCTTAATTGTTCTATAAAAAACTTTCGTTTCGCCTTCATTATTCCTAAAACATTATCCCAACACTGGGTCAAATCGGAAGATTTTTCTTAAGTCCAAAATAAAATTATTAGTTTTTTTTATGGTTTTAGGTTAAGAATGCAGGGACCTATGCCAGACGCCTCACCAGTCGATATTGCTGAAATGCTAATATTGGATGTCTATGAGTAAATAATCAGTTATAAATCTGTGCAAGGAACCCGCACTAACCTTTGAAAACTTGGACATTTAACAAAATTGCAAACCTCTTATTCCACTCCCATTCCTAATGATGCTTCTAAAACACGCCTTTCGCCTTTATTATACATTGGCGAATTACTATCCCATCATTGGAGAAAACAACAGCAGCTTTTTCTTATGTCCGATAGAAAATTAATATTTGTATTTCTTCTGGTCTCGAATTGAGGGCACCACGTGATGTATAAATGTTAGATATTGCTCAGATATTTATATCGAGCGCACATGAGTTCATAATTATTCAGAAATTCGTGTACAAGCATATCTAAAAAGATCCAATATGCAGGTCGGTATTCGAACCGGGGACCCCGGATGTCACTATACCCCCTTTACTATTTATCTAAAATTTGTATTGTGGCATAAACTGTGCATTCAATTCACAATAAACTTAAATTAAATTTACTGCAGTGATTTTCAATACGGTGTCGTTTAGATGGTTCTTGCACAGAAAATAGTGGTATAAGAATGTATGTCCGGGCACACAGGCTACAGATGGGCACACAGGATACAGACAGAGGATGGAGGATTCTGCTGCTATGATGTAACATGCGTGACCATGCAGAGGCGCCCTCGACGGTCTTGTGATATGTTGGGATGTCATGGCGAACATATTTTTTGCTGTTTTTGCCCCCAAAAACACATGGATAAAGGTCTGCATTCTAAATCTTAATTCAGACTATATATATAAATTTGGGCACAGTTAGCTAATGAATGTAATTTATAAATGCATGTGTCGGAACAGACGACAAACCGAAGGATTGCTAGAAAAATCGAATAAATTATAGTGATTCATCGAAGGATTGGTCAGAGTTGGTAAGGAGAATTATGGAGGATAGCTGAGGAATGCTAAGGATTGCAGAGAACGATTGTTAAATATTGGTGATGATTCGAAGGAGGATTCGTGAGGATTACTGGGGATTGGTGATGATTGATGAGGATTGGCAAAGTTACAGGGGATTGTGGAGTGGTTCCTGAGGATTGGTTAGGAGAACTGGCGAGTATTGATGAGGATTGGCGAGGAGGATTGCTCAAGATTGGTGAGGTTTGGGGAAAATTGGTGAGAATTGGTTAGTATTTCAGAGTATGATTGCTGCAAATAGCTGAGGAATCTTGCTGAGGATTGGCGATGATTTTGGATGATTGCTAAGGATTGGTGAGGAATACAGAGAAGAATTAGTAAGGAATAGTAAGGATTACAGAATAGAATCACAGAGGATTGTGGAGGAGTATTGTTTAGTATCGGTAAGGATTGCTGAGGATGATTGAGGAGGATTGCTGAGGATGATTGCGGAGGATTGCTGTGGATTGCTGAGGGTTGGTGAGGGCTGAGGACTGGCCAGTTGAAGAGGTCTGGTGAGGATTGGTAAGGATTGGTGAGGGTTGCGGAGGATTGGTGAGGATTCTTGAGGAGGATTACTGAGCATTGGTAAGTATTGTGGAGGATTGCTAAGTATTGGTGAGGAATGTTGAGGAATGGCTAGGAGAATTGCAGAGGGTTGGAAAGGATTGGTGAGGATTGCTTAGGATTCGTGAGGAGCATTGTTGAGGATTGGGGTTGATCGAAGTATTGATGTATGAAAAGAGCACAGAATATAAGACTGTTAATAAACACGAGTTGGCCTCGTACATTCCACGTCTCAGGGGCCAGTACTATTGGCCCATAAACAATAGCCAACTATGCCTATAAATGTTTTGGTAGATGCTAATCTAGACCCTCATTATAACATAATTGTGCAAACGGTCGCTAATCGTATGATGGGCTTGGAATGGTCACATATGCATATATAAAAAAACCTGAGTAACATATATTTTTTTCCTACAAAACAGTCGAGGCAGTGAATAATGTGTAGATTCTTACATCATGTAATAATTTACATCAGGAGAGGAAACCAGAAATGAAGTAACTAAAAGAGAGACTTTTCAATGGTTCCATTATTTTTTATGTCCTGTTCAGTAAAAAATTGAAGAAAAAAAAATTTAAATGTAATAAAACGATTTTAAAATAAGATTATAAGTAATGTTATTTGTTATGTCATATATACCCTAAGTATATAAAGCTAATATGGCTCCCTAGCAACATAATTATAATGTTCGAAGGGACAGTGGATGTAACTGATGTGCTCCTTCGGATAGTCCAGCAATCCCAAGCCGAGGCCTGACGAGCATCCCTTGAGTCGAGCAGAAGACCGCAGAGTTCATCCGAGTCGAGCCGAAGACCGCAAGCCACAGCCCCATATCTGCCAATCAAAATACATTTGGCCAGATCTCTCATAATTGTATTACTACTACCAAATTAATTTTAAACATTATTCTCCTTATAGTTTTTCAAGACATAAGTTTTTGAGAACCTCGTCAAAATTCTCGTGGATATAAATAAAATCGTGACATTTATTTCACTGTAAATTTCCTGTTTGTGTTTTCCAATAACTGTTGTTTTACGAATGATTAAAGATATGCAGTGTAGTGCTCTAAATCACTGTATTGAGCATAGCGAATGTGAATGTTATGAAAGTGCAAATTTGTCCTGTATTTTAAAATAATCAATGCTGCATTTTTTTGATACCTCTTTTTGTTGCAAAACAAACTTTTACAGTCCTCATACAAGCTGAATCGAGTTTTTCTTAATATATATTTGTTAACATTTTGATTATGTAACCATACGAATTTTAAATTATTTGTTTTGTGCAGTAATTTTTTAATCATTTTAATATTGGATTCTTTTAAATTTGAGATCTATTTGATTTAATATGAGCCTAATGAGGAAAGTCAGTATCACAATGTTTAGTATCTAATATTATCAGTAATGTTTGATTATAAAAATAACCTGTATTCATAATTTGAATTTGAGTGAAAAACCAGAGTATTTTAGTAGCTACCGTCATGGCACGACACTGGCCGTTAGTCGTAATTCAATCGCGTTTTCATTTTATTACCAGTAAGAGTTTATGTGAAATATATGTTGCAGTGTTGGTGGAAAAACTGGTTAATTTGGAAGCAAAGTAATAAACGTGACAGTAATTATTTATGTAGGGCTGTTTCCCCCTTAATAGAGAATGATACAGTTAATTCTGTTGCAGTAGCAAACACATTGCAATATGACTTTTATTGTTATACAATTACTGTCGTGTATTATATACTGATTCATCATCACTCCTATTGCGGAAGTCGGGAAATTCCACGCGACAATATTTACGCTTCACCTAAGAACTTTCTCCGGTATCTAGGTGCAAATACAAAAATGTCACAGCTTACGAACGACACAACTACCAAAAGGCGGTCATTGCAATTAGCAGGCCTAGGATTGAAGGATAGACAAACCGAGATCCTTAATTTCACAAGGATGTGAAGTATAAATGTATTATTTAAATAATAATGTTTAGTATTTACGAAAATTTCTATGTTTATATTTTAGCCAAAAGATTATGTTCAGCACTCTGTTTGGTAAAGAGTGTTTTGTATGGGCAGAGTGTCTTGGGGAGTGAGATACCGCCCGAATGTTGGTTCTTCACATCATATTTTCTATGTTTATATTTTAGCCAAAAGATTATGTTCTGCACTCTGTTTGGTAAAGAGTGTTTTGTATGGGCAGAGTGTCTTGGCGAGTGAGATACCGCCCGAATGTTGGTTCTTCACATCATATTTTCTATGTTTACATTTTAGGCAAAAGATTATGTTCAGCACTCTGTTTGGTAAAGAGTGTTTTGTATGGGCAGAGGAGTGTCTTGGGGAGTGAGATACCGCCCGAATATTGGTTCTTCCCCATCATATGTTCTATGTTTATATTTTAGCCAAAAGATTATGTTCAGCACTCTGTTTGGTAAAGAGTGTTTTGTATGGGCAGAGGAGTGTCTTGGCGAGTGAGATACCGCCCGAATGTTGGTTCTTCCCCATCATATTTTCTATGTTTATATTTTAGCCAAAAGATTATGTTCAGCACTCTGTTTGGTAAAGAGTGTTTTGTATGGGCAGAGGAGTGTCTTGGCGAGTGAGATACCGCCCGAATGTTGGTTCTTCCCCATCATATGTTCTATGTTTATATTTTAGCCAAAAGATTATGTTCAGCACTCTGTTTGGTAAAGAGTGTTTTGTATGGGCAGAGGAGTGTCTTGGCGAGTGAGATAGCCCGAATGTTGGTTCTTCCCCATCATATTTTCTATGTTTATATTTTAGCCAAAAGATTATGTTCAGCACTCTGTTTGGTAAAGAGTGTTTTGTAGGGGCAGAGGAGTGTCTTGGCGAGTGAGATACCGCCCGAATGTTGGTTCTTCCCCATCATATTTTCTCGGAATCGATATATTTTTTGTAAAACAGTTTCTTTATTCGGCGGTACCTTTGTGTGTCATTTAACGTTATGAATTTCCTTTATATTTAGACTGTCGTTTGTATGTATTGTTCGATTTATAGTAATTTCATTATTTAGTAGTTAATATTTTTATGAGTTTTCGGTTGGTAGTATTTCTGGCTGTATAAATTTGTTCCTAAGGACATGGCACGTACTAGCGCATAGAACGTAAATCGATTTGTTGCAAATCGAAATTTTATCATCCTATTTTATATCCACGTCGATATGTTGTGCCTCTATCTAAATAGATCCAAGAAGTCGATTTATTAGATGAGTATCGGCATGCCTAATGCTTTCGATCTCAGCTGCATGTCTTCGTGGTACGAAGTAACTTCAACACAGCACAGTACAACTTCCTTAGCCTCTCCATGGTGTCATACTTGCGCCTCTCCGTGGTGTCATACTTGCGCCTCTCCGTGGTGTCATACTTGCGCCTCTCCATGGTGTCATACTTGCGCCTCTCCGTGGTGTCATACTTGCGCCACTCCGTGGTGTCATACTTGCGCCTCTCCATGGTGTCATACTTGCGCCACTCCGTGGTGTCATACTTGCGCCACTCCATGGTGTCATACTTGCGCCTCTCCGTGGTGTCATACTTGCGCCTCTTCGTGGTGTCATATTTGCGCCGCTCTGGCGGCATGTTCTCAGGGGAACGTGAGTGTGTCTTGCCGCCAGTCGTTTGTCACACTAGGAAACATTTCATATCTGCTTCTCTTGTTTCGACATAAGGTTGTGTTGCTGCCCTGGTTTATGGATGGCTATCTCGCTACTCATGTCTACTCACGTAGCAGTGCAATAACAATTGTTTATGATATTCGAGGATAAAATAAAATAAAATACCTGCACTGAATCTCGATAAATATCAAAGTTCGTAGGCCAATATGTACAAAAGAATATTACTTACAAGACATTTTTCGAAATAGAGCATACTTACATAAATGTCAACTTTTATGCAATAATTCAAAATTTTATAAGTTTTTTTGAGCATATGCAAACTGCCAGGCTGCTATAATTGCACATGAAAATTTGTCTATTATTGAAATCATTTTTCATTGTAGGATCACGTGAAAAATATTATTGCTGCAACTATGAAAGCTGTTGTGGAGCTTCACCCTGCCAAATATTTTGTGGTAATACCTAAATTTCTGTAATATTAGGTTTATATATATATATATAATAGATTCCTACCAATAATAATTTAATTTGTAAACACCAATAAGTAAACAGTTGTGAGAGGACTACAAACTTTTATTATTTTCGTCGGAAAAATCGATGGAAATAAATCCCGTAACTCTTTTTGAGTACAGCAGTTTACGAGAAAATTTCGAACATGAACGAAATGCATAGTGCTCAGAGGAAATAAATGTACACTCAGGTAGCTGAGGACATTGGTCGAAATATTTACATCAGTTCCGAGCAATAGTACCTGTATTCTGTCCTGTAAGCCCGCCTAAGATTATATCTGTATCTAACTTGAAGTTCAGGTGATGAACACAGATTGCCCAGGTTCTGAGAAAGACCATTGTGTTGAAAAATTAGTCGTAGCCATGCCCGGCTATTTGAGGTTATTCCGTTTTGAGGCAATGAGTGACAATGGAGGCATATGTTCCTACACCTGGGAAATAAATATCCCTCACTTAAATGTCACCCACCCGTGCAGGAGTCAAACGAATAAAATTTAGTATATCAGTAAATTGTTTTGATATCTTATTTTTACTACAACTAGTATTTCAATTTTCGTACCAATATTTTTTTGTAATAAATTGTTGAATTTTCTCGAAACAATTTATATAAATATTTTTCCCTCAGGTTGGCTGGCTGGCGCGACAACAAAATGCCACAACGAAGGAAAGTGAGGAGAACTTGAAGGTGAGATTATTAGCAACCTACAGCTTTAGTTTCGTTTTATAGTTTAACTTGAGAATACATACCTACTTGTATTTAATATTTATAAGTGCATCAGTAGTATAGAAATGTAGATCCGAGCGCAAAAGGCCCTGGGGGAGGAGGACTAAGAATAATGTGATGACGTTAAAGGCGATGGTCGCAGCCGGCGGCCTCCCACCTCGCCGTACACATCTCACAGCCGGTAGTTCCCAGCGACCCGCAACCCCCTCCATGCCCACCTCGCACCCTAATACCCAACCCTACCCCTGTTCACTCTTCTCGTAATGAACAGCCCCACCCCATAACGCCATTCTCCCGACAATAAAGAACAGCAAAAAATCGAAACAAAATTAAAAATAAAGGAACATATAATGTTACATTACCGTATCCTCGCTCACCCCAACAACCTTAACCACACCCTCCCCCCTCCTCAACACATCACTCCAAATTAATCATTGGTATTATGTAACAAATTATTCATCCACCCATACCAATCGTATCCTCCCCAATTGGCCACTAAATTGTACAATTAACACATATTATTTCTCCAGTATTGTAAACTAGAATGTGCTGGTTATTTCTTTTCAAGTATCTACCACCAGAAGACGCCTTTTCAAACCTTTTGAAGTTTTTGCGATGAGACGCCCTCCAAACATGGATTATCTTTGCTATTTTACTAATATATTTTAATTTGAGGAATAATTATTTCTATCTTATTTGGTAATTGAATAATAATGCATCCAAATAACCATTTTAATGCACTATTTATTAAGTACACAGTAAATTTAAAAAAAACTGCACACACGCAAAAAATATATATTATATATATACATTAATTATACATATAAATTATATATATTATTTTTTTTTTTGGAACTCCGCGACAAGTACTCTGGATCATGGCGGTGTCTGCCATCTCAATCAATCTTACCACCGGTGCACAGTTGTTCAACACCACACTGCACATCACATTCCTCTTTAACAGTTGTTGGCTCAGAAACTTCTGCCTTACCATTGGCAGGAACGCCATCAACAGCAGGTCTGGTGGTAGTGGATTCAGCATCATCTGCTATAGGACTATAGGTTACTGGTCGACGTCAAGTGGGTGCAGATTTGTTTCCCGAGCTGGAGGCAGAACCATCCCTGGTGGGTACTGACGCGAGTGCATGCCGTCGACGCCAACCTTCTTGGACTTGGGTTGCTGGGAGCAGACCGATTATTCGTTCTCCGCTTGGGACATCTCCACAGCACAGTCTGGCACATGGATGGTAGTATGTGTCTCTACCGAGGCGATGATTTGGTCGGGGGTGCAGGGCAGCAGGGTCTGCTGTTTCATGTGGAACACGACACGAGCCGATGCTTCCAGGCGGTCCACTTGAAACTGCAATGGTTCATAGTCAGAAAATAAATTTTCAATTCACCATTACTGCATGCCACAGCCGTTCCAGGTCTCGTTGTAGGTGTGCATATATCCATCTTCCATGACGAAACTATTTAACACTACCATTGTCAGGGCAGAACATTGCTATTGTAACGAATAGGCTACTGCGCTGCGACTAATTGATAGTGTCTATTTTTCTCACTTGTATATTATATGGATGTCGATAAGGTTGTGCCACTACATGGAACTAAATTGCTCTTGCATTTCGAGCCAATACTGGTAACTTCGTGTCTAGTCGTAGGCAGCCGATTCCCGGTCCATGGACGAGGCACACCATTTGCACAGCAGCTGTGAGTTCTTCCATGCTCATGTCCAGTCAGATTCTGACCTGTAGCAGACATGTCACTGCTGTTCATCGTAAATTTCGTCAGTTTGTGCAGCGAAGGACAGCCATACTCTAATTGCATATCGATGATTTCAACGTCGTTTTTGCTTAAGTCGCTCAGCCATATTTTTCTGCTCAAGTCCCGCCATGTAAATCGGCCCTTTCGATTACTGCATCAGCAAGTCACCAATCACATTTCCCACTTGATGGTACATATTGTTACCATTGTCCCACTCCAGTGTCCGTGGTAGTACTTGGTCAGCCAGTCTGTTGGCTTCATACTTTTCTAGTCCAACATTTTCCCCAAATAAGAGGGACAGAAGGAGAGTGTGCGCCTTTTGTCATCATAATTATACACTGCTATCTCTTTGAGCAAGTATCTGCACTGGCTCCGGAAGCCCTACAGGCTACTATACATACTGTTGCTGTCTATGCTTGAAGACGATTTAACAGATATCGCATAAGGCTAATTGTATTTATATAGGCCTACTCTGCAGCATTCACGAAAGTATTTTCACGACTTTGTCTCCACAGATGTAAAATGTGTGTCAGTCGTGAAGAATTAGGTAGAAAGCATGTGTGCGTAGAGGAATATTTCCACACATAGTTAATTATATTATACAGTCGATCACATTCGAACTGATATGCTCATCCAGTTTACTCACACTGAACACCATGAGTAGGACGAACTCTTGATGGTACCAGTGCTCAGTATTGGCGATTGGGAGCATCCATAAAATCAATTTTTTAATTAAGCATACATTTGAAATGCCAGCAGATACTGGCCATTTTCAAAGTTCATGTTCATTCATGGATAGCTTTGACTATACAAAAATATTTGTACACTTTCTATATGACATGTGTCGAACTTCAAATAGCTCACTCTCACATTGTTCTGTGTTCTGGTCTGTAGCCCAATGATGATGTACCTCGGTTTCATGGTGGCCAAGCTGGACTTCATGATCCGTTGATCTGCTGGCTTGAAGGCTTGCCAGCAACTCTCATCTGCTCCACCTCGACACTATTGAGTAAATATGTTATGCGAGCGATAAGGTAGAGAATATCATTGCTTGTTATTTTTGTTGATGCAGAGTTGGAATCACATCTTTCATCAGTGTCTTCCTGAACCACAGCACGAAAGAGGGCAGATATATTGGTGTAGGACCTATAGCCGAACTTCCGATGGTTATGTGAATGACCTGATCAGGAATGGCTTGTATGCATGATGTTCCAATTTCGTAAAGCTTTCCTTAAAAATGACTGGCTCATTGATGTTTATGTAATGTTCCATGGTGATTGACCTGGAAGCCAAGACTGTGAAGGAAAATTTAATTAGCATGTGTTAACACCTTAGTGACCTGCAGCATTGTGATTGCCTATTTGATGTGGTGCTTTGATTTATTGCTTCTGGTAGTCGTAAAACTTATACCCATCATCTCAAACACAGGCATAGGGGGATTTATTTGTTTCTAAAGTTTACCAAATCTTCGTGCTGGTCAGTGGTTGTCACAACCAACATGGTACTCTCTTCGCGATGACCAGAACATAAATAATGCTTTGCTGTCCCCCAACGTGTTAAAATCCTATAGAAACCATAGGCAAAAATTCGTAAAACATACTTTTCGACCTATCATTGACATATATGCCGCTCAACAAACTGCAGTTTATTCGCATTATGTTAACAGACAAGATGTTTTTGGGTTATCCTTCTATCATGGGTTTTGCTGCCTTTGTATGTTCATTGCTTGAAGTCAAGCTACATTCAGATTGAATCCTTTTTCCTAAGCGCTATTTCTTCACTCCATCTGATGACAATTTACAGAGTTTTGGTATGTCCATGTAATTCGATGTTTTGTTTCGGGGAACAGCAAATATTCAGTGTACCTTGCAATATCGTCAAGTTCATGGGAGCCAACCGGCAATGTTACCTTGTGGCAGACATTGCTGTTTTTCACACGGTACGTCATACAGATTTTTCATCAATATTCGGTATCGCATTGTAGGTTTGAAAGTCGATCAAAACTATTCATCATTCACCTTCTAAGATAAGTGTGGGAAAGTTTAACACATGCAGTTCTGAGCTACAACCCATCAAGGTAAGTGTTTTTCGACATGACCGATTGTTTCCTGTCAATGAACTGCCATTTTATTCAATTAATTGTACAAACGAACAAGGAGAAGACACGAGTGACCATAGTTTCCACATGTTTGGCATCTGATCTATCTCTTATTTGTAAATCAGCTTGGTAATTTTCAGGTACTCTCGCAGCTCAAATGAAGGACATAAATTCCCAAAACTGTCATAGTTTTCTGCTTGTTTTCTACATTTCATATATGTTACCCAGTGTGTACCAGATCTGGCTATCGTGACCAAGTCGAATACAGCACATTTGTTATGTTTGGGTTTAGGGGGAAGCATATCCCATAAATACTCGACGAAAATTAGGTATCCTCAATTTGCCCACAAACAGTTCCAAATACATATTCGTTAATGGCTGTTTCGGTATAAATTTCATTATCACCTCTTCCTGCTGCACAATTTTCTCACAATTCTGCCTCCTACTGGGTATTGCCATAGGTAGAGGCCTTGGTTTTTCTTTACACTTGGCAAAAGCTTCTATATTTTTATTGTGCCTTGGGCCTCGGACAACTGCTTCCTATCATTCGGTCTTGTCTTGACTTCTTGGACGAGTCCATTTGTAGCTCCGATTAAGCCCCTGAGGGCCCTGAGTACTGGCAAAATCAATGGAAGAAATCCATTCCTAGATGTTTTATTCATCTTGCATGCTTTTCTTCCCTTCATCGCCACTTCTCCTTTCACTTTAGCCTGCTACTTGCCCTTTGTTCCCATGCCCATCTTCACCTTGGCCTGTACCATGTTCGAAATGTCCTAGGCCGCAATTTTCTCTCCGAGCCCAATATCTGATGATTTCCTTATCTTGTAGGCCTTCTGTGCAAGTATCTTGTCTGCCAAATGTCAGGTTTCGGGCTACTTGTGATAGGAAGAGGCGATGTCATGCTGCTTTAATGCTTCGTCCAGGGTGTTGATGCCTTTGTCGCCGCATTCCAGCTTTTTAGCTTTCTTGGTTTCCATTCCACAGAACTTGTATCTGGGAATAAGCAGCTTTAATAGTAGATTGTTAATGAGCATATTGACGATCCAGCTCTCAGCTACAGTCTTACCTGTTCGAGACATCGTGGTGAACTGACCTAAGAACTTATAAATTGGCTCATTCTATAAATTTTGTTTCAGTGTCATTCTAGACTTGGAACAGTGTGATTTTTAACTTCTAATGACTCTCCTCCTGTCTAGCTTCTGTAGTAAAATATTTATTAACTGCTTTGCGCAATGTGACCGGACATGAAGCAACTACCTACACGATAAAAAGTTCAAGTATGTCATTTAAGTGCAAACTTTGAATTTGTCAGTTTACTTGTAGTGATATTTTAAATAGGCATTTAAATTTTTGCAGCACTGGTACTCTACAACCACAACCATAGCACACACCTCATTCACTGCAGTTAGCCCAGTATGCACTGCAGTTAGCACAGTATGCACTGCAGTTAGCAAAGTATGTACTGCAGTTAACCCAGTATGCACCAGAGTTATCACCGCATGCATCACGAGATAGTAGTGGTAACATATAAACAAATGTCAAGCAAAATGTTATTCTACATATACAATACTGCTGGAGATGAAGCTATCTCCCACAACATGGAAGCCTGTTTAGAATAAAGTACGCTGCATCATACATAGTCTTTCAAACTGTGGAAAAACCTGCATTTTTCCTAGGTTTGCTAGATAAACTCAGTGGTATTCTGTTTGAGAATGTGTACCTGTAATCCAAATCGCTTCGGCATCCAAAATACCCGTGCCTGGTAGTGCATAGCCAGAGGGTGGGCCCTGTGTCCAAACCCATTCCCCCGAAAAGTACTGAAATGATTTATCTTTATATATTTTTCACCACACTCAACAATAACTACAGGCCATTCACGGTAGAGTGAGCACCTTTGAATGCCTAGTTACTTTTTCTTTCAACCAATTTATATCCTTCCATCACTTGTTCATGTAAATCCTGTCAAGTGAGTAATAAACACAGTGTATACAATCACCATACCCAAAACCGAAAGTCAGAGGCCATCATGAAATGTATTTATTGGTTATTATATCCAATGAAACAGCTTCAAAAAGTGCTCACTTTACCGTGAACAACCTATGAATGGTTTTAATCATTGCATTTGTACTGAGTTCAAGTCCCGGACAAAGAATGTATAATATCTTTTACTTTTTTTCCTAGCCCCAGAGCTTTGACGAACGGCGGGTTGATAGGTACCAAGCTCGATTCCCTAACAATACATTTAAAATCTTTATTATTTGTTTACTATCTCTTGGGCTCTGACAACCAGTGCGAGAATTTGTACTGAGTTCCATTCCTGGACAGGATACTTACATTTTATGTGTACACTTGCACAATGAGACTAATTACACATCATCATCCTATGAAAACCAAATATCGACTAAGCCTGTAGGCATATACCAAAGGGTATTTGTTTCTCACCTGCATTCGATTACTGTCATTTTTTTCTCTCTTACCATTGTTCAACCAATTAGTCATGTGGTCTCCATCCCCATCATTTGTTATAATGTTTATCTCTCCCCTTCGTTCGATCAATTAGTCATGTCCTGTTATGAAATATATTTGATGTTACTCCACACATTATAGGTTTTGGGGGCTATCGCTGAATGAGAAGATGATGGTAGAGCTTTCGCTATTACTAAGAGGTTTATTTTATACTATGAGATATGTAAATCAACAAGACACTTACAATTATGTGTTACTGAATCGGAGAGCTACTGTGATGAGATATTAAATTATTATTTCATTGTCATGTTAAGTCATGCCGCTATGTTGATAGATTTACTTGCTCAGTCCCCACCTTAAACATGATGCCGAAGACTGTATCCAGCTGATCGGTTGATAGCAGACTGACACATACATTCTTGAAGTTCCCTCGAAGCTGGCCGGAGTTTGAAAAGCGATGCACCATGCCTCGTGTCGGTCTATATCGGTATGTTATTTAGTGTTTAGGCATATCTGGCCTCTTTTCCTAGTTGATGGAGGTGGTTATAGTTGCTGGTCCTTTTTGCAATGCTTGATGCAATCCCTGGCATCCTGAATTACTCTGAATTTGTGTGGCTGGATTCATACGGGGATGTTAGGCTAAGATCTCATCATAACAGCGCACGCCAATGCCACATTGGATTCCAAGAGGATTATAAATTAAAATATATGTTTAATTAGATTAAATAATAGCACACTTGCACTTGCCTAATCATGCATAGTGAATTAGTTAATGATTATTTACGAAATACGCACTTGCATAAAGTATCGAGAGAGTTATGTCTGCTCCCTAGGAGCGCCAGCGTTCGATTGAAGATACTTCGTAGGTATTTATAAAATGCTGTTTAACCATAGCTGCCATTTGGATTGTGTTAACGTAAATTAGGGTAGGAAGTTTTTAAAAAATATCCATTTCAAGTTTCGAAGTATTAAACAATGATTCACATGTGCAACAAGTGTAGTAAATATATGTTATGCAACATGCATATATAGCAGTGCATCAAGTATATACGAAACACATAACTGTAACACTCCATGGGGAGGAGTAAAATTCATCAATAGTTATATTCTGCACAAAGAGCAGATATGCAGGAACACAGTAATAACAAGAAGGATATAACGTTCAGTATGTAACTATGCAAGATTACCTGATGGCAGAGCATTACTCGTGTTTCACTTGTTTTATTTTGTTTTGTTTGTATTTTTTTTTGTGTTGTATTGTCATTTGTTTTGTTGTCATAAGGGAAGACTATGTCATATTAGGAAAACATCATATATAATAAATTTGAATCCCCTCACACCAACAGTCAGTGACTGTTATGTAACCACGAGTAATATATTATTTGTCATTGGAAAGCAAAATAAAAGTTATCACAATGATAGTAAATAATACTCGTACACCTGTAGGCCCAAAGGACAAGCAGTGCAAATAAAAATAGTGTAATTCTTCACGATCGGGAGTAAAAGCAAGTAATTCTCACTGTTTGTTAGGAGCAGATACATGTAACATTCAGAATAAAATTGATCACTTGGAAATAAGGTTGCAATAACTAGTTACTGCTCTAAAGGCAGAAATAGATTGTCAAAGTACCAAAGATTAATAATATTAT
Organism: Dryococelus australis; assembly: GCA_029891345.1. NCBI lineage: Eukaryota > Metazoa > Arthropoda > Insecta > Phasmatodea > Phasmatidae > Dryococelus > Dryococelus australis. The sequence goes on from CM056999.1 coordinate 18,437,432, forward strand.
CAAGTAGTCATAAGTAGCAAGAAATCGTAACCACACATAATGTAAGGAATCATGATATTGCATGACTTATTGCGAAATTCAATAAGGCGTGAAAAACTTGAGATGGCGTTGTCATACTTACAATCAGAAGCTAATTTGGCAGTCAGACACAACTGAGCATTGGCAGGGCCACTCGTAGGCAGATGAGGTAGCTGGGTGAAAAATTATGACATATCATGTAGCAATCAAAGGCACACAAGGAGCTTATTAGAGGAGTGTGGTGAGACGTGCCAGGAGAATAGAAATCTTGACCAGTCTTACATAAAGTGTGACGACTACAAAAATAAGCAAAACAATGACAACTAGAGAGGCGTAGTCAAAATGACGGGGCTCAAGTATAGAGAAAAGCTTGGAGTTACTTAACACTGCTGGGTGGTGATTAGAACGAATAGATTGCAATACCGGTTAAGTTCAAGTGCTTGTCAGTATCACGTGTTGTGGTGATATTGGAAAACCGGATGCCAGCGGTCAGTGACACGTGGTGAAGGTGGAAAGACTGTTCGTTTAGCCAGTGGACAGGTACGACTGTCTGTTGCAGAGTAACTGATAATGCATGAACGTCGCACAGATGCGCGGCCTCGATCATGGTTTCTGTAGGGGTGACTACGCGACACCCGCATGGTACGTGAAGCTCAATGCTACCCAAATTGTGATTTGTAATGGGGGAGGGGGTTAAGAGAACGCAACAAGGAGGTACCAGGAGAGGGGTTCCTTAAGACATATTGGTGAGGGAGAATACGGGTTGCAGCAAAGGAGATGTCAGTGTAGCAATTGAAATGGCAAGAGGGAAACAAAGACTGAGCAAAATAACAGACTTTATACATTTGGCACTTTCGTCCATAAGAGATTGCTGAGGGATGGCTATAACATCCGTGGGGGTATCAGGGGAACAAGAAATAGCTTTGACAGTGTCCGCAGCTGCGTCAGTGGCGACAATGGGTGAGGGGACGTGAATGATGCAGGAATGATCATTGAAATTGTAGGGGACTGAAATGAGATAGAAAATCTGCCAGGCGGAGTGTACACCTTTAACAGGGACTTGTAATTGGATAATAATTTGTGTCGTTGTGAGTGAACATTCAACAAGATCATGGGAGTAGTATTGAAAGATATCATAAAGAGAAATACTGAGTGTGAGGCCCAATTTAAGTAACTGTAAATTAAGGTTTGTCAAGTCGTAAGTAAACTGGATTTTGTTCACGGTGTTCAAAGGCTATCTGTTCAATTGGCATTCATGTATGTAAGATTGAAGCAAATGGTTTAAGACGACACTGTTAAGCAGTTCCAGAATACTAGTGGAGAGTAAGTGAGTTTGAGCTTCTATATTATCAAGTCTACTAATACTTACAAGTTGCTTTTGTAACAGTTTTTGAAATGCCATTTATCGTGGCAGCAAGTGAATTGACATAAGTTTCCATTTTGTGTTCCAATTCATGTATGACTTTAAAAGAGGTATTAAGGCTGTGTTCGTGTTTTATACATTATCGGCAAGGGCCGTAATCTGTAGGTCAAGCATGGCGTCATTTTCAAGCAATGCACATAAATGTTTCTTAGTGAGCAAATCGCAACACCAATTACCCAGTTCGCCAAGGAACTCTATTCCACGTGCATGGTGGAACTGAGTATGGATGTCATCAAGGAACTCTATTCCACATGCATGGTAGAACTGAGTATGGATGTCATCAAGGAATTCTCGCAGGATGCTCGTTTCCACCTCCTGTACATAATCATGAATAATCTGTCTGTTCTGCAGGACGTCGAGTTCCGGATGGCACAAGCGACGTGCAAATACTGTGAGATCATTGTGGGAGTTTTGGGCAGATGCAATTGAATAGTGTAAATGAGGGGAATCGTTTCTTCATATACAAACTCAAAGGTGGCAGGTCGGTAGTATACACTAGTGTGTGTCCTGAATGGCGCTTCGCTGGGTAGGACAGCTGATAGAGTGACAGACAGTGTGACGATGACCTTGGCCACGCACCAAGGTGGTCAGCGACCCTACCCTGCTAGGGGAAGGCAGCTTGTGGTTGGCAGATCCATGACAACGGCCACGCCTGTGCCTGGCGGCTGGTTCCCAGCACAGTGTCATCAGCAGGAACAGGTGGGTGTGGCAATGCCTGTGGACTGCTGTAGCAGTGCGGTGCTGGCATGAAGGTTGGTACGCGTGGGCCCCTCCCACGCCATGCACTCAGCAGAGCTGCAGTTGTCGGGCGGGTGTAGCGGAGAGCAGGAAGTCGGCGGCGACTCCCAGCTGCAGCACGCTGTGCTGAGTCACGTCTGGCATCAGCACACGTCGGGGTAAGGTGCAAGCTGACTGCACAGGCGCCTCAGAGACAAAGTCTGGTACAACTATGTGTATTCCCCAATGGAGAATTACATACACTGTAACATATTTTAAGGTGCATGTAAGGTGCATGAACACACAAGAAAGAGCAAAAAACATGGATAATACACTTGAACACATAATAAATTAACGTACAACCACCAGTTTAGTATGGTGTGTGCAAACGGTGTCGCACTTGAGCGGGTCAAACTTATTGGTTTGAATTCGCACAGTAGAGTCCCCTAGTAAGTCTGTCACATGGAAGGGGCGGCGATAACGATGTGTTAAGGCCTTCCGGCGATGTCTATTGTGTAACCAGATGTTATCATTTACTTTTAAGGTACTCTGTTGATGGGTACGATCCAACTGGGCTTTCTGACTAGCTTGAGCATACAATAAATTAATTCTGGCCATGTCACTGTCTTTCAAAAGTTATTCGCATCAGTCATGCACACGTGGCGAATACTGGGCGGCCACTACCTGTGCCGGAAGGGCAGCTTGAACACTATGTAGTAAATAAAAAGCAGTGAATTTGGTGGTGGTATGGATGCTTTTGTTATAATTAAATTGTTTGAACTCGACGAACAAATCCCAATTTGTCGAATCACCATTCGCACAAACAGTAAACTGGTCACCTATGACCTGATTGGATGATTCAACGAGGCCATTGCACCTGGGGTTGTACGCCGTCGTGGTCAGTTTCTTAACACCTAGAGATTTCAAAAGAGTGCTATTGAGCTCCTTCTGAAAACTAGTTCCCCAATCAGTCAAAATCTGTTTTGGGCAACCAAACTGGAGTATAACATGTTTGATAAAATCTGCACATGTGGCAGCATCGATAGAGGGGACAGCTCTAGCTACGACGTAGTGGGTCGTGTATTCAGTCATAACCAGAATGTAGCGATTCTTGCGTGGCGTAACAGGCAGCGGACCTCTGTTATCCAAGCCCCACGTAGATAAGAGAGGCTGCGGTGGTATAGAAGTTAGCGTACCCATAGGCTTATCCTTGGTCGCTTTGGTTTTTTGGCAAATGGGGCATGATTTGACATACTCATGGACATCGGTGTGCATAGTATTCTAATAATTCGTTTGTTTGATTTTTTGCAATGTCTTAAGAATGCCGAAGTGCCCCCCCCCCCCTCTGCAAAGATAGCATCATGGTGGGCCTCTATGATTTCTACGACGTACAATTAGGACACAAGAATGAGTTTAGAAATGCAGCTAGGCGTATTTCATTTGAAAATTATTTCATCATTTGCAGTTATGCCATAGCGGCGACTTCATTTGCAGTATTTGCTAACCATCCCCTTGGTCAGAATGGAGTAAGGCTAATTTTAATTGTTTTATATGGGAACCATTGTCATATTCGCCGACAAAAGGGGGCACAACTGAAAAATGGAATCATTATCTATTCTTACATACTCCTGGGCATTTGTATATACTGGGTAAAAATAATGGGTGCCCGAATCATTGAAAATAAGAATAATATACTTCAACATAGGGCCAATACAAGTGGTGTCAAGGCATGGGGTCATGTTTTCCTGAATGATATGAATGTTAATTTGATACAGGGCCGAGAGAATTCGACAAATAGTGTGTAATGGACAGATTTCCCCGCTGTCAACAGCCGTGGCAAATCGGTCCCATTCTTTCTTGTTTCCAGGGTATTATGTAATGAAATAGTGCTTGACCTCATCCCAGTGGGTTTTAATGTATTTAACAACAGTAGTACGTATTTTGGATGCCTTGTGTGTATTTTGGAAGATGGCTTCCGCAAACGGAGTGTAGGGCGAGGTGCATGTACAAAGATTGGTGCGGACTTGGAAAGGTGTGTTGTTAACTGTGATTGTGTCTGTTGGCACATGAGGGGCAGTAGGAATGCGACTGAGAGCATCAGAAAATGTATTCAATTTGACTCGCAATTATCGCGCACTGCTTAGAGCGCGGCTCCTCCTGTATGAGGGCTCCGCCGATCACACCGTTGCTCGCATCATAAGCTAGAATAATGGGCTTTTCCTCGTTAAACTTCTTTAAGATAGGCGCCTGTAGTATAGCACGTTTCAAATTAAGGAAAGCTCTGTCTTGGGCATCCTGCCATTTGATGGGTACCGAGCTTTTGATTAAATCTATAAGTGGTTGTGCTATTATGGCATACTTGTGGATGTAACGGTGGAGGTAGGAGGTCATGCAAAGGAATGTCCTTAATTGTTTCAGGTTAGTAGTGGGCGACATGTGTTCTATGGCCGAAACTTTATCGGGGTCGGTAGAGATGCCGTGGGGGGTAATAATATGGCCTAAAACTTTAACGGTCTGCTCTGCAAAGGTACATTTATTAGTGTGCACCTTGACATTGAATAATTCAAGCCACTCAAAAACTTTATTAATATTGTCCAGATGGTCCTCAAAAGTGTTGCCAAGTATAAAAAAAATCATCGATATAGGCAATTGCAGCTGTCAATCTGAGGGGGTCTAAAAGGGTATTTACGAACATCTGGACGTATTGGGGGGTGGTTGAAAGGCCCATAGGCATTCTTTTGTACTGAAATAAACCAACCTCGTCAATACTAAAACTGAGCATGTGGCGATCTTGCTGCCTAACAGGGACGCTGTAAATACTGGAAAAAAGAACTACACTAGTGATATATAAGGAATTTTGTAAAGCATTTAAAATGTCTCCTGCAAAAGGGGGGGGGGGGGAATTGAACTCTTGTAAGGTACTGATTGAGCTTACAGAAGTTAGATAAAAACCTCAGACTGCCACTTTTCTTGGAAATGACAAAGCTAGGGGCAGAGTAGGAAGAATCTACAGGTTCGATAGTATTTGCCCATAGCATGTCATTAATTTGAACTAAATGCTTGTCTCTGACTTTAGGGCTGATGCGATACGGCCTGGTAGAAATGGGCTTATCAGTATTTAAATCAAGTTTAATTTCAAAATTACGAGCCTCGGTAAGCTCCAAAATTAAATCAGCGAACCTGTCTTTGTGAGACCTAATAAGGGCGGTTAGTGCATCCTTTTGTTGGGTGTTAAGTTTTGGGTTGATATGAAATGTGGGACGACATGGGGACATGGGGAGACAAAAGTGTGACTTTTGAAACTGAGAGGGCTGTAGCGATCCTAACTCATAATCATTACAAATATCATTTTTTAAATAGGCACAGTGATATATATATTGCATACAACCGGCTTAAGTAAATGTAGCTTGTGTAGCTAAACACAAAAATATGTGTGGTTGTTTGAAGAAAAATGTATCATCGCCCGATTTGTAATGGTCAACATACTGTGGCCGCTGGTTCAGATCTAACCAATGCCACAGGTATGTGTTTGTTTTAAGTGTGTTTAGGTTATATGCATTCCAACCAGTACCTACATGGTGTGGTACATTACACGAGACGACGAGAGATAACATAATAATACCAATTATACTATACTAATGATGATAATAACTTAAATATACTAAAACAAATATTTTTAAAACCAAATACTAATTTACATAGCCTAAAGTACATACAAAATCTAAATTATAGGATGAAAGTGGCATATCTTAATTAATATATATTTGTAAAAAAAATCCATTCCTCAACCTGTACGCGATATCTAAATGGCAATGTTTATTCACCTTACCAAGCAATGAACATTTTATGACATTTTTTATATGTTGCGAACATGATTTGTGTCTTTTAACTTTGTCTCCCAAATGGTTTTAAATCTTTTACCCCATTGACAGTCCACGCAAGATCATTATGTTTCATTAGCAAAAAAATTAAACAAAACAATACATTTCCAACTCCACACCCGCATAGCCAGTCCGGGAAATTGTATGTACTTATGTCGAATTTTCTCATATACGAACCATTTACTACCATGGCTTTTTTGTTGAATTATATTTAACTGTGGCCTTGCTGGTCCCAGATTCTGTAGCTCTAGTTTATTCTCGTAATTGAAAATCTTTGTCGTAATAAGGTTTAAAATGTTACTCGCCGAATTAACAACTATTTACAAGTTTACACAACACGACATTAACAACAATTCGACCCTGCTTCTGACCTATACTCATTGCTCATCATTAATTAACAACAAACTTATTCAGAGTATTACACACTATATTTGAACGTGAAAGTGGAGCGTGAAAATGTGCTTACAAAACATGTAGTTTTGGTAGCTTTGTCAAGTTCCAGGAAACCATTTTTTTGTTTGAGCAGGGGTGCGCCCAGCTCTCTCCGATTTACAGCATGCGATTGGCTGAAAAGGGCCGAGCCCATGAAGTCTTCCCTCCCTCTCGTAGCACCCCTAGTCTATATGTTATGGTCATCTCTCTCTACTAGCTCTACCCACTTCGGGGCGAAGAATCTGCCGCCCCACCACTCGACATTTCCAAAAACATTTCTCTCGTGACGCAGTATTATTTACTGAGTAGCAGATAAGTAGAGGTATGCTTTCTGAGATTTTATTAGGAGGGCTGCGCCCCGCAACCATACCTCAACAGCTGCCACTGGTAAATACGCCCTGCAAAGTCTTAGTTAATGAGAGTTTCGAATTGGGGGAGCTCTAAAACGGATGTGGCAGCAATTAGAGTAATTTGTTCTTGCAAGGGAAAAATTTGGTGAGTTGTAACTAAGGTAGAGGCTATGCTGCTGCGCGAACAACCTGTGTCAAGAAGTGTAAAATATTGTTTGCATTTAATAAGAACCTTTACGCGTGGGGTCGCAGTGTGCACGCTGATTGGCTGACACGTGGCATTAGATGCGGAATGCGGAAGTCGAATTGGCAAACTTCGTGGCATCGTTTCGCTCAGCATGTCTTGGGACATGATTTCATCATTGCGGACAGCATTCGAAATGTGAAAACCACCAGAGTTGGCGACTGTGCTTTTACACGCTGGGCTCTCTAGATACACTTTCTATGGTGTAAGGCCAAACGTGTGCTTGAACTGTTTGAAGCGGTCGGCAATGTCTGTAGAAAAGTCAAAATGTTGGCGAGGGAAGAGGGGGCAATGGCAGCTTTTATGACCGACATAGAAATAAAGTGCGCAGGTGTCGCTAGCGAGGCTACTTTTGTATGTGCGGGTGCACGAAGCCATAATTTGACAACTCTGCAATCTGAGGCGAGCGGGTCCGCAGAATTTGCAACATGGACACACTGGGGGGGGGGGAGGGGTGTGTGGAGATGGGCCGTATTGTGCGCAGGGTGGGCGATGCGCCGAGATTCAGCTGAGGGGGGATTCTATGCAGCCTACTTGTGCATGCGAGTGTGGCATGTGGTGCAATAAAGGCGACTGGGCTTGAGCGCTGAAATGTGTTGACAGGAACTTTATTTTGAAACTTGGGACGAGGTGTAGTAACGCGCTGTGGTGGCAGGTCACTATGGGCATTAAATTTCGCAATGTCTGTGTATGATCCGGTAGGGACAACATTGTTGAAAATTGCACGACACCGGTCTCGAACTTGGGTATTTGGGTCCGCGGGGGTTTCGTGCCTTACTCCCTCGTGTGGTAGTTTTTTTGTAATTTGGTGATGTGCCAGTGTATTGTAGGTGGTACGCCACCTTTAAATGTATTGGGTATTGGATGTGGGTTGTGGCATTTAATAGCGTTGTTGGGGAGGGGGGTTACTAGGGGTGTATGCAAGGCCACAATATGTGTTTCAACCCCTTTCAACGTAGTGTTGATCACGTGACTGTTACAAACGTGATGCGTGTGGTTGTGGGAAGGGCATGTGGGGGTCATGGTGGGGATAGTTACGGTGTTGGTGGCGATATTGGTATGTCCGCGAAAGGAGGAATATTGTCTGCGGGGGGGGGGCAGAGCGGAAGCTGTCAGGGTGGAGTAAGGGGCCCAGGTTCGTGTCGGGGGCGTGGCGTGCAAGGTGGCGATTAAGTGTGAGTTGTGCTAACTCTTGTTCGAGTTTCGGCATCTCTGCTTCTAGACGTTCAGTGTGTGGATGGGAATGTGATGGAGTCAATGTCTGGTCATAACGGTAGTGTCCAACATCAATACGCCGTAAATTTGCCAACATGTCTTGCAAATTATCATTCGGTAATCCAACTAGTTTGTCAGCGATTGAAGGGAGAAGTGAACGCCATAATACAGGAATGAACTCCTCGTCTGTTATGCGGGCGTGGTATCCGTGGCGGTAAAATTGCATTGTATGGACATGCTGTGTAGTGTCTTCACAGACTGCCTCTTTCTTTGTGTATAATAGTTGACGAAGGTGTTCTGTATCAGCCGTGATGGTGAATGTTTCAGTGAGGGAATCACATATTTGTTGCCACCTGAGAGGTTCCTGATTAGCATGGGAGAGGTTGTCAAAAGCGCGTTTGGCAGAGCCTGAAAGGAAGAATCGAATACGATGAGAGCGGTCTGCCTCGGTCCATTGATTGTCAGCTGTGCCATTGAATGCTGACAGAAACACAGCGATGTTTTCTCCTGTTCTTCCGGAAAAGGTGGGCGGTTTCTCTGCCTGCGCGACAACAATGTTAAGGGGTTGTGCATTCGCTATAACACGTAGTGTGTGTCGTGGGGTGGAGTGTTGATATAGGTGTGGGTGGCGGGTGGGGGTGGTGTGGTTGTATGTGGGAGGGAAGGGATGGTATGCCGATGTCCTCGTAGAGAGGGAATCCAAAGAAAATGGTAAGGGGGCGGGGGATGCTGAGGTAGTGCTGCTGGCAATTTGTGTTGCGGGTGGTGTGTCAGTAGTGTAAGATTATTCAGGGGTGTCGAAGGAGAAGTCTAAGGATTGATTTTGAATGTGAATATTTGTGGCTGTGTCAGTGGTTTGTGCTTGTGCAAGAGTGTGTTGTCTGTCGCGCTCGTTAAGTGTGAGTTCGATGTCTGAAGTGTCTCTCAAAATGCGCTTGATGAAGTTAGATAATTGCGATTTTTTTTACGATGACTGTGTGTTTCCATTTTGGGCGTGTGTAGTGTGAATGTAAGAATGTACTTGGTGCCGCGCATTTCGTATACTTAAAATTACTCAATGCTGAGTAAGAGATATAGGAGCTCTCCGAAAAACACACTCAACACAAGTGGAGAGAACCTTGCAATTACAGGAATAGAGCTCCACATACACAAACACGAAGACATGCATTAATGGAAAGCAAAAGCATAGCTAGATGGGGCGGGGAGGGTGACGAGGCTGGCCTGGTAAGGCGTGCAATGCAAGCAGCTGCCGCGTGCGCATGGCAAACTGACCTACCATATGCTGACTCGCTTACAGCTCATGCCCTGGGCGCGGAAAACTAACAGCTGTCAGTGTGTGTGGGTGGCGTGTTATTAATGAAGGGGGAAGGCGACGTACTTTTATTGCTTTCAAAATTATGAAGAATCATATGAAAACAACTAATGAAATGAATTTGGAATAAACGCGGAACGGGTCGATCTTGAGTGGAAAGAGGTGGGAATAAAACCAAGCCTCCACCAGTGTAATATCTCCCCTTCCCAACTCTAGTCTGACCACTGATCGAAGTTAATTCATTAAAGTATATCCAATACAACAGAAGGGAGAACGTACATATGAGAATGGGGTGTAGCTCATGGAATCACTAACTAACAGGGGTTCATAAAAACCATACTTTATTAACATGAATACATATATGCAGATAGTAATGATACAGTACGTTACACAGATTGCCAAATACAACATATTCATTTAACACTTATGCACAAGCGGCTCGGCGCCATTAAGTAGTAATACAGGAATAATCTCAAGTTCCTAGCCTTGCCAATATTAAATAGCATTCTTAAGGGGGGATTGATGGGGTCTCGAAGGATGGATTGTGCCCTAACCGCTAGCACGAGGTATGCTCACCAATATCATAGACGAGGACCTTGAAGCTCCTGCAAGTCTCGACGTCTTGATGATCCTGTTGCCAAATCTGGCAACTAACGTAGTATTACCTCTGGTGTAAGCGTGACTCACTGGAGAGGGGGCAGCGTTCCTGGTCTTATATATGCTGCGCCCTCAGTAGGTCAGGGTGATGTTTCGCAAGCACTCAAAATCCATAGTGCGTCGTACCTTAACATGTAATTACGTGTGCGGCTCTCTTATGACCGCTACAATTGGGATATTCATTATGCAAATACTCTCGTTAATTTACTTGATACCCGATTAAGAAAATATAATTACCCTGTACGGTTCTTGAATCGATACATACGCACTACTTGTGTGTAAAAAGTCTCGCTGGATATGCATTATTTGTTACATGCATGTATCAATTTTATTCTCGATGGGTGATGAAGCAAGTCCTCAACTGTCCCGAAGTAGGTCTATACCGTATCCTAACATACTGGACAAAAATTTTTAAGGTTTTTCAAAATACTTTGTAGGTGTTTTATGCATTGAAAAGTTAACCTATGTCGATAAAATTTAATCACATTATTCTTCGGAAGCATGCGAGAGCATGTCAGCCATTCACGACACAGTCTTCCTAGAATTAAAAAAAAATGTGTTTTGGACCTTTTAGGACTTGTTAGGACTTGCATTAACTCGCTCGGTGTGATGTCATGCATCTAATAGGAATTTATTATAACGCCTTGGGGTAAAATCTAAGGACATATGTGACCTCGGGTATTTTGCAAGTTGGTTGATTTAGGGATAGGACGTATGTGTGAATGGAGTTGGTGTTTATACAACATTTAGATAACTGAAGTGTAAGAATATTCATTGCTGATTACGCAAGTGTATAAGTACTCATAATTTATTGCACTATTACATAATCTAATTACATAATATACTTATGTAATCTAATTCTATGTAAATTTCTCCCTCAATATACCGTTGAATTTCCCTATGCTAATGCATTTCCCATTTACACACCTACACACATCATGGCTACCAACGAAACAACACTTGTGATTGTGCAATAACCAAAATTGACTTGCTTGGGAATCGAACTTAGTACGCTCTAAATTTAAAATAGTAAATATTATGTGCCCTGTCATTGAATGTAACCCGATATTTCCAAAATTTTCCAAATCTATAAATAGTAAGTATACTTTCTGGGAAACGAAGTATTCCAAAACCAAAATAAAAAATAAAAATTGCTCTCCCCAGGAACCAAACTCAAGAACGTTTCAAAAATTGCCCAAAAATTAATATATATATATATATATATATATATATATAGAGAGAGAGAGAGAGGAGAGAGAGAGAGAGAGAGAGAGAGAGAGAGAGAGAGAGAGAGAGAGAGAGAGAGAGTTCCCTGTCCGGAAATCGAACCCAATATTCTGAAAGTTTCCTAAAATCATATATTCCCAACATTGCCCTGTCTGGGAATCGAACCCAGTATTCCCAAATTGCCCCAAACGGGAATCCAAACACATTCCCAAAATTTCCGTCACTAGGCATCGAACTGAAAGTGCATGTGCAAATGCATCAGTGCATCGGTGTACGTGCAACTGCATGTACATGTGCATCGGTGCATCGGTGCATGGGGGTCAAAGGTTACTCGAGGTCATTTAGGATCCAGTAGTGGCTTGATGGCTCGGCTGAAGTGTTAATCAGAAAGTTCGTGCAATGCATCTCATATGATTAGTTCTTACAGAGAGGGAAGTAGTGTCAGTGTAATCGCGGCTGGCGGGGTGGTTCTCCTTTCTCTCCTCCGGGTAATGGTCGTCATCTTGTTGAAGACTTCACTATACATGCCTTATGGGAGGAGGACGGGCACATAGGTGAAGCGCCCACATGTAACAATATGACTACGTTAGTAAAAACCCCACAATGACCAGTTTACTGACTATGGACCGTAACGCTTTATAGAATTATGTTAGGCAAAAAAAAACTGCTGTCAGTGGCTAGCTGTAATATATTTATTTGAAAAATCCCATTTCATTGAATTGCCTGCCAGCTGGACCATTGCGACAGAACTGAACGACTATATTAGAAGTTAACAAGTTAACATCAAACCATGAATGCTCCGAGAAAGCTCTGGACACCCCTGAATGTCCAACATTAAGTGAAAAATTGTATGAACTATGTCCTTACTCAGAGATTCCATCTGGTTGACAGTCATGAAAACAATTTTTTCGCACAAGAATAGTGTGACAGCAACTGGCAGTCCAGACAACGAACCCACTCCTCGCCAAGTTTGGTCGAAGGAAATTATTTTAAACAGACAATAAACAACACCATTCACTTTCGTCCTCTTATGAGCTGCAGTCTATCTCTAGTGAAGTTCTTTGTTTCAGAGAAATTTTGGACTAAGCTTTTTAAAGGCCTGCTCACTTCTGATAATTTCCTCCTTCCTTTGGTCAATCCCCATTTTCCTCTTTTCTCGGACTCTTCCTACAGTGCTGTCATGGAGTATCCATAAAAATTGTATTTTTCCTTGCCTTTCTCCCTCCTTTACTTTTCCTTGGAGTGGCTTTTGGAAGTGGCTGAACTACTTCCGGGGAAAATATTTCCTGCATGAGGGAACTATCCGTATGTTATGGAGTTCAGTTTCAGATGAGTCCCTAGGTAAATCACCTTAACAACTTGGTGAAAAATCTGGTTCGGGTCTGTCCATCCCAAAAGAAGGAGAAATATTCGCATCTTGAAAAATTTCCCTATTATAGGGAAGTATTCCGCATATCTCAAATCCATATTAAATATTTCTAGGCATTGTAGTAATTGAAAAAGCTGTCTTTCAGTTTGATGGAATATGCCTAATTGTGCCTTCTGTGGGTGTTGTTGTTTCTCAACAATGCATCCATTGATATATTTATCTGTCTTTCGCATGGTGAAAAAAGCACTTTGTTCATGTGGCTGATGAGTGGGAACGATAACATAAAAAGATTGTTTTGTTTAGCGTAATCTAGACACTGAGAATACAAGTACGACTAATTGTTTGCCAGCGTGAAATACTGCGCAGTAGCCCAAAACGTAGCGGTCAAGTGGGGAAAGGCCATTGTCACTGCACAAAGGGGTGGGAGTCATTCAGTTCAGTGATGACGGCGGCCGAATATTGTCAGGCGAGAGCTGCCCTGCACGTGAATATTACCTGTCGAAAAAACGTCAGCCGGGTTGGCGGTATTTAACAGCTCGATAATAGAGAGCGATGTTATCAGTCTGATGTGTATAGCCCAGCAGTGTCTCGTGGTTGCCCTCCCTCCAGTGGCAAGAACCTTCCCCTACGTTACTTCCCCAACCCTTGAAGATGTGCGAAGATTATTTTGTCATTTTGAGCTTTACTATACAACACTGTAACTCCTTCATTGCAAGTCCTCGCCAATTGTAACAAAGATAACCCTTGAATAGAAGAGCAAGCTGCCATTAAAATATGGCACAATTCAAACAATGTGATGCAACGTTAGGTGGCCGATCTTAGTCATAAGATTGTTAATGTTCTTCTATAAACAATATGTTTCTTTCTAATTTGTTCTTATTGCTGTCTTGCAGATTCGACACGATGTTGCTTCCGAGGCGCTCACCCCCTGGAGTCCTGCCCAACTACTAGCGGGCGACAGGGGTGAGGAACTCAAATGATACTTTAGTGAGAAACTACTTCGGTCATTCCGATTGCAGTGTTACTGTATGCAGCCAAAGTGAACACAGAGGAATATTTTGTGCACGAGAACCAGTCAAGGCTAGCTCTTGTCAACATATATTTAAAACATGAAAATAACCCTACAGGGACGTCAGCCAAGAGTTGTACCAAAAAAAAAAAAGGTTGAGTAACAAAGGAACGAGCAACAAATATCTAACAATACATACAAATACACACAAAGAAACTCTAGACGAGCCTATGTTACTGGCTAACCCCGAAAACTGTGTGTGTTCTTGTGTGCCGTCTTCGCTGTGCCAAGAAATTTCATAATCTCAGTGTTCATCAGTGTTATGATAGTTCTGTCGCCTAGAGTTTGTGTGAGTAGTTGTATGTACTTATTGCCTTGTCGCTAGTTCGTTCCTTACTAGCCCTGTTTTGTTTCATTTAGTTTCGTACCACAGTTTACTCAATTCCGTGTGTGTATATTTGTATGAATTATCTATCTGTTGGCAACAGCTCGCAATGAGCTGTTGTCGTGTATGTTTTCAACGTCATCTTCTGTATTGTAATTAGCGACATGACACTGCAACGACGTACAATCTCTAATATTCGAACACTGCTCCAAGACAATGAATGTGACTGCAGATCTGTTGAAAGTGCTCCACTTGACTCAGTAACATTATGCTGTTCCCTTATGAGCTGCTCTCGCCTGGGAGTTTAACTTAAGCCCATACCACTGATCCATCCTTGGAGAGCAGCTCATCAAATAAATATTTAGTTATAACAATCCTACTGATAGAAGTCATTAATCCAGATATTTTAGAGTGCACGTCCGAAGTAACTTATTTCCGCTGCAAGCGTCATTCATAAAACATTATAATTGAAGTTTCACTTTGGAAGCCGTTATTATCCGCTTGAACGATGTCTTCCTTGGAATCCCGAGCTGCGGACGCAACCATACTGCTCAAGGCAAGCCTCGAACTGCGGACGTCACACAGCAGGGTGGCCACCCACAGGCCACAAAAACCCCCAACACTGTCAGAAAGTATTTCCATGAAAGCACGGAAATTAATTGGTAAATTATCCACTAATCATTGGAAAGTTATGAAACATCTTAAAAAATAATGAGTGGACTTCCCGTGAATTTTTACCAAATTTTTCGTGAATTCACGAAAACTTTTTGTAAATTTGCTGCTAGAATTTTGTGTAGCTCCGCCAGATAAATAAAGAATACGGATGTGCGTGGGTGTATGTATGTGGGTGAATATATATATATTCTTTATGCAGGATGTTACCAGTTTGCAACAAAGAAATTAAAATGTTTTGTTTTTGAATGTGATATGAAATCGAGTGAAAACGTTCGTAATTTGCGTCTCCCTACACTCTGCTACCACAATTTAATTACAGTCGATATCGTGTTAAATTGGTGCTAATAAGTAAACAAGGCACGTAGCTTATTCAGTTTTCTGGTTATGTTTGAGGATTCGAAGTGTTGCCAACTGTTGCCCGTGGTATTTATTTATATTTTAAAGTATATGTTTAAGTGGCGCACGTGACCTAACTGAGGCAGGAACTATAATGTTCTGGTTACAGCGGCTTAGAGCGCTTCGTGTATCTTCGGCATTGTTCGTTCTCGAAACCCGAAGCTGTAGGAAATACGGAGAGGTCGGGAACTTCTTGGGCACGCAGCTCAGTCTCAGTGTTATGTCTGCACGGAGCGCGTTTCCGAACGTTAATTGAATATTTCTCTTGATGTTTTCGTGATTACAGGCTACGGAAAATGTTAACACTGTGCTAACGGCTCGTCCTAACTTAGCGACCTTGGAGGACTCGCTAACACATACGCACCAACAAACTAAACTGCACGTTCTGGCCTAGAATCAGTGCAGAAAATATGCCTCCATGCACGTCTAAAAACGACCAGAAAACCTTGTCACAAAATTCAACCAAGCCACGGCCAATAATCGCAAAACTTATGCATTATGTCCACATATGACTAATAAATACAAGTACTTATACACACCAAAAACTTTTTTAATTCAACATACAAAAGAAGGTTTTATTTCTATATTTTAAGACGCTACAACATATTTATCGTATATCTCAAATAAAAACTTTTAATGCAAAATCATATATATATATTTATTTATTTATTTATACACACACACACACACACACACTTTAGGAAACAATTAGTCAACAAGTACATTCTGCTAAATATTATTTTGCTATAAGGGCATTTACATTTCCCCTGAAATAAGTAATATAAAGCAATGGCATATTTATCCATTTCCCTTTCATAAAACAGTTAACTAATTTCAAAAACCTACGTATAATAAAAAATGTACTTTAAATTGAAATAATAGTCCTATCTATACTAATATTATAAAGAGGTAGTGTGAGTTTGTTTGTTTATATGTAACGGCTAATCTCGGAAACTACAGGACCGATTCTTATAATGATTTAACTGTTAGAAAGCTACATTCTTCCATATGGACATAGGCAGCGTTGAATTTAAAAAAATGCTTCAGAAATTTCAAAATTTGTAAACCAAGTCGGAGAAAAAATGAGCTACTTGGCTACTTTCTAATCATGCTCTACCCCAACCATTAAAGATAAATCGAAACAATGTTACAAGAAAGTGTCGCAAGATGTCGCAGGTAGTCACAGTTAGTCGCAGTAGTCGCAGGTTGTAACAAGTTGTTACAAGTAGACACAGGTAGTCGCAATTAGTCGCAGATAGTCGCAAGTATTCACAAGTAGTCGCAGGTCGCCGTGGGTAGTCGCAGGTTGTCACAAGTTGTCAGAGGTAGACACGGGTAGTCGCAAGTAGTCGCAGGTTGTCACAAGTTGTCACAAGTAGTCGCAGGTCGCCGTGGGTAGTCGCAGGTTGTCACAAGTTGTCGGAGGTAGTCACGGGTAGTCGCAAGTAGTCGCAGGTTGTCACAAGTTGTCGGAGGTAGTCACGGGTAGTCGCAGGTTGTCGCAATTAGTCGCAGATAGTCGCAAGTATTCACAAGTAGTCGCAGGTCGTCATGGGTAGTCGCAGGTTGTCACAAGTTGTCGGAGGTAGTCACGGGTAGTCGCAGGTTGTCGCAAGTTGTCGCAGATAGTCGCAAGTATTCACAAGTAGTCGCAGGTCGCCGTGGGTAGTCGCAGGTTGTCACAAGTTGTCGGAGGTAGTCACGGGTAGTCGCAAGTAGTCGCAGGTTGTCACAAGTTGTCGCAGGTAGTCACAGTTAGTCGCAAGTAGTCGCAGGTTGTCACAAGTTGTCACAAGTAGACACAGGTAGTCGCAACTAGTCGCAGATAGTCGCAAGTATTCACAACTAGTCGTAGGTCGCCGTGGGTAGTCGCAGGTTGTCACAAGTTGTCGGAGGTAGTCACGGGTAGTCGCAAGTAGTCGCAGGTTGTTACAAGTTGTCGGAGGTAGTCACGGGTAGTCGCAGGTTGTCGCAATTAGTCGCAGATAGTCGCAAGTATTCACAAGTAGTCGCAGGTCGTCGTGGGTAGTCGAAGGTTGTCGCAAGTTGTCGGAGGTAGTCACGGGTAGTCGCAAGTAGTCGCAGGTTGTCACAAGTTGTCGCAGGTAGTCACAGTTAGTCGCAAGTAGTCGCAGGTTGTCACAAGTTGTCACAAGTAGACACAGGTAGTCGCAATTAGTCACAGATAGTCGCAAGTATTCACAGGTAGTCGCAGGTCGCCGTGGGAAGTCGCAGGTTGTCACAAGTTGTCGCAGGTAGTCACAGTTAGTCGAAAGTAGTCGCAGTTTGTCACAAGTTGTCACAAGTAGACACAGGTAGTCGCAATTATTCGCAGATAGTCGCAAGTATTCACAAGTAGTCGCAGGTCGTCGTGGGTAGTCGCAGGTTGTCGCAAGTTGTCGGAGGTAGTCACGGGTAGTCGCAGGTTGTCGCAAGTTGTCGCAGATAGTCGCAAGTATTCACAAGTAGTCGCAGGTCGTCGTGGGTAGTCGCAGGTTGTCGCAAGTTGTCGGAGGTAGTCACGGGTAGTCGCAGGTTGTCCCAAGTTGTCGCAGATAGTCGCAAGTATTCACAAGTAGTCGCAGGTCGTCGTAGGTAGTCACAGGTTGTCGCAAGTTGTCGGAGGTAGTCACGGGTAGTCGCAGGTTGTCGCAAGTTGTCGCAGGTTGTCGCAAGTTGTCGCAGGTTGTCGCAAGTTGTCGCAGATAGTTGCAAGTATTCACAAGTAGTCGCAGGTTGTCGCAAGTTGTCGGAGGTAGTCACGGGTAGTCGCAAGTAGTCGCAGGTTGTCACAAGTTGTCGCAGGTAGTCACAGTTAGTCGCAACTAGTCGCAGGTTGTCACAAGTTGTCACAAGTAGACACAGGTAGTCGCAATTAGTCGCAGATAGTCGCAAGTATTCACAAGTAGTCGCAGGTCGTCGTGGGTAGTCGCAGGTTGTCGCAAGTTGTCGGAGGTAGTCACGGGTAGTCGCAGGTTGTCGCAAGTTGTCGCAGGTTGTCGCAAGTTGTCGCAGGAAGTCGCAGGTAGTCACGGGTAGTTGCATATGGAGGTATATATTTCAATAACTGCATAAAACCTGAGCGAAGCGATGGAGGGCTGCTAGTTAAATTATAAGACTAGATTCAAACAACTGAAGTGTTAAAATTTCATTTTTTTTTGTTTTTTAAAATACGTATCTTTTTCCTTTTTAATTCAAAGTATTATCATTTCATAAAATTTACTATATTATAAAAATTAAAATGAAATGAATACAAATATTTTTTTTTTCTTGTTCCAAAATGCAAAATTCAAAAAAAAATATAATAATAATTGAATATAAATTTAAAAAACACAAGTTTTTTCTCTATTTAAAGTATACTTCTGGTATATTTTATTTATTTTAAAACAGATTGTTGGAATTTTTACTAGTAATTTATATGAACCTTAAATTACATATTAAGCCACATAACATAAATATTACCGTATATTATTTAGAATATTCTGTTGTATTCGTGCAGCCTATGAGACAGCTAATCATGTAGCAAAATAGTTTATATTTGATTATTAAATTTATATATAAAACTTAATATGATGTAGAATTACCTCAGCAAAAACATGTTTTGTTTGTATATACAAATTGTTTTGTAGAAGTTATATTAGATACAAATTAATATTTAAGTTAAACAACTATTTATTCGAAGTATTTATAAATTTATTCGAGTACTGCAGAAACTCTTTCTTGAATATAGTTTTGTTTATCATATAAATATTGAGATTAAACATGGAGAAACAATTTGTATATGATGAAACATAACTCTATGTGCCATGTGGTGGTTCAATTGAACACATAGTTTGGTTCCGAAACTATGTATATTAGTTGCGGTGATTCTGCTAGCTCAATAGGTACAGGTTTCCTGTGAGCGTCATAGTCACCGGATTGCTGTGAGCATGGTAGTTGCAGGGTTGCTGTGAGCATGGTAGTTGCAGGGTTTCTGTGAGCATGGTAGTTGCAGGGTTTCTGTGAACATTATAGTTGCGATGTTTCTGTGAGCATGGTAGTTGCAGGGTTTCTGTGAGCATGGTAGTTGCAGGGTTGCTGTGAGCATGGTAGTTGCAGGGTTTCTGTGAGCATGGTAGTTGCAGGGTTTCTGTGAGCATGGTAGTTGCAGGGTTTCTGTGAGCATGGTAGTTGCAGGGTTGCTGTGAGCATGGTAGTTGCAGGGTTTCTGTGAGCATGGTAGTTGCAGGGTTTCTGTGAGCATGGTAGTTGCAGGGTTTCTGTGAGCATGGTAGTTGCAGGGTTTCTGTGAGCATGGTAGTTGCAGTGTTTCTGTGAACATTATAGTTGCGATGTTTCTGTGAGCATGGTAGTTGCAGGGTTTCTGTGAGCATGGTAGTTGCAGGGTTGCTGTGAGCATGGTAGTTGCAGGGTTGCTGTGAGCATGTTAATGACGGGTTTGTTGTGAATGTGGTGGTTTTATAGCAGGAGGACTCGAGAGCAGTTGGCGTGGGCGAGATGGCAGGAAGCTGCACTGGACCATGGTGGGACTTCCAGCGCATAACGGCAGATTGGTTGGTCGCTCAATGCCACCATATCGATTGCAGCCAGCTGCTGCTGACGTCATCGCCTAGCCACACATGAAATCCCACATTTTCACCACTTAGCACTCATGTTACCTGCAATAATATTATATTTGACCAACCATTATTTAATAATGTTGATTTATTTTCAGTTATCCCATGTCTTTTTCCTCACTGCAACATTTCTGCTGATTCAAACTGAATTTTACATAGGGCTCGATATGTTATATTTGTATTAATTATGTGTCATAAATAATTCAATGGTTTCTGAGTTCACATTGGATATAAGAAATCTCGTCTTTGATCAGTGTTACCGGATATCCCAATATAATGCAACTTTATTGGAATTTGAAAAATATTATTTTTTATACATGATGTATCTAAACTATTGTAACAAACTTCGGGAGGTGACTCCTGGGATCAAAATAAGCAAAATTGGTCCTATGAGCATGTTTCGTACGATGTGTTGTTATTGTGTTACAGGCGTTTCACAATGTGGCAACATGTTTCATTACCGTCACTTAGTGTGTTATTACGTTTGGTTTAGAGAGGAATGTACTACCTCACGAATGCATAACGAAACAAGAGCACACTTAGTTTTTGAAAGTGTATGTCAGGGACGAAATTAGTTTCCCCCACACAGATGGCACTTGTGTGCATTCACGTTATCAGGATAACGTGTATAGTACTGGAGTGAGGACACAGTTCAGTTCCGCGAGTGTAGCGAGTAGTGAGCAACACAGCAACACAGGCATGAATCGCTACTCATGGCAGACACTTCCGAGCATCTCCTGTAATGTGGCCTACATATGTCCTGCAACTACATACTAACGTGTTGTAGGACATAAGTTCATAAGAATATTTCTGCTTGTTTTTATTCCAGGATTCGCCTGCAAAAGGCTTAAGTGTGTTATAATAGTTTATTTGCGCCCTGTAAGTTTATATTTTCAGTAAATATGCATATGATCAGTTGGTATAATATTTCAAACATTTGCCTTTTTGTGCCTAGTAACATTTGAAAAATGTCATTGCCCGGTAAAGTTGGTGACATAGGAGAGCGATTAGTTCCTCGTTTTATCCTTGAATTACCGATGTAAAGGTAATATTAGTAAATAATGAAATACTCTATTATGATCTCTATTTTTAATAAAAATAGTAAGTAGAGCAATTTTTTAAACATATATTTTGTTTAAATAATTTTACAGTTTCACTTAACCGACGAGTGAATGAAGGGAGCAGGCTATGGCAGTGTTAAGTTCAGGACAATAGAGGGTTTAAAAAATACACAATACACGTTCAAGTAGATCTTAAGCAGGTGTTTCGAAAGTGCTCAGTTCACTGTGAGCAGACTATACGTAAATTTGTGCTAATTTCTTCCCACAGATTTCAATATTTTTAATTGTTTAGTAATTAAATTAAAATACAACAAAAGAAATAATCGAAGTCTGTAGCAATCATTACAAAAACGCATTATACAGTTAGAATAGAGATCGGTAGAAAATAAAATGATTACAGAAAATAAAACTAAAGAATGGAACCTTGAATCTCAATGCAAGGAAAGTGTACATTTACGTCGCTCTTAATTCATTTGAATACAGTAGTGCGTGATTTATCCCTGCAAAAAAAAAAAAACGAAAAGGCCAGTTTAACGCAACGATCTTCATTTAAGTTCTACGTGAGTCGGTGTTACGGGGTCCACCCGCCTACCTGAGGATGCTTTCCACGTTTGAAGCGGAGAATCACTGGACCAATAATGGCGACATTGCCACGGTGCATCAAGCGCGCTATCGCCCCAAGGCACACGGCACTGGACTGGCATGCATTGTATTCGTCATGCAGGGTAAACTATAGCAATGTAAGATATGATCGTATCAATTTATTGGTATAAATTTCCTAGTAAGTTTCAATGCAAATCCCTCGATTACTTTTGTATGTAACCAATCTGAACACAAAATATGAGATACGGAGATTTCTAAAAGCCGTATTTAGCTATTTTGATGTGCCACGGAAGTTATGTCACTAATAGGTGTGTTTTGGAAGTAATAAATAGGCGTCATCTTAATTTTTTTTTTGGTTCAACATATTGGGCGCATCTCCAGTAATGCTATAAAATTACAAATATCTAAAACACAACACAACACAGTTAAAATACCAACCAAGGAGGGTTCCTTAGTTAAAATTCCAAGCAGCAGGATCCATTAGTTAAAATACCAAGCAGGAGGGTCCATTAGTTAAAATACCAAGCAGGAGGGTCCCTTAGTTAAAACAACAAGCAGGAGGGTCCTTTAGTTAAAGTACCAAGCAGGAGAGTCCCTTAGTTAAAACATAAAGCAGGAGGGTCCCTTAACTAAAAGAACATGCAGGAGGGTCCCTTAGTTAAAATAACAAGCAGGAGGGTCCCTTAGTTAAAACACCAAGCAGGAGGGTCCCATATTAAAAACACCAAGCAGGAGAGTCACTAGGTTACAACACCAAGCAGGAGGGTCCCTTAGTTAAAACACCAAGCAGGAGGGTTCCTGAGTTAAAATACCTAGCAGGGTGTTCCTTAGTTACAACACCAAGCAAGAGGGTTCCTTAGTTAAAACACCAAGCAGGAGAGTTCCATAGTTAAAATTCCAAGCAGGGGTTTCCTTAGTTAAAAAACCAAGCAGGAAGGTTCCTTAGTAAAAACACAAGCAGGAGAGTCCTTTAGTTAAAATACAGAGCAGGAGGGTCCCTTAGTTAAAACAACAAGCAGGAGGGTCCCTTAGTTAAAGTAACAAGCAGGAGGGTCCCTTTGTTACAACACCAAGCAGGAGAGTCCCATAGATAAAACACCAAGCAGGAGGGTCCCTTAGTTAAAACAACAAGCTGGAGGGTCCCTTAGTTAAAATACCAAGCAGGAGGGTCCCTTAGTTAAAACACCAAGCAGGAGGGTCCCTTAGTTAAAGTACCAAGCAGGAGGGTCCTTTAGTTAAAACACCAAGCAGGATGGTTCCTTAGTTAAAACTCCAAGCAGGGTGTTCCTTAGATAAAAAACCAAGCAGGCGGTTCCTTAGTTACAACATCAAGCAGGAGGGTTCCTTTGTTAAAAAACCAAGGTTGGGGTTCCTTAGTAAAATACCACGCATGAGGGTCCCTTAGTTACAACACCAAGCTGGAGAGTCCCTTAGTTAAAATACCAAGCAGGAGGGTCCCTTAGAAAAAACACCATGCAGGAGGGTTCCTTAGTTCAAATGCCAAGCAGGAGGGTCCATTAGTTAAAACACCAAGCAGGGGAGTCCCTTGGTTAAAATTCCAAGCAGGAGGGTCCATTAGATAAAATACCAAGCTGAAGGGTCCCTAAGTTATAATTCCAAGCTAGGGGAGTCCATTAGTTAAAATACCAAACTGGAGGGACACTAAGCTAAAATTCCAAGCAGGAGGGTCCTTAGTTAAAATACCAAGCAGTAGGGTCCATTAGAAAAAACACCAAGCAGGTGAGTCCCTTAGTTAAAACACCAAGCAGGGGGTTCCTAAGTAAAAGTACCAAGCAGGAGGGTCCCTTAGATAAAATAACAAGTAGGCGTTTCCCTTAGTTAAAGTACCAAACAGGAGGGTCCCTTAGATAAAACAACAAGCAGGAGGATCCCATAGTTAATGTACCAAGCAGGTGGGTCCATTAGATAAAAACAACAACAGGAGGGTCCCTTAGATAAAATACAAACCAGGAGGTTCCTTAATTAAGACAGCAAGCAGGGGGTTCCTTAATTAAAACAACAAGCAGGGGGTTCCTTAGTTAAAACACAATGCAGGAGGGTTCATTAGTTAAAACACCAAGCATGGGGTTCCTTAGATAAAACACCAAGCTGGAGAGTCCCTTAGTTAGAACACCAAGAAGGGGGGTTCCTTAGTTTAAGTACATAGCAGTAGAGTCCCTTAGTTACAACACCAAGCAGGGGGTTCCTAAGTTAAAATATCAAGGAGGGTCCCTTAGATAAAAAAATAAGTAGGAGGTTCTCTTAGTTAAAGTACCAAGCAGGAGGGTCCCTTAGATAAAACAACAAGCAGTAGGGTCCCAAAGTTAAAACACCAAGCATAGGGTTCCTTAATAAAAAAAACACGCAGGAGGGTCCGTAAGTTAAAATACTAAGCAGGAGAGTCCCTTAGTTAAAACACCAAGCATTGAGATCCCTTATTTTAAACACAAGGCAGGAGAGTCCCTTAGTTCAAACACCAAGTAGGGGGTTCTTTAGTTCAGTCATCAAGCAGGGGTTTCATTTGTTAAAGTACCATGCAGGCGGATCCCTTAGATAAAACAACAAGCAGAAGGGTCCCTTAGTTAAAATACCATGCCGGGGAACCTTAGTTAGAACACCATGCAGGAGGGTCCCTTAGATAAAACAACAAGCAGGAGGGTCCCTTAGTTAAAATACCAAGCAGGAGTATACCTTAGATAAAACACCAAACAGGAGAGTCCCTTAGTTAAAACACCAAGCAGGGGTTTCATTAGTTAAAGTACCAAGCAGGAGGATCCCTTAGATAAAAAAACAAGTAGGAGGTTCCCTTAGTTAAAGTACCAAGCAGGAGGGTCCATTAGATAATACAACAAACAGAAGGGCCCCTTAGTTAAAACACCAAGCATGGGGTTCCTTAGTTAAAACACCAAGCAGGGGGTTCCTGAGTTAAAACACCAAGCAGGGAGGGGGGGTGGGGTTCTTGGTAAAATCATAAAGCAGGAGGGTTCCTTTGTTAAAATACAAAGCATGGGGTTCCTTAGTTAAAACACCACTCATGAGGATCCCTTAGTTACAACACCAAGCTGGAGAGTCCCTTAGTTAAAATACCAAGCAGGAGGGTCCCTTAGAAAAAACACCTTGCAGGTGGGTTCCTTAGTTCAAATGCCAAGCAGGAGGGTCCATTAGTTAAAACACCAAGCAGGGGAATCCCTTGGTTAAAATTCCAAGCAGGAGGGTCCATTAGTTAAAATACCAAGCAGAAGGGTCCCTAAGTTATAATTCCAAGCTGGGGGAGTCCATTAGTTAAAATACCAAACTGGAGGGACACTAATTTAAAATTCCAAGCAGGAGGGTACTTAGTTAAAGTACCAAGCAGGAGGGTCCCTTAGATAAAACAACAAGCAGGAGGGTCCCTAAGTTAAAACACCAAGCATAGGGTTCCTTAATTAAAACAACAAGTATGAGGGTCCGTTAGTTAAAATACAAAGCAGGAGATTCCCTTAGTTAAAACACCAAACTGGGAGATCCCTCATTTAAAACACCAAGCAGAAGTATCCCTTAGTTAAAACACCTAGTAGGGGTGTTCCTTAATTAAAACACCAAGTAGGGGATTCATTAGTTAAAGTACCATGCAGGCGGGTCCCTTAGAGAAAACAACAAGCAGAAGTGTCCCTTAGTTAAAATACCAAGCAGGGGAACCTTAGTTAGAGAACCAAGCAGGAGGGTCCCTTAGATAAAACAACAAGCAGGAGGGTCTCTTAATTAAAATAACAAGCAGGAGGGTACCTTAGTTAAAACACCATGCAGGAGGGTCTCTTAGTTAAAACACCAAGAAGGGGTTTCATTAGTTAAAGTACCTAGCAGTATTGTCCTGTATTTAAATCAACAAGCAAGAGGTTCCCCTAGTTAAAACACCAAGTAGGGGGTTCCTAAGTTAAAGTACCAAGCAGGAGGGTCCCTTAGATAAAATAACATGGAGGAGGTTACCTTAGTTAAAGTAACAAGAAGGACGGTCCCTTAGATAAAACAACAAGCAGGAGTGTCCCTTAGTTAAAACACCAAGCAGGGGGTTCCTTAGTTAAAACACCACGCAGGGGGTTCCTTAGTGTAAGTACCAAGCAGGCGGGTCAATTAGATAAAACAACAAACTGGATGGTCCCTTAGTTAAAATACCAAGCAGGAGGTTCCCTTAGATAAAACACCAAGCAGGAGAGTTCCTTAGTTAAAACCCCAAGCAGGGGGTTCCTAAGTTAAAGTACCAAGCTGGAGGGTCCCTTAGATAAAACAACAAGCAGGATGGTCCCTTAGTTAAAGTACCTAGCAGGAGGGTCCCTTAGATAAAACACCAAGCAGCGGGTTCCTTAGGTAAAATACCAAGCAGGAGGGTCCCTTATTTAAAATACCAACCAGGAGGGTTCCTTAGTTAAAATTCAAAACAGGAGGGTCCAGTAGATAAAATACCAAGAAGGAGAGTATCTTAGATAAAACACCATGCAGGGGGTCTCTTAGTTAAAAACACCAAGCAGGGGTTTCATTAGTTAAAGTACCTAGCAGTAGGGTCCCGTATATAAATCAACAAGCAAGAGGTTCCCCTAGTTAAAACACCAAGCAGGGGGTTCCTAAGTTAAAGTAACAAGCAGGAGGGTCCCTTCGATAAAACAACAAGCAGGAAGGCCCTTAGATAAAGTACCAGGCAGGAGGACCCCTTGTATAAAACAACGAACACAAGGGTCCCTTTGTAAAAAAACCAAGCAGGAGGTTCCTTAGTTAAAACACCAAGCAGGGGGTTCCTTAGTTAAAACACCAAGAAGGAGGGTACCTTAGTTAAAACACCAAGCAGGAGGTTCCTTAATTGAAACAACAAGCTGGAGGGACCCTTAGATAAAATACCAAGCAGGAGGGTCCCTTAGATAAAACCACAAGCAGGAGGGTCCCATAGTTAAAATACCAAGCAGGAGTTCCTTTGTTAAAACACCAAGCAGTGATTTCCTTAGTTAAAACACCAAGCAGGGGAATCCTTAGTTAAAACACCAAGCAGGGGGTTCCATAGAAAAAACACCAAGCAGGAGAGTCCCTTTGTTAAAATACCAAGCAGGAGGGTCCCTTAGATAAAACTTAAAGCAGGAGGGTAAGTTAGTAAAAAAAACCAAGCAGGGGGTTCCTAAGTTAAAACACCAAGCAGGGGGATCCCTTAGTTAAAACATCAAGAAGGAGAGTCCCTTAGTTAAAACGCCAAGCAGGGTGTTCCTTAGTAAAAACAACAAACAGGAGAGTCCCATAGTTAAAACACCAAAACATGGGTTCCTTAGTTAAAACACCAAGCAGGGGGTTCCATAGAAAAAAACCAAGCACAAGAGTCACTTAATTAAAATACGTATCAGGAGGGTACCGTAGTAAAAATTCCAAGCAGGAGGGTCCATTAATTAAAATACCAAGCAGGAGGGCCCCTTAGTTAAAACACCAAGCAGGAGAATCCCTTAGTTAAAATACCGACCAGGATGGTCCATTAGTTAAAATACCAAGAAGGAGGGTCCCATTGTTAAAATACCAATCAGTAGGGTGCATTAGTTAAAATAACAAGCAGGAGTTTCCCTTAGTTTAAGCATCTAGTAGGAGAGTACCTTAGTTAAAATACCAAGCAGGAGGGTCCATTAGTTAAAACACCAAACAGGAGAGTCCCTTAGTTAAAATTCCAAGTAGGATGTTCCATTACTTAAAAGACCAAGTAGGAGGGGCCCAAAGTTAAAATACCAAGCAGGAGGTTCCCTAGATAAAACAACAAGCAGAAGGGTCCCTAAGTTAAAACACCAAGCAGGGGGGTTCCTTAGTTAAAGTACCAAGCAGGAGGGTCCCTTAGTTACAACACCAAGCAGGAGAGTACCTTAGGAAAAATACCAAGCAGATGGGTCCCTTAAACAAAACACCAAGCAGGAGGGTCCCTTAGTTAAAACTTCAAGCAGAGGGTTCCTTAGTTAAAACACCAAGCTGGAGAGTCCCTTAGTTAGAACACCAAGCAAGGGGGTTTCTTAGTTAAAGTACCAAGCAGGGGGGACCCTTATTTACAACACCGAGCAGGAAGGTCCCTTAGTTTAAATACCAAGCAGGAAGGTCCCTTAGATAAAACACCATGCAGTAAGGTTCCTTAGATATAACACCAAGCAGGGTGTTCCTTAGTTAAAATACCAATCAGGGGGGTTTCTCAGTTAAAACACCAAGCACGAGTGTCGCTTAGTTAAAACACCAAGCGCGAAGGTCCCTTAGTTAAAACACCAATCATAAGGAACCCTTCGTTAAAAACACCAGCAAGGGGTATCCCTTAGATAAAACACCAAGCAGGAGAGTCCGTTAGTTAAAATACCAAACATGGGGGGTTCCTTATTTTAAACACTGAGCAGGTGGGTCCCATAGTTAAAACACCAAACTGGGGGGTTCCATAGTTGAAACACCAAGCAGGAATTTTCCTTAGTTAAAACTCTATGCAGGGGTGTTCCTTAGTTAAAACACCAAGCATATGGGTCCCTTCGTTAAAACACCAAGCAGACGGTTCCTTAATCAAAACACCAAGCAGGAAGGTCCGTTAGTTAAAATACCAAGCAGGAGAGTCGCTTAGTTAAAACACCAAGCAGGGAGATCAATTATTTAAAAAAAAAATCTGTTGAGTCCCCTTAGTGAAAACACCAAGTAGAGGGGTTCCTTAATTAAAACACTAAGTAGGTGGGTCCCATAGTTATAACACCAAACAGGGGGGATCCTTTGTTAAAACACCAAGCAGGAGGGTTCCTTAATTAAAAAACCAAGCGGGAGGCCCCTTGTTTTTAAAATACCAGGAAGGAGGGTCCCTTAGTAAAAATACCAAGCAGGAGGGTCCCTTAGATAAAACACCAAGCAGGAGAGTCCCTTAGTTAAAACCCCAAGCAGGGGGTTCCTAAGTTAAAGTACCAATCAGGAGGGTCCCTTAGATAAAACAACAAGCGGGAGGGGCCCTTAGTTAAATTACCAAGCAGGGTATCCTTAGTTAGAGTACCAAACACGAGGATCCCTTAGATAGAACAACAATAAGGTGGGTCCCTTAGTTAAAACACCAAGCAGGGGGTTCCTTAGTTAAAGTATCAAGCAGGAGGGTCCCGTAGATAAAACAACAAGCAGGAGGGTCCCATAGTTAAAATACCACGCAGGACGGTCCCTTAGTTAAAACACCAAGCAGGGGGTTCCATAGAAAAAACACCAAGCAGGAGAGTCCCTTTGTTAAAATACCAAGCAGGAGAATCCTTTAGATAAAACTCCAAGCAGGAGGGTAAGTTAGTAAAAAAACCAAGCAGGGGGTTCCTAAGTTAAAACACCAAGCAGGGAGATCCCTTAGTTAAAACATCAAGAAGGAGAGTCCCTTAGTTAAAACACCAAGCAGGGTGTTCCTTAGTAAAAACACCAAACAGGAGAGTCCCATAGTTAAAACACCAAAACATGGGTTCCTTAGTTTAAAAAACCAAGCAGGGGATCCTTAGAAAAAAAACCAAGCACAAGGGTCCTTAATTAAAATACGAATCAGGAGGGTACCGTAGTAAAAATTCCAAGCAGGAGGGTCCATTATTTAAAATACCAAGCAGGAGGGCACCTTTGTTTAAAACACCAAGCAGGAGAATCCCTTAGTTAAAATACCGACCAGGATGTTCAATTAGTTAAAATACCAAGCAGGAGGGCCCCATAGTTAAAATACCAAGCAGTAGGGTGCCTTAGTTAAAATACCAAGCAGGAGGGTCCCTTAGTTTAAGCATCTAGTAGGAGAGTACCTTAGTTAAAATACCAAGCAGTAGGGTCCATTAGTTAAAACACCAAACAGCAGATTCCTTAGTTAAAATTCCAAGTAGGAGATTCCATTACTTAAAATACCAAGCAGGAGGGGCCCTAAATTAAAATACCAAGCAGGAGGTTCCCTAGATAAAACAACAAGCAGAAGGGTCCCTAAGTTAAAAACACCAAGCAGGGGGGTTTCTTAGTTAAAGTAAGAAGCTGGAGGGTAACTAAGTTAAAATTCCAAGCAGGAAGGTCAATAAGTTAAAATACCAAGCAGGGGGTTTTCTTATTTAAAGTACCAAGCAGGGGGGTCCCTAAGTTAAAATTCCAAGCAGGAAGAGCCATTAGTTAAAATACCCAGCAGGGGGATCCTTAGTTAAAGTACCAAGCAGGAGGGTCCTTTAGTTACAACACCAAGCAGGAGAGTACCTTAGGAAAAATACCAAGCAGATGGGTCCCTTAAATAAAACACCAAGCAGGAGGGTCCCTTAGTTAAAACTCCAAGCAGTGGGTTCCTTAGTTAAAACACCAAGCTGGAGAGTCCCTTAATTAGAACACCAAGCAAGGGGGTTCCTTAGTTAAAGTACCAAGCAGGAGGGGTCCCTTTAGTAAAAACACCAAGCAGGAGGTTCCCTTAGAGATTAAGAGTGATAAACACCTTAGCAAAGAGGGTATTTTTTAGTTTAGTAAAACTACCAAGCAGGAGTTAGTAATCAGAGTTTTATTCTCAAAAGAGTTCTAAACAGAAGGAGGTTTCCTTAGTTAAAATAAAAATCAGGAGTGTCCCTTAGTTAAAACACCAAGTATGGGGTTCCTTAGTAAAAAAAGAATACCACAGAAGGGGGTTCCTTAGTTACAAACTTCAAGCAGGGAGTACCTTAGTATAATACAAGCAAATGGTTCCCTTAAATTAAATCACCAAGTAGGAGGGTTCTTTAGTTAAAACTCCAAGCAGGGGTTCCTTAGTTAAAACACCAAGCTGGAGAGTCCCTTAGTTAGAACACCAAGCAAGGGGGTTCCTTAGTTAAAACACAAGCAGTAGTGCTCTTATTAAACACCAAGCAGATGCGTCCCTTAGTTTAAAACATCAAGTAGTGGGTTCCTTAGTTAAAATACGAAGCAGGAGGTCCTTAGTTAAATCACCATGCAGGGGAGATCCTTAGTTAAAACACTAAGAAGGTGGATCCCTTACTTAAACATCAAACAGGAGGGTGCTTTATTTTAAAACACCAAGCAGGAGTGTCCCTTAGTTAATATACCAAGCAGTGGGTTCCTTCATTATAACCACCTAGCAGGGGTGTTCTTAGTTAAAACACCAAGCAGGGGGGTTTCTTAGTTAAAGTTCCAAGCAGGGTGGGACCCTTATTTACAACACCGAGCAGGAAGGTCCCTTAGTTTAAAATACCAAGCATGAAGGTCCCTTAGATAAAACACCAGCAGTAAGGTTCCTTAGATATAACG
Source organism: Dryococelus australis (assembly GCA_029891345.1). Taxonomy (NCBI): domain Eukaryota; kingdom Metazoa; phylum Arthropoda; class Insecta; order Phasmatodea; family Phasmatidae; genus Dryococelus; species Dryococelus australis. Next base: position 18,468,253 of record CM056999.1, read on the forward strand.
CCAAGCAGGGTGTTCGTTATTTAAAATACCAATCAGGGGGGTTTCTTAGTTAAAACACCAAGCACGAGTGTTGCTTAGTTAAAACACCAAGCGCGAAGGTCCCTTAGTTAAAACACCAAGCATAAGGAACCCTTCGTTAAAACACCAGCAAGGGGGATCCCTTAGATAAAACACCAAGCAGGAGAGTCCGTTAGTTAAAATACCAAACAGGGGGGTTCCTTATTTTAAACACTGAGCAGGTGGGTCCCATAGTTAAAACACCAAACTGGGGGGTTCCATAGTTGAAACACCAAGCAGGAATTTTCCTTAGTTAAAACACCATGCAGGGGGGTTCCTTAGTTAAAACACCAAGCAGGGGTTTCATTAGTTAAAGTACCTAGCAGTAGGGTCCCGTATATAAATCAACAAGCAAGAGGTTCCCCTAGTTAAAACATCAAGCAGGGGGTTCCTAAGTTAAAGTACCAAGCAGGACGGTCCTTTAGATAATACAACAAGCAGGAGGTTCCCTCAGTTAAAATACCGACCAGGATTGTCCATTAGTTAAAATACCAAGCAGGAGGGTCCCATAGTTATAATACCAAGCAGTAGGGTGCCTTAATTAAAATACCAAGCAGAAGGGTCCCATAGTTTAAGCATCTAGTATCAGAGTACCTTACATAAAATACCAAGCGGGAGGGTCCATTAGTTGAAAAAACCAAACAGGAGATTCCTTAGTTAAAATTCCAAGTAGAAGGTTCCATTACTTAAAATACCAAGCAGGAGGGGCCCTAAGTTAAAATACCAAGCAGGAGGTTCCCTAGATAAAACAACAAGCAGAAGGGTCCCTAAGTTAAAACACCAAGCAGGGGGGTTTCTTAGTTAAAGTACCAAGCAGTAGAGTCCCTAAGTTAAAATTCCAAGCAGGAAGGTCAATTAGTTAAAATAACAAGCAGGGGGGTTTCTTATTTAAAGGGCCAAGCAGGAGGGTACCTAAGTTAAAATTCCAAGCAGGAAGGTCCATTATTTAAAATACCCAGCAGGGGGGTTCCTTAGTTAAAGTACCAAGCAGGAAGGTCCCTTAGTTACAACACCAAGCAGGAGAGTACCTTAGGAAAAATACCAAGCAGATGGGTCCTTTAAATAAAACACCAAGCAGGAGGGTCCCTTAGTTAAAACTCCAAGCAGAGGGTTCCTTAGTTAAAACACCAAGCTGGAGAGTCCCTTAATTAGAACACCAAGCAAGGGGATTCCTTAGTTAAAGTACCAAGCAGGAGGGTCCCTTTAGTAAAAACACCAAGCAGGAGGTTCCCTTAGATAAAACACCTAGCAGGAGGATTCCTTATTTAAAACTACATGCAGGAGTGTTGTTTTTTAAAATTCCAAGAAGGAGGTTTCCTTAGTTAAAATAAAAATCAGGAGTGTCCCTTAGTTAAAACACCAAGTATGGGGTTCCTTAGTAAAAAAAAAACAAGCAGGGGGGTTCCTTAGTTACAACATCAAGCAGGAGAGTATGTTAGTTATAATACATAGAAAATGGTTCCCTTAAATAAATCACCAAGTAGGAGGGTTCTTTAGTTAAAACTCCAAGCAGGGGGTTCCTTAGTTAAAACACCAAGCTGGAGAGTCCCTTAGTTAGAACACCAAGCAAGGGGGTTCCTTAGTTAAAACAACACGCAGTAGGGTCCCTTAGTTAAACACCAAGCAGGAGCGTCCCTTAGTTAAAACATCAAGTAGGGGGTTCCATAGTTAAAATACGAAGCAGAAGAGTCCCTTAGTTAAATCACCATGCAGGGGATATCCTTAGTTAAAACACTAAGAAGGTGGATCCCTTACTTAAAACATCAAACAGGGGGGTGCTTTATTTAAAACACCAATCAGGGTGTTCCTTAGTTAATACACCAAGCAGTGGGTTCCTTAATTATAAACACCTAGCAGGGGGTTCCTTAGTTAAAACACCAAGCAGGGGGGTTTCTTAGTTAAAGTACCAAGCAGGGGGGACCCTTATTTACAACACCGAGCAGGAAGGTCCCTTAGTTTAAATACCAAGCAGGAAGGTCCCTTAGATAAAACACCATGCAATAAGGTTCCTTAGATATAACGCCAAGCAGGGTGTTCCTTAGTTAAAATACCAATCAGGGGGATTTCTCAGTTAAAACACCAAGCACGAGTGTTGCTTAGTTAAAACACCAAGCGCGAAGGTCCCTTAGTTAAAACACCAAGCATAAGGGACCCTTCGTTAAAACACCAGCAAGGGAGATCCCTTAGATAAAACACCAAGCAGGAGAGTCCGTTAGTTAAAATACCAAACATGGGGGGTTCCTTATTTTAAAACACTGAGCAGGTGGGTCCCATAGTTAAAACACCAAACTGGGGGGTTCCATAGTTGAAACAAAAAGCAGGAATTTTCCTTAGTTAAAACACCATGCAGGGGAGTTCCTTAGTTAAAACACCAAGCATAAGGGTCCCTTCGTTAAAACACCAAGCAGACGGCTCCTTAATTAAAACACCAAGCAGGAAGGTCCGTTAGTTTAAATACCAAGCAGGAGAGTCGCTTAGTTAAAACACCAAGCAGGGAGATCAATTATTTAAAAAAAAAATCAGTTGAGTCCCCTTAGTGAAAACACCAAGTAGAGGGGTTCCTTAATTAAAACACTAAGTAGGTGGGTCCCATAGTTATAACACCAAACAGGGGGGATCCTTTGTTAAAACACCAAGCAGGAGGGTTCCTTAATTAAAAAACCAAACGGGAGGCCCCTTGTTTTTAAAATACCAGGAAGGAGGGTCCCTTAGTAAAAATACAAAGCAGGAGGGTCCCTTAGATAAAACACCAAGCAGGAGAGTCCCTTAGTTAAAACCCCAAGCAGGGGGTTCCTAAGTTAAAGTACCAAGCAGGAGGGTCCCTTAGATAAAACAACAAGCAGGATGGTCCCTTAGTTAAAGTACCTGGCAGGAGTTTCCCTTAGATAAAACACCAAGCAGCGGGTTCCTTCGTTAAAATACCAAGCAGGAGGGTCCCTTATTTAAAATACCAACCAGGAGGGTTCCTTAGTTAAAATTCAAAACAGGAGGGTCCAGTAGATAAAATACCAAGAAGGAGGGTATGTTATTAAAAACACCATGCAGGAGGGTCTCTTAGTTAAAACACCAAGCAGGGGTTTCATTAGTTAAAGTACCTAGCTGTAGGGTCCCGTATATAAATCAACAAGCAAGAGGTTCCCCTAGTTAAAACACCAAGCAGGGGGTTCCTAAGTTAAAGTACCAAGCAGGAGGGTCCTTTAGATAATTCAACATGCAGGAGGTTCCCTTAGTTAAAATACCAAGCAGGGTATCCTTAGATAGAGTACCAAACACGAGGATCCCTTAGATAGAACAACAATCAGGTGGGTCCCTTAGTTAAAACACCAAGCAGGGGGTTCCTTAGTTAAAGTACCAAGCAGGAGGGTCCCGTAGATAAAACAACAAGCAGGAGGGTCCCATAGTTAAAATACCATGCAGGACGGTCCCTTAGATAAAACAACAAGCAGGAGTGTCCCTTAGTTAAAACACCACGCAGGGGGTTCCTTAGTGTAAGTACCAAGCAGGAGGATCAATTAGATAAAACAACAAACAGGATTGTCCCTTACTTAAAATACCAAGCAGGAGGATCCCTTAGATAAAACACCAAGCAGGAGAGGTCCCATAGTTAAAACCCCAAGCAGGGGGTTCCTAAGTTAAAGTACCAAGCAGGAGGGTCCCATAGATAAAACAACAAGCAGGATGGTCCCTTAGTTAAAATACCAAGCAGGAGGGTACCTTATTTAAAATACAACCAGGAGGGTTCCTTAGTTAAAATTCAAAACAGGAGGGTCCAGTAGATAAAATACCAAGAAGGAGGGTATCTTAGTTAAAACAACATGCAGGAGGGTCTCTTATTTAAAACACCAAGTAGGGGTTTCATTAGTTAAAGTACCTAGCAGTAGGGTCCCGTATATAAATCAACAAGCAAGAGGTTCCCCTAGTTAAAACACCAAGCAGGGGGTTCCTAAGCAAAAATACCAAGCAGGAGGGTCCCTTCGATAAAACAACATGCAAGAGTCTCCCTTATTTAATAAGCCAAAGAGGGGGTTTCTTAGTCAAAACACCACGCAGGGGGTTCCTTAGTTAAAGTACCAAGCAGGAAGGTCGCTTAGATAAAACATCAAACAGAAGGGTCCCATAGTTATAATACCAAGCAGGAGGGTACCTTAGATAATACACCAAACTGGAGATTCCCTTAGTTAAAACTCCAAGCAGGGTGTTCCTAAGTTAAAGTACCAAGCAGGAGGGTCCCTTAGATAAAATAATATGGAGGAGGTTCCCTTAGTTAAAGTACCAAGCAGGAGGGTCCCTTAGATAAAACAACAAGCAGGAAGGCCATTAAATAAAGTACCAGGCAGGAGGACCCCTTAGATAAAACAACGATCACAAGGGTCCCTTAGTAAAAATACCAAGCATCAGGTTCCTTAGTTAAAACACCAAGCAGGGTGTTCCTTAGTTAAAACACCAAGCAGGGGGTTCCTTAATTGAAACAACAAGCTGGAGGGGCCCTTAATTAAAATACCAAGCAGGAGGGTCCCTTAGATAAAACCACAAGCAGGAGGGTCCCATAGTTAAAATACCAAGCAGGAGGTTCCTTTTTAAAACACCAAGCAGGGATTTCGTCAGTTAAAATACCAAGCAGGAGGATCCTTAGTTAAAACATCAAGCAGGGGGTTCCATAGAAAAAACTCCAAGCAGGAGAGTCCCTTTGTTAAAATACCAAGCAGGAGGGTCCCTTAGATAAAACTCCAAGCAGGAGGGTAAGTTAGTAAAAAAAACCAAGCAGGGGGTTCCTAAGTTAAAACACCAAGCAGGGGGATCCCTTAGTTAAAATTTCAAGAAGAAGAGTCCCTTAGTTAAAACACCAAGCATGGTGTTCCTTAGTAAAAACACCAAACAGGAGAGTCCCATAGTTAAAACACCAAAACATGGATTCCTTAGTTAAAACACCAAGCAGGGGGTTCCTTAGAAAAAAAACCAAGCACAAGAGTCCCTTAATTAAAATACGAATCAGGAGGGTACCGTAGTAAAAATTCCAAGCAGGAAGGTCCATTAATTAAAATACCAAGCAGGAGGGCCCCTTAGTTAAAACACCAAGCAGGAGAATCCCTTAGTTAAAATACCGACCAGGATTGTCCATTAGTTAAAATACAAAGCAGGAGGGTCCCATAGTTATAATACCAAGCAGTAGGGTGCCTTAATTAAAATACCAAGCAGAAGGGTCCCATAGTTTAAGCATCTAGTAGGAGAGTACCTTACTTAAAATACCAAGCAGGAGGGTCCATTACTTAAAAAACCAAACAGGAGAGTGCCTTAGTTAAAATTCCAAGTAGGAGGTTCCATTACTAAAAATACCAAGCAGGTGGGGCCCTAAGTTAAAATACCAAGCAGGAGATTCCCTAGATAAAACAACAAGCAGAAGGGTCCCTAAATTAAAACACCAAGCAGGGGTGTTTCTTAGTTAAAGTACCAAGCAGGAGGGTCCGTAAGTTAAAACACCAAGCAGGAAGGTCCATTAGATAAAATATCAAGCAGGGGGGTTTCTTATTTAAAGTACCAAGCAGGAGGGTCCCTTAGTTACAACACCAAGCAGGAGAGTACCTTAGGAAAAATACCAAGCAGATGGGTCCCTTAAATAAAACATAAAGCAGGAGGGTCCCTTAGTTAAAACTCCAAGCAGAGGGTTCCTTAGTTAAAACACCATGCTGGAAAGTCCCTTAGTTAGAACACCAAGCAAGGGGGTTCCTTAGTTAAAGTACCAAGCAGGAGGGTCCCTTAGTAAAAACACCAAGCATGATGTTCCCTTAGATAAAACACCTAGCAGGAGGATTCCTTATTTAAAACCACAAGCAGGAGTGTTATTTTTTAAAATTCCAAGGAGGAGGTTTCCTTAGTTAAAATAAAAATCAGGAGTGTCCCTTAGTTAAAACACTAAGTATGGGGTTCCTTAGTAAAAAAATACCAAGCAGGCGGGTTCCTTAGTTACAACATCAAGCAGGAGAGTACCTTAGTTATAATACATAGCAAATGGTTCCCTTAAGTAAATCAAAAAGTAGGAGGGTTCTTTAGTTAAAACTCCAAGCAGGGGGTTCCTTAGTTTAAAACACCAAGCTGGAGTGTCCCTTAGTTAGAACACCAAGCAAGGGGGTTCCTTAATTAAAACACCTAGCAGGGCGTTCCTTAGTTAAAACACCAAGCAAGGGGGTATCTTAGTTAAAGTACCAAGCAGGGGGGACCCTTACTTACAACACCGAGCAGGAAGGTCCCTTATTTTAAATACCAAGCAGGAAGGTCCCTTAGATAAAACACCATGCAGGAAGGTTCCTTAGATATAACGCCAAGCAGGGTGTTCCTTAGTTAAAATACCAATCAGGGGGGTTTCTCAGTTAAAACACCAAGCACGAGTGTTGCTTAGTTAAAACACCAAGCGCGAAGGTCCCTTAGTTAAAACACCAAGCATAAGGAACCCTTCGTTAAAACACCAGCAAGGGGGATCCCTTAGATAAAACACCATGCAGGAGAGTCCGTTAGTTAAAATACCAAACAGGGGGGTCCCTTATTTTAAACACTAAGCAGGTGGGTCCCATATTTAAAACACCAAACTCGGGGGTACCATAGTTGAAACACCAAGCAGGAATTTTCCTTAGTTAAAACACCATGCAGGGGGGTTCCTTAGTTAAAACACCAAGCATAAGGGTCCCTTCGTTAAAACACCAAGCAGACGGTTCCTTAATTAAAACACCAAGCAGGAAGGTCCGTTAGTTAAAATACAAAGCAGGAGAGTCCCTTAGTTAAAACACCAAGCAGGGAGATCATTAATTTAAAAAACCAATCAGTTGAGTCCCATTAGTGAAAACATCAATTAGAGGGGTTCCTTAATTAAAACACTAAGTAGGTGTGTCCCATAGTTATAACATCTAACAGGGGGGATCCTTTGTTAAAACACCAAGCAGGAGGGTTCCTTAATTAAAAAACCAAGCTGGAGGCCCCTTGTTTTTAAAATACCAGGAAGGAGGGTCCCTTAGTAAAAATTCCAAGCAGGAGGGTCCCTTAGTTAAAACACAAAGCAGGGGGTTCCTTAGTTAAAACACCACGCAGGGGGTTCCTTCTTGTTAGTAAAAAGCAGGAGGGTCCCTTAGATAAAACAAAAAAGAAGGGTCCCTTAGTTAAAATAAAAAGCAGGAGGGTACCTTAGATAATACAACAAGCAGGAGGTTCCCTTAGTTAAAATACCAAGCAGGGTATCCATAGTTAGAGTACCAAACACGAGGGTCCCTTAGAAACAACAACAAGCAGGTGGGTCCCTTATTTAAAACACCAAGCAGGGGGTTCCTTAGTTAAAACACCACGCAGGGGGTTCCTTAGTGTAAGTACCAAGCAGGAGGGTCAATTAGATAAAACAACAAACAGGATGGTCCCTTAGTTAAAATACCAAGCAGGAGGTTCCCTTAAATAAAACACCAAGCCGGAGAGTCCCTTAGTTAAAACCCCAAGCAGGGGGTTCCTAAGTTAAAGTACCAAGCAGGAGGGTCCCTTAGATAAAACAACAAGCAGGATGGCCCCTTAGTTAAAGTACCTAGCAGGAGGGTCCCTTAGATAAAACACCAAGCAGCGGGTTCCTTCGTTAAAATACCAAGCAGGAGGGTCCCTTATTTAAAATACCAACCAGGAGGGTTCCTTAGTTAAAATTCAAAACAGGAGGGTCCAGTAGATAAATACCAAGAAGGAGGGTATCTTAGTTATAACACCATGCAGGAGGGTCTCTTAGTTAAAACACCAAGCAGTTGTTTCATTAGTTAAAGTACCTAGCAGTAGGGTCCCGTATATAAATCAACAAGCAAGAGGTTCCCCTAGTTAAAACACCAAGCAGGGGGTTCCTAAGTTAAAGTACCAAGCAGGAGGGTCCCTTCGATAAAATAACAAGCAAGTGTCTCCCTTATTTAAAAAGCCAAGGAGGGGGTTTCTTAGTTAAAACACCACGCAGGGGGTTCCTTAGTTAAAGTACCAAGCAGGAGGGTCCCTTATATAAAACATCAAACAGAAGGGTCCCATTGTTATAATACCAAGCAGGAGGGTACCTTAGATAAAAGACCAAACTGGAGATTCCCTTAGTTAAAACTCCAAGCAGGGTGTTCCTAAGTTAAAGTACCCAGCAGGAGGGTCCCTTAGATAAAATAACATGGAGGAGGTTCCCTTAGTTAAAGTACCAAGCAGGAGGGTCCCTTAGATAAAACAACAAGCAGGAAGGCCCTTAGATAAAGTACCAGGCAGGAGGACCTCTTAGATAAAACAACGAACACAAGGGTCCCTTAGTAAAAATACCAAGCAGGAGGTTCCTTAGTTAAAACACCAAGCAGGGGGTTCCTTAGTTAAAACACCAAGTAGGAGGGTACCTTAGTTAAAACACCAAGCAGGGGGGTTCCTTAATTGAAACAACAAGCTGGAGGGGCCCTTAGTTAAAATACCAAGCAGGAGGGTCCCTTAGATAAAACCACAAGCAGGAGGGTCCCATAGTTAAAATACCAAGCAGGAGGTTCCTTTGTTAAAACACCAAGCAGGGATTTCCTTAGTTAAAACACCAAGCAGGGGGATCCTTAGTTAAAACACCAAGCAGGGGGTTCCATAGAAAAAACACCAAGCAGGAGAGTCCCTTTGTTAAAATACCAAGCAGGAGGTCCCTTAGATAAAACTCCAAGCAGGAGGGTAAGTTAGTAAAAAAAACCAAGCAGGGGGTTCCTAAGTTAAAACACCAAGCAGGGGATCCCTTAGTTAAAACATCAAGGAGAGTCCCTTAGTTAAAACACCAAGCAGGGTGTTCCTTAGTAAAAACACCAATCAGGAGAGTCCCATAGTTAAAACACCAAAACAGGGGTTCCTTAGTTAAAACACCAAGCAGGGGTTCCTTAGAAAAAAACCAAGCACAAGAGTCCCATAATTAAAATACGAATCAGGAGGGTACCGTGGTAAAAATTCCAAGCAGGAGGGTCCATTAATTAAATTACCAAGCAGGAGGGCCCCTTAGTTAAAACACCAAGCAGGAGAATCCCTTAGTTAAAATACCAACCAGGATGGTCCATTAGTTAAAATACCAAGCAGGAAGGTCCCATAGTTAAAATACCAAGCAGTAGGATGCCTTAGTTAAAATACCAAGCAGGAGGGTCCCTTAGTTTAAGCATCTAGTAGGAGAGTACCTTAGTTAGAATACCAAGCAGGAGGGTCCATTAGTTAAAAAACCAAACAGGAGAGTTCCTTAGTTAAAATTCCAAGTAGGAGGTTCCATTACTTAAAATACCAAGCAGGAGGGGCCCTAAGTTAAAATACCAAGCAGGAGGTTACCTAGATAAAACAACAAGCAGAAGGGTCCCTAAGTTAAAACACTAAGAAGGGGGTTTCCTTAGTTAAAGTACCAAGCAGGAGGGTCCCTAAGTTAAAATTCCAAGCAGTAAGGTCCATTAGTTAAAATAACAAGCAGGGGGGTTTCTAATTTAAAGTACCAAGCAGGAGGGTCTCTAAGTTAAAATTCCAAGCAGGAAGGTCCATTAGTTAAAATACCAAGCAGGGGGGTTCCGTAGTTAAAGTACCAAGCAGGAGGATCACTTAGTTACAACACCAAGCAGGAGAGTACCTTAGGAAAAATACCAAGCAGATGGGTCCCTTAAATAAAACACCAAGCAGGAGGGTCCCTTAGTTAAAACTCCAAGCAGAGGGTTCCTTAGTTAAAACACCAAGCTGGAGAGTCCCTTAGTTAGAACACCAAGCAAGGGGGTTCCTTAGTTAAAGTACCAAGCAGGAGGGTCCCTTAGTAAAAACACCAAGCAGGAGGTTCCCTTAGATAAAACACCTAGCAGGAGGATTCCTTATTTAAAACCACAAGCAGGAGTGTTATTTTTTAAAATTCCAAGAAGGAGGTTTCCTTAGTTAAAAAAAAATCAGGAGTGTCCCTTAGTTAAAACACCAAGTATGGGGTTCCTTAGTAAAAAAATACCAAGCAGGGGGTTCCTTAGTTACAACATCAAGCAGGAGAGTACCTTAGTTATAATACATAGCAAATGGTTCCCTTAAATAAATCACCAAGCAGGAGGGTTCTTTAGTTAAAACTCCAAGCAGGGGGTTCCTTAGTTAAAACACCAACCTGGAGAGTCCCTTAGTTAGAACACCAAGCAAGGGGGTTCCTTAGTTAAAACAACAAGCAGTAGGGTCCTTTAGTTAAACACCAAGCAGGAGCATCCCTTAGTTAAAACATCAAGTAGGGTGTTCCTAAGTTAAAATACGAAGCAGGAGAGTCCCTTAGTTAAATCACCATGCAGGGGAGATCCTTAGTTAAAACACTAAGAAGGTGGATCCCTTACTTAAAACATCAAAGAGAGGGGGTGCTTTATTTAAAACACTATCAGGGTGTTCCTTAGTTAATACACCAAGCAGTGGGTTCCTTAATTATAACACCTAGCAGGGGGTTCCTTAGTTAAAACACCAAGCAGGGGGGTTTCTTAGTTAAAGTACCAAGCAGAGGGGACCCTTATTTACAACACCGAGCAGGAAGGTCCCTTAGTTTAAATACCAAGCAGGAAGGTCCCTTAGATAAAACACCATGCAGGAAGGTTCCTAAGATATAACGCCAAGCAGGGTGTTCCTTAGTTAAAATACCAATCAGGGGGGTTTCTCAGTTAAAACACCAAGCACGAGTGTTGCTTAGTTAAAACACCAAGCGCGAAGTTCCCTTAGTTAAAACACCAAGCATAAGGAACCCTTCGTTAAAACACCAGCAAGGGGGATCCCTTAGATAAAACACCAAGCAGGAGAGTCCGTTAGTTAAAATACAAAACAGGGGGTTCCTTATTTTAAACACTAAGCAGGTGGGTCCCATAGTTAAAACACCAAACAGGGGGTTCCATAGTTGAAACACCAAGCAGGGGGGTTCCTTAGTTAAAACACCATGCAGGGGGGTTCCTTAGTTAAAACACCTAGCATAAGGGTCCCTTAGTTAAAACAACAAGCAGACGGTACCTTAATTAAAACACCAAGCAGTAAGGTCCGTTAGTTAAAATACCAAGCAGGAGAGTCCCTTAGTTAAAACACCAAGCAGGGAGATCCCTTATTTAAAAAACCAATCAGTTGAGTCCCCTTAGTGAAAACACCAAGAAGAGGGGTTCCTTAATTAAAAAACCAAGCGGAAGGCCCCTTGTTTTTAAAATACCAGGAAGGAGGGTCCCTTAGTAAAAATACCAAGCAAAAGTGTCCCTTAGTTAAAACACCAAGCAGGAGAGTCCCTTAGTTAAAACACCAAGTAGGGAGTTCCTTAGTTAAAACACCACGCAGGGGTTCCTTCTTGTAAGTACCAACAGCGCGGGTCCCTTAGATAAAACAACAAAGAAGGGTCCCTTATTTAAAATACCAAGCAGGAGGGTCCCTTAGATAATACAACAAGCAGGAGGTTCCCTTAGTTAAAATACCAAGCAGGGTATCCTTAGTTAGAGTACCAAACACGAGGGTCCCTTAGATAAAACAACAAGCAGGAGGGTCCCTTAGTTAAAACACCAAGCAGGGGGTTCCTTAGTTAAAGTATAAAGCAGGAGGGTCCCGTAGATAAAACAACAAGTAGGAGGGTCCCATAGTTAAAATACCAAGCAGGACGGTCCCTTAGATAAAACAACAAGCAGGAGTGTCCCTTAGTTAAAACACCAAGCAGGGGGTTCCTTAGTTAAAACACCACGCAGGGGGTTCCTTAGTGTAAGTACCAAGCTGGAGGGTCAATTAGATAAAACAACAAACAGGATGGTCCCTTAGTTAAAACACCAAACAGTTGGGTTCCTTAGTTAAAACACCATGCAGGAGGTTTCCTTAGTTAAAACACCAAGCGGGAGGCCCCTTGGTTAAAATACCATGCAGGAGGGTCCCTTAGTTAAAATACCAAGCAGGAGGGTCCCTTAGTTAAAAAACCAAGCTGGAGAGTCCCTTAGTTAGAACACCAAGCAGGGGGGTTCGTTTGTTAAAATACAAAGCAGGGGGGTTCCTTAGTTAAAACACTAAGCAGGAGGGTCCCTTAGTTAAAACACTAAGTAGGAGATTATCTTAGTTAAAAAACTGCTATGAATTCACGCAGTATCTTGCAGTGTATTTTCTACCCCACACTATAAATAGATTGTGCAATTTTACACTAAATGTATGTTGCAGCAGTGTCTCCGTTGATGTCAGTGTAATTTTATACCTTCAATGTCAATGTATTTTTACTGTACGGTCAAGTAAATTTAGCCTAAATTTAGTACAATAGCATCTACATTGTGTTACTTGCTTTACATATAGTGGTGTAAAATTACTATTACTATGTAGCAGAAAAGAAACTGCAACATTCGTATATTTTCTCTACACTTCAAGTAAATTTACACAGTTTCGCAATTGAATTTTACCACTGTGTATGCGTTTTTGTTCACTAACTTAATAGTCAAATCGTAGATTCGCTGTTATTGTAATTACAAGATTTCTGTAAATATTTATCTTTTTTGCTTAGCAATTTTAACGCTCGGCATCTGTTCTTTTACAATTTCGTCAAGTTTATTCACATACTGTGTAAGTGTATTTTTATAATGTTCATGTTAATTTACACCGTTTTGTATCTTGGTAGCTAAACGGAGGTGTAAAAAGTTATTTCCAAAATGTGGGTAACAATTGACTTCAAATTTTTTTTTACTGGCGAGCCCCAAGGATTATGGCGACAAGGACATCGGGCATCGGAGCCGGACCCGGTGGAGCTGCCATCTTATTACGTCACCCAACCGCCATCTTGCATGTCATTGCCTTTCACCCAGACCCGTGTGCACTTCGACCTTGACCTTGAACCCGTGGTACTTTGACCTCAGAAAACACTTTTAAAAAATCCCAAAAAATTAAAAACTCCTAAAAAATAAAAAAATAAAATGTATTATTAATATTGTTAAAATTATTTTTAAAAATGTTTTTTTTTTTTTTCATTATTAAAAGGATCTACAGAAATAACCAATTTTCTCTAGAAATGCTGACACAGATCACAGACTCCGGTGACTGGGATCAGTGACTCCGAGCCTTGTGATCGGGATCATGACCTATGACCTTTGACCTAGAAAATACAAAAATTGAAAAAATTTTAAGAAAATCACAAAAAAATTTTAAAAATCGATAAAAAATAATAAAGTATTTATAATTAAAACATTAAGATTAAAAGTCGTTTAAAATTTACTTTTACAAAAATTTATTTTAAAAATTTCTTAATTAAAAAGGCTTTAACACCGGCTGCCATTTTTTCCCCTTTTCCCCTCGGAAATTCTCTTTTCCCTGAAAAATTTCCCTTAAAAGATTTATAAGAAATTTAATTTTAAAAAAACATACATTTCCTGAGGTCGCCCCCCACAGCACCAATTACTCGTCAGCGTGAGCACCTTCACAGTTCTGCGTGCCCTCCGGTATGCATGTTAGTAGCTAAGTCGGTTGGAGAATGGGATGCGTCTCAGGGCAAGCCCTTTACGCCTTAGGTCGGGTTTAATTTTTATAATGGGCGCATGCATCGCGGCTAAGCAGGGTTATTTATAGTGCCATGACCGCAGTTGTAGCCATGAGCACATCCCGAAATAAGAAGTGTCTAGACGGAAGAGCATAACGAAACAGGCAAAGCGGAGAGGGCCGTGAAAAATATTATGCTACAGTCACGGAGGATAAAAATAATACCTTTTAACTGGAATACTGCTGGATGAAGGAGGGTATTTGTTAGTTCGGAAAGAAAGTCTTCTTTCGATTTGATGCGGGGTGAAATGAAATGAGAGCGCAGCTGGTGTGTATTGTGGGGGACAGAACAGCCCCCGCGCCGATATCCGTCATCGTGTGGGCGCAGACGCTCTAGAGTTGAGCTACTGTCAATGCTGCCATACAGGCGAACCATCACTGCAGTACCGACAGAAACTGAGGATGCAGGAACCCCCTGCTTCTCGTTGAGTGCGTCGGAAAACCGGACTGCTCAGTCATGGCACCGACTCCATCTTCACGCTTCCGCGCCGACATCAGGATCTCCACTCCGTGGGTGAAGGCGGGGACCAGCAATCGGGGGAGCCACCCCCTCCCCATCCTCCAAAATAGCCCGTCAGTCTGGGAAACGCGAGACATCCGGGACCTACCAGTAGCGGAGGCGGAGCCACTGCTGGCCCAGGAGTGAAGGCTGACATCGGGGTGCTTCCAAGGTCCGATGCATTCCAATCCATTCATCACGCACCCGCAGTCGGCAGCCCGCAGAATCAAGCAGTGAGGATCGCTACACTTCGCATTTTTCAGCACCTCGAGATCCCCTCCCCGCCTTGATCGTTGGGCCACCTCCACCATCTCGTACTGAGCTACCCAGGTTCCCGACGTCCACTACGTTGATTATTCCCATCCACCCCAGAGCCTGGGGATCCTCTATCCACCACCTGAGGACGCGAGGTGTTGCGGATAGTCGCCGCACACAAGCTGCCATGGTCCCATCACACTCACAGATGCAGCTCTCTTTCGCTGGTCCTCCAGTAACGGGCAGTTCCCAGCGAGCGAGCAGCCACGAGCACGATGTTCCTTCCACGTCCACGGCCATCACTGTAGGACCGGTTGATACGGGACTCGTCCGAAAACATAACATTCTGCCACTCAGCATGCCAGCTACGGCGTTCATGTTGTAACTGCCTTGGTTTAAGCTGTTACGCCAAGGGTGGTCCAAAGAACTTTATATGAGAGGGGATGATGTGCAGCTGAATGAAAGATAAAGCGTTACACTGCCACTACTTCATTGTTAATTCATCACTACACACACAAGAAGCTATTTATTTTGTATTAAGTGTCTAAGAACCAAGAGACAATCTATAAATTTATAACGCTTGCTGTTTGCGAAGTCTACAGTCTGACAGGCTACTATATACGGCCTTAAGTCCCCTCGCACTCTCTGCTGCGGCTACTCACCATTCCAGCCTAGGCTGGAGTCTGTTGCATGGCGACACTCCTCGATGTTGACGTCGCTAATCAAGGACGACCCACCTGCAGCACGACCGCCATATACGCGGCTTGCTGGCCTACTTCCCGCTTCCTCGCTCGGTGCTCTGTACAATATACCTTCTGATAATATTGCGTGCTGGCCGACTCCTTGACGCAGGCCCTGCTCCTTGGTGGCCCGCAACTACGCGCACATTGCTGTCTGAGGCGTTTGTGGTTTCTGGAGAATGAAAGCCGACGCAATGTCAGGCGTGCCACCAGTCCAGCCCGCAGCAGACGGCGTCGTACCGTCGACACAGACAGGTCCACTCCCATTGCAGTCTTCCAGTGACGAGCCAAGCCTGTGTACGAGGCTGTACGGTCCGGTGGACAGGATGGGGATCATCCCGTGCTGCGGTCACATTGCGTGGTCCAGTACCCGCTCATTGCTGCATACGACCCTCTTCTATCCACTGGTTCCACACACACACACACACACACACACACAAATCACTGTCGTAGCAGTGTGACCTGAACGAGCCAAAATGTCACAGTATGCAAACCCATTTCCTTGAGCTCGATCATTCTGCCCAGTTATAATTTACTCACATGCCGATATGGTATTCCTTGACGTCGGCGAGGCATACTGGCACTTGCTTTCACTTCGTTTGACAGCTGGTCGCTGACTAAGCTTGGCGCAACACAGACCTTTCTGGTCACACTATAGACGGCGCTGCTGGACCGATGTGTACTCCATCACTCTGCAATCGTAATCACTTATTACTGGTGCACTGTGCTACACATCCTCTGAGTTTGGATCCATTCGGCCCATGGTTTCTGGCTGTTGTGATTTTCACAAACGAAATTAATTAAAAATTTTTTTATTTGATATTGAAATTCTTGTTTACCCCTTCCCGAGATTTCGTATTGTGTGATTTGGTTTTTTACAATTTAATATACATCGTTATATCAACAGAACTGCAGAAGTCAAACATTGAAGTAATATACCGTTTAATATACCGTTGAAGTAATATACCGTTGAAGTAATATACTGTTGAAGTAATATACCTATATGCTAGTATTACTAAAGGTTGTTTGGTGAGGAAGTACAAAAATTCTTGTCTTAGAAGAAATTTTATAGTACTGAAAATTGTTGACGTAATGAATTTAATTCTTTTAGACACCAAATTACCATTTGTATCGCATTGGGGCTTAAGTACTAGTAGGCAATTCCAATTTTTCATGTTTTTTGTTGTGTAATTTACACTACGGTATAACCTGGGGTTCAACACTTAGGTGTGCAATTAATAAGGAAAAATTGCAATATTCAAGTAGATAATTTAAGTCACCCAGTATTAAAGCTTACATGTGTTACATGGATGGTAGGTTGAAGTTATCTAGCTGCCAATTATGACTGACTCATTTATTAACATCTCTAAACTAAATTGAAATCGGGCATAAGCTACTTGTTAGGTAAACAACACAATAAAATAACATATATTTTAGAAAAAGGTAAAGTTTGAACAAAGAGAAAATGTCAATCATAGAGCTCGGAATATAAACGGTAAGCTAGTAGACCTCAATATAGATTTTCGTCTGCTATAACCAAGGATGTTGCATAAAGAAGAGCTATAAAGAGACCCTAGTAGGGGTGGGCGAAGAGGGCTGAAAGATTAATCGAGCAGAGCACATTTAGCTAGTAGGAAGTGAGTTTACGCTAAGGTTTCCGCAAGCATGATCATTAGATACCCTGAAAATTCTCGTATTCATTTCAGGACAAGTGAAACGTCAACGATCTTACAAGGGAAACAAGAACCGAATACTGTGATACCTGCTCTGGAGTTAAAATATACCAAAGACCAATGGGCAGCTAACTGAGATTCACATACAATAAATATCACGTGCAATAAATATTCGGCTTGCTGCCGAATGAATCCGCAAAATTTCCGGATCTCTAATGACGATTTCATGCAGTACGTACAACAATGGTACGGCTGCAGTAATCGCTGCAACAAAAATATGTATAAATGTGTTATTCCATACGAAAACAAGACTCCGTTGGTTGCTGCTTCGGGGATCACCACTTCTCCGATTGTGCATTTCTCCGATTGCTGCATGTTCGCCCGCGGAGGGGTAGACGCGACCTCCTCTCCTTAACTCTGTCTTTGCTTTCCACTCCGTTCCTTCATTTTCACCGACCAACAAGAGACGACAATATACTGGCTGTACCTGACTGGCAGGCAAACACACCCTTCTGTCTGTAGTAATCACTCTAGCCGTTCATGAGGTCTTTCATACATAAATACGTAAGTGCCGTGTAATATTTTTGCAATTGTTATAAACACATGGCTATTTTAGCGATAGTAATAGTTTGTTATACCATGTGAACTAGTATTATTTACATAGACTATTCACAAAGCATACACTTTAAAATGTTTTTTTTTCTTATATTACGTCTTGTAGCAAGCATTTCTCTAATCTTTTTTGTGCGAAATTTGTGGTGGACATTACAAAACAGCAAGACACTTGATTAGCCAATTCACATCATAACTATTCTTAGTGGTGTCAATGTGCAATAGAATCTTATGTAAGTAACATTTCAAAGCTTCTCTGGTATTTACAACTGTTACAAGTCAATAATATATCGAGCTTAGTCTATTAATAATTTTTCTAAAGCGAAAAGTTACGTGATAAAGAAATTTTTTCTGATTTGGAATGAGTAAGAACTGGGTATATTTGAAAGCTGTATTACAAGAGGCCTGCAAAGCTCACGCTATTGTTTAGCGTCAGGATAATCTTCACAGTACTGTGTATGCTCGACCCGGAGTCGGCTCTCCATTGACTGCTGCATAGAAGTCAAGTCCTTCCTTTTTTTCACTGAACTGCGCGTGATTAGATTACACAATTGTGAAGTGTTCATTTAATGGCGCAGAGTTATTCAGGGCTTATCAAATAGAGTATGGCCCAATGACCAACTTATTGCAAAGGTACATGTGTTGGAAGTTTAATATACCCTTAAATATTAACGCCAATTTTGCAGGTTTAAAATTATAATAATAAAACGAACTTCTACAGGCAATATTTTAAAATACATAAATTAAAAAATATACCATTCTCGATATAAGAAAATGTGCCATGCGTCTAAATTAAACACTACTTGTATTACTACACTGAAATTGGTAAGCTACTAATTAAGATAGTCTTCTGGCACTCAGTCTTGTATCATATTTCAAAACCAAGTTATACAGGCCACAAAAAAAGTAACAAGGCTGAATTTTGTTCGTTCTAAATGTTAAATAAAATAGTCTAGAGTAATGCAGGCCACACTATTTACAAACAAATTCCATGACAATTACTAATACACTCGTAAACGTATTGACTAAAACTCTCCAAATATTACGTAAAATTAACTTATAAATTAATATTATCCGAAAAAGCTGGCAGTGCCTTTGCTGGCAACTGATGCTGCTTAATTGGCATGTGGGGATAGTTTTTGACGTCAAAGTCATAATTAATATTAGGCCTAGTGTTGATGGCGGTAGTCTGTCAGTAAGGTATTATAATTGAAACTTCCATTTCGTATGGAGTTTAAATGTATTGATTAAGTTAACTTGATATCAATGTTATGGTTCTTAAGAAAATAAGCGTGACACTCTGTAGGGGAGTTCAGGTGTGCTGTGTTCAAGCTTCACTAGCAAAACCATTTATGCTAGGTGTATGTTCAGTTGTACTCAGGTTTACTCTATTCAGGTTCGGAAAAAAACAATATTGCTTAAGTGGCAGCTAGGAATTGGGAAAATTTCCACCGTTAGGTGCAATCGTGTTCCAAAGAGGTCGCTTATCAGTTGGAGATATACGGAAGAATTATATTTATTCATGTATAAAATATTTTGTTTGGCCTTTATTGTGATACAGCCTATACTCGCCCCAGCCAAGTATTGATTATTAACTGAATTTTATAAATACACACCTCATAAATATTTTGCACAACCGAGATCAGATATTCTTCTCCATCTTCTTTAACTATTGCATCCAACCATTTGACATTTCTGAGAAAGACGAGCTAGACAATGCTCAGTCTTCCACCCAAAACAAATTACAATTACATTAAAAGCAATAGTAAACCATAGCTCCTGATACATAATGTACCAAATTTCAACATATTTGTAAACATACTGATGCTACCGCCATTGATGATGAATGAACCTACATTTATCATCTTTGTTAACAAAAATGAGTGTGATATATGTGTAATATTGCTTGGATTGAAAGCCTAATGTGAACACATTACTTTTATTTGGAAATATACCCATATATTCGATAAAAATGTTAACTGCTTTTATTTTTACACTGTTAATAGACACTATGCAACATGTCAATTCCGTTTTCGTAAAGGTTTCATTGAGTATATTAGTAACTAGTAAGTAAGTTGAACTGATCACAATTCAGTTTAAGGCGTAAATCATTTGTCTTTTTTAAGTGTATAGGGAGAAAGAGAGATTTTAGTCTGATTTTATTTTCTGGTTTCTATTTTATAGGGCTGAATGCTTCTGCTGAACCTAAGAACAAAGATTAAAAACATAACTTATGTTAGATCAAAAATTATAACTTTGATACTGAATGCACGCCATTATTAAAACTAGTAGTTTAGGGAGTAATTATGATACATTGCTGTTCTTCATGCAGCTATTTTATATTTGTTGTAGAATATCAAACTGATACGAATGCAAGCAAAGCGAAAGTTACAAATTGGTGCAGTCATTTCGTTACGTTTTAACCTTAGTATACAAGCAAATTTTGGGGAGTGCAGAGAGTGCTGAGTTAATGGATCTTTTCGAACTTCACAGTACGAAGTGTTAGGCCTATATCTAAATGGTGTGCCGATTGTTGAATATATCAGGAATTGAGAAATAAGTTTCAGTGTGAAAGTGTCCGACTTTAAGTCACGACCTTGTTTAACACTGCCTTTAGACTATGTGAACTGGCGGTAGACAGCAATTACTTTCGGTTAACATAAGAAATAACATAATGTGTAACGTAATGTTCAGAAGAACTTTTGGCCAGCCACGTGGTCACAAAAAAGTTGTGACATTCATGAAATGACACATGGTTGTTTTCACAGCAAATACTATTTTGGTCACACGTGCCAGTTTATGAGCATAGCATCCTCGATATTCATACAGTTTTGTGTTACGAAGTGAGTATTTGTAGCACATATTATTATTTTTTTTTTTTGTATTTTGTGTGCAACTGTTGGGCTTTTGTACCTACTGCCAAATAACTCCAGAAAAAGGAAATCAGGCATAGCTATGGCACTTTCTCTTCCCGCAACATGAGCAATGTGAATGGCACCGAGATCTACCTTTCTTGTATGTATATTATGCATATGGTAAAATCATGTAGGTAAAAACAGTATGAAGGTGGTAAATCCGCATGCCCTCCACGATGGCTCTCGCTCATGCTCCAGAAAGCACAGTGGTGTACATTTGACATTAATTCACTTTTGTGGGCATGTTAAACATTTTTGTGTATTTTGGCATTTAACGTGGTGTTATTTTTCCAGTTCCACAACTTTTACCCCACAATTATCATAATCTTCACTGCCCTCCCCACAATGCGATTAATAGCATGCACTACAAAATGCAATGTGCCTATGTGATTATGATTCAGCATGACCAGCCTATATTCTTCGTAATTACAGATGTACCACCACTTGTAAGATGCAGGCCTAACCACTTGCTAGTGAGTGGTCGCAGTATGGTCACTTGCCTCTCACTCTATTCTGGTTATTGGTTCTTGCTGTTTGCCATGGGTAAGTTCATCACATGCCAGTGATGAAGACATCTCACATGATCAAATATTCAATTCAATAAATTTAATCAAGGAAAAAAATTCACGTTTATAGAAAAAAAAATGTTTCGATAAAAATTAAATTAGAAATGTGAAAGAATTGATAGACATTGCATACTATAAAATAAACCTTGAACTGTTTTAGTAACAAATTCATAGTCAAGAAAGTTTAGAAAACAACACGTCATTGCACATTGTATGCCCTGTATGGACCCCTAAACTGAGCGCCAGCTGGTGGATTGAAATGCCAAATAATATTCACGTTAGAAATGTGTCCTTGCAATGTCTGCCTTGCTGGCTATGGAAAGAGTGCTTAGTGCACTTCCCTGAGGCATCAGCCAGCACCAATAAAGTTTTTTCCTTGGTCAGAAATATATTGCACGGTGTTCCTCTCAAAGATACAAACCTACACAAAGCAGTTAGAACGGCATCTGTGCACAATGAAGACAAAAGTTTCCAATTAACTGGCTAGATCGACATGCACACAATTCACAGAAGTAGCTCTTGTTGACTGAGACCTTGAGTGTTTTATTGGGCTTCGAATTAAAAGGGCCTCGCAAGTCCACACCAATTATCAGAAATGGCCGAACTTGTGAGAACCTAACCACGGGCAAATTTCCTATACAAGGCGCAGGAGTCTTGGCTGTCAACTTAAAGCACTGAATGCATCTATGGATAAACTGCCAAATCAGACGTCTTGCACTTATTATTCAAAACTGCCTCTGGATGAAGGAATGGATCGTTTTAGAAATAACAAGAAGGTAGGTTACATGGTAGTAGTTGACAATAATTAATGAGAGATGACATTTTGCAAGAAGTAACACTGGATGTTTGGTCTCTTCAGGTAATGCCGAATTTCGCAATCGGCCGCCCACTCTTATGACTCCATGGGGATCAAGGAAAGGATACAAGCTCCGCAGTCTAGCAGTACATTCATTGTGCTCGAGAAGTTTAATTTCCTCTGAAATGTATTGCATTTATACAGCTTTGATCCAAAATGCAACTGCTGAATGTATTTCCTCAAAGCTCAAAATTTTACGAATGCATGAAGTTGCTTTGTAAATGAATTCTTGGCTATGAGTACCCATCCAGTTACTCGCTTCAGCTCTGAGAAAGAATAAAACGTTTCTAACAAATTTCATCAGTTAATTCACATTTTCTTGCACTGCCAAGACCCGAGTTTGCACTGGCTTGCATTCAGGAAGATCCTTTACATCAAGCGTCTCAAACTTGTTCGAGGCCAGTTTGTGCCCGAGTCTGCCAGCCAGTCAGGACCATGAAACCAATTCGAACTCTAAACCAAGGGGCCTGAACTTTGGAAACACCCATTGCGATGCTAAATCTGCTGGGTTATAGATGGAAGTAACATAGTGCCACACACTTGGTAGGATAATCGATAGAATCTCTGCTACACGATTTGCCACAAATGCTTTGAAGTTGTGTGGAGATGATTTAAGCCATGACAGCTTAGTTGAAGGGTCTCACCCCATGTGCAGAGTAAAGTTGCATGATTTGGTGTCAAACAGAATATTTATATATTGCCACAACCATGCCAACAGTGTAGCACCTGATAATTCCAATCAAGGAACAGATAAGTTTCCAGGTTTTACCAGGTAGGTTAGGACAGCGTCATAAGCATCAACAAGTCTTAGATATATCACAGCAGCATACGCCTTTTCAGAGGCATCATATACAAAAAGAAACTGCTTGATGAGGATCACATTGGCTACTTCACAGTTCTTGAATGGATCTGGTTTGAGCACACATATATGATCATGGAGCTTTTGAACTCTTGCTAGGAGCGACATATGGTCTAAATCCTCACATTCCATTTTTTAAAATCTGTATTCCATAACCAGCTGTAGTAACTTCCCTAGCTTTTTCTCAATGTTCTCTAATCTAAACATTGTTTGTTGTAACGACTCACCCTTGCTATGTTTTTCAAGGTGCTCTAATCTCAACATTGTTTACTGTAACAACTCACACTTGCTCTGATTCTCAAGGTGCTCTAATCTCAACATTGTTTGCTGAAACGACTCACCCTTGCTATGTTTTTCAAGGTGCTCTAATCTCAATATTTTTTGCTGTAACGACTCACCCTTGCTATGTTTTTCAAGGTGCTCTAATCTTAACATTGTTTGTTGTAACGACTCACCCTTGCTATGTTTTTCAAGGTGCTCTTATCTCAACATTGTTTACTGTAACGACTCACCCTTGCTATGTTTTTCAAGGTGCTCTAATCTTAACATTGTTTGCTGTAACGACTCACCCTTGCTATATTTTTCAAGGTGCTCTAATCTCAACATTGTTTACTGTAACAACTCACACTTGCTCTGATTCTCAAGGTGCTCTAATCTCAACATTGTTTGCTGAAACGACTCACCCTTGCTATGTTTTTCAAGGTGCTCTAATCTCAATATTTTTTGCTGTAACGACTCACCCTTGCTATGTTTTTCAAGGTGCTCTAATCTTAACATTGTTTGTTGTAACGACTCACCCTTGCTATGTTTTTCAAGATGCTCTAATCTTAACATTGTTTACTGTAACGACTCACCCTTGCTATGTTTTTCAAGGTGCTCTAATCTTAACATTGTTTGCTGTAACGACTCACCCTTGCTATATTTTTCAAGGTGCTCTAATCTCAACATTGTTTGCTGAAACGACTCACCCTTGCTATGTTTTTCAAGGTGCTCTAATCTCAACATTGTTTGCTGTAACGACTCACCCTTGCTATGTTTTTCAATGTTCTCTAATCTCAACATTGTTTGCTGTAACGACTCACCCTTGCTATGTTTTTCAAGGTGCTCTAATCTCAACATTGTTTGCTGTAACGACTCACCCTTGCTATGTTTTTCAAGGTGCTCTAATCTCAACATTGTTTGCTGTAACGACTCACCCTTGCTCTGTTTATCTTGCATGAAAGGAAGTCAAAGAATGTATCTTCCAGCATCAGCATTGCATGTATGTGTTGTGAGGTACGGCCTAGTACTCAACATTGTTTGCTTTAACGACTCACCCTTGCTCTGTTTATCTTGCATGAAAGGAAGTCAAAGAATGTATCTTCCAGCATCAGCATTGCATGTATGTGTTGTGAGGTACGGCCTAGTACTCAACATTGTTTGCTGTAACGACTCACCCTTGCTATGTTTCTCAAGGTGCTCTAATCTCAACATTGTTTGCTGTAACGACTCATCCTTGCTCTGTTTATCTTGCATGAAAGGAAGTCAAAGAATGTATCTTCCAGCATCAGCATTGCATGTATGTATTGTGAGGTACGACCTAGTACTCAACATTGTTTGCTGTAACGACTCACCCTTGCTATGTTTTTCAAGGTGCTCTAATCTCAACATTGTTTGCTGTAACGACTCACCCTTGCTCTGTTTATCTTGCATGAATGGAAGTCAATGAATGTATCTTTCAGCATCAGCATTGCATGTATGTGTTGTGAGGTACGGCCTAGTACTCAACATTGTTTGCTGTAACGACTCACCCTTGCTATGTTTCTCAAGGTGCTCTAATCTCAACATTGTTTGCTGTAACGACTCACCCTTGCTCTGTTTATCTTGCATGAAAGGAAGTCAAAGAATGTATCTTCCAGCATCAGCATTGCATGTATGTGTTGTGAGGTACGGCCTAGTACTCAACATTGTTTGCTGTAACGACTCAACCTTGCTATGTTTCTCAAGGTGCTCTAATCTCAACATTGTTTGCTGTAACGACTCACCCTTGCTCTGTTTATCTTGCATGAAAGGAAGTCAAAGAATGTATCTTCCAGCATCAGCATTGCATGTATGTATTGTGAGGTACGGCCTAGTACTCAACATTGTTTGCTGTAACGACTCAACCTTGCTATGTTTTTCAAGGTGCTCTAATCTCAACATTGTTTGCTGTAACGACTCACCCTTGCTATGTTTCTCAAGGTGCTCTAATCTCAACATTGTTTGCTGTAACGACTCACCCTTGCTCTGTTTATCTTGCATGAAAGGAAGTCAAAGAATGTATCTTCCAGCATCAGCATTGCATGTATGTTTTTTGAGGTACGGCCTAGTACTCAAATTTAGAATTTAAGACTCAATATGAACATTGCAGATTTGGACCTTGAACATTCTTGGAAGTCTTAGAGACATAAGTAAAGTTTTCTTATATATTGAATACTATCGAAAATTCTAGTATAATTTTATATAATTTTTGCATATGCCCTTCCAGTGCAATAACTACTCCTTAGCTACGGAGCAATCCAGAACATATTTCTTACTCCATAAACAATAAAACTTATAAATGTATATGTCATATCATTACTATTCTACTGTGCATCTGTTTTTGTTTAACTAGTTAATTTCATAATTTTCCATTGTTTAGGTGTGCTCCGCCACCGCCACAACAGCGTGGGTGATGTGCGGAAATACAGAGTCAGTCGGACTACAGAGCGGCACAAAGTAGCAGGTTATTGCACTACTCAGGGAATTCTGCTACTTTTACCCGTACAACTTATAGCATACATGGCCATTGTTGTTTGTATCGGAACCTCAGTTTAATTAGTTCTCTACCCTGCCGGCTCTGCACCCAGGTGTTTTATTAAACATTTAATTCATTGTATTCACTTCACTCCTTTGTGCATATCACGCAAGGCCTAAACCAGGGATCCTTGTAATGTGTTAACAGCTTAACTGTATCACTTCAGGTAACTAACTATGAATCCACCAAAGTTCCATGGTGTTTTTTTTTCAGTGATTGGGTCACCTGACCTCGCAGGGAGCTAGAATCCTAAATCAGTGTAACTAATGGTATTACTAAGTTTGTTACCATTTTTGTGTAATGTGTGGGGAATGAACTCAAAAACAATTCCACAGCGTGATAGTATGTCAGCCTGGATACTCCTGCAACAATCCCCACAGCACTAGTCATCGTCCACATCTTTCTGAAACAGACAAGGAGCGCAGAACACATATACAGTGACGTGCTTGCGAGATCGTCAAACAGCAGTTCAACGTTTGTGCATGCAATATGAATGTCATCTTGTAACCACAGTATACTTGCATGCAAGTTGAACAATTAAAAAAATGTTCTGGTCTGTTCTGGATGATATAATGTAATTAAATAGGTTAGTGTGGTGGCTTTTGACATGTCTCCAATACATCATATGTGTACAGATATTCATCGTAATAATTTCATCATTTATGGAATAAAATAAATTATTTACAGCCTTCTTTCTTGCATGTATGCGATAGTCCATTTTATTTATCCATTACCTGCGTTGGTATGTTATAAATAAACATGTTTTTTGTTAGTATCACCAAATTACACCACCTTAATCGTGTAAGTAATGATGTTTACTTATAAGTATTCCTTGACAAGTAAAGTCACTATAATGGATTTTTAAACTAGTTCAAAATAAAACAAAAAGCAATGACAGTGCCTAAATGTTTAACAATGAGCACATCCATTACATGGTACTTTTTTTTCCTAATATTTGGTTTCACACTCTGTAGGGTAAAGATTTTCTTGCAGTATTTTGCTGTACTGCCAACATTACATGAATGTCAAATTTTATAGATGTACTTATTTTCACGAAATTGCTTGCATATTATTTGGAATTTTGACTGCTAACATTACATGAATGTCAAATTTTATAGATGTAATTATTTTCACGAAATTGCTTGCATCTTATTTGGCATTTTGAGGTAACAGTATGCTGGTGCTTGTACATAAAATTAATTATTTGCTTTAGTTAAGTACTGCGTATTTAAATTCTAACATAAAGTACATACTGCATTTAACTGAAACACTAACAGCACTGTCGTAAACATTTTATTACACTTCAATATTTTAATCCATTAAACTTGTTTCAGAACGATATTTTACAAAGACATTACATTTAAATGCAAGATATGCAGGTCAATGGACAGCTGCTTGAGTTGTAAAATACTTGAGAAAATAGAAATATAAGCCTGTCGCAGTGAACAAATATACCGTCAAATAATTTCATATTTATAACAGTAATGAAACATTTCATTCTTGAACATCATTTTTTGCTCGAATTTTGGTGTGGTTTCATAGAACATTCATTTTTAATGTGTGATTTAACATATTATTATTTTTGATTTTATGCTTTGCAAGTTAATGATTATAGAATTGTACCAATGTTTCTTCGCAGCTTGTAATGGCGCAGCCAGTGTTATAGAGCGACCTGTTCTGGTGTAAAGAATAGTACCAATGTTTCTTCGCAGCTTGTACTGGCGCCGCCAGCCATATAGAGTGCGCTGTTCTGGTGTAAAGAATTGTACCAATGTTCCTTCGCAGCTTGTACTGGCGCCGCCTGTGTTATAGAGCGCGCTGTTCTGGTGTAAAGAACTGTACCAATGTTTCTTCGCAGCTTGTACTGGCGCTGCCAGTGTTATAGAGAGCGCTGTTCTGGTGTAAAGAATTGTACCAATGTTTCTTCGCAGCTTGTACTGGCGCCGCCTGTGTTATAGAGCGCGCTGTTCTGGTGTAAAGAACTGTACCAATGTTTCTTCGCAGCTTGTACTGGCGCCGCCAGTGTTATAGAGAGCGCTGTTCTGGTGTAAAGAATTGTACCAATGTTTCTTCGCAGCTTGTACTGGCGCCGCCAGCGTTATAGAGTGCGCTTTTCTGGTGTAAAGATTTTGAACTGCTGCTCGACCTGCAATTACCTTGGTTTCCTCTCCCCTCCCGTTTCCCACCTAACTCTTAGATACCCCTAACCCTTCTGCGCATGCGCGAGCAACAGCGATGTAATTGGTTGTTATATTTTTTGGCTGGACGAGGCTTGCTTTTGAGCAAAGTTCGTCCACTTCTACTCAGATCTGCTCATCGAGAATACCTCTCTGGTATTTCTGCCCGTCGGTCCGCTATGGACTCTGCTCAAAAACCTAGACCTCGCTAGTATTGAGCGAGCTGAAATGTCTGCTGCAGTGCACGATGAGTCGCACCTTGAAGTGGGTTCGTGACATGTTGTAGCGAACTGATTGTAAATCGAGTTAGGGTTTTGTGAGCTCTATTTTACCTGCATACTAAATTCTGTTTGGCATTTCCTTGGTATTTTACAAAATTAAGTTTGGAGTCACTTGTAGTATGTGGTGTTCATAGTTCCTTTGCTTCAAATTGTCTACTTGTAAATGTAATATAAATTCCTAGCTGCTTGTCACCTGAAAACTTCATGGCATTGAATTGGGACTGCGTCGACTTGCGCTATGTTGAAGCTTTAAATAATTAATAACCCATCTGCGAGTCCCTTTACATTTGGAATCATCGGTGCTAGAACTGCTTTAAGGAGTTTTAAATTGTGTTGTGTAAATGTTGTGTGTACATATTTTTTTTAGTTCAGATGAGCTTTGGAAAGGCTATTGAGCCCCATCTGACGCAACTTTCTTTTAAAATGTTCAAGTTTGGCTGTTTGAGATCAAGTATTTATATTTCAATATGTTTTGATTATATCGAATTTGATGCGATAATTTATTCAGTTTTGATGGCTTGAAAGAATTCAATTACTCACTTATCTAGCCTCTTGTATCTTATGATTTGAGTGTGCATTGGCTTGGTCTAAACTTCTGTCAGTTTGCAAGAATGTGTAATATTACTGTTTTATTGGAGCGCCTTGCTTTGACGGCCATTTGGTGCCAGGGTTACCTTTTTAAATGTTTTTAATATTAATAAAATTGGGTAAAATCTGTGATCTGAGTAAATATAAAACTGAATAAACGCAAATTGAAACTGAATCCGTTTGTGCTCTTGTGTTTTCGTCACATTTCTTTACAAAAAAACTATTATAGTTTATCCTTTGAAGTGAAGTAACATGCATACTAATGCACGTAATTTCAAAGTTGGCTATGTATGCATTGTATGAGGAAGGTCTAAACATCTCAAGAAATTTAATAAATCAAGGCAGCTATTTTGGAACAATAGATTGCTAGGTCATCCGTGAACACTGACAGTTTTATTGTAATCACTGCTCATTTTGTTACCGAGACGTATGACTCGGTTTCAGTTTTGTTAATATTCAACAATTTACGACAGGAATTTTAACATTTAAATCAAACCCATCTGCACGTAAACATTTACGAAGGGTGAGAGCTTACTGCTGTAAAAAAAGCTACAGTCGTTGTTCAATTGTTATTAGCAATAATAAAACAGAGTACTTAAA
Source organism: Dryococelus australis (assembly GCA_029891345.1). Lineage (NCBI taxonomy): Eukaryota > Metazoa > Arthropoda > Insecta > Phasmatodea > Phasmatidae > Dryococelus > Dryococelus australis. The sequence continues at coordinate 18,497,255 of CM056999.1, forward strand.
AAAATCTTAAATGTTAATCACTTGTGCCAATCAGAACACTTTCGTCAAAAACAGAACACAAACTCTGAATACTTTCGAAACCTTCAAATACAGCAGTTAAAAATACACCTTTTTTTACTTAGGTTGCTTAAGCTAAAAATCTAACAAGAGGTTGCTACCACTCATTAACTTCAGTAACAGTTTCTCATTCTATACCCTTTCTCTTATGACTACGAGAGTTGCTCTTAACCAATACCTTAGAAGATAGCTGACATGATCTCTCTCTTGTTCTTTCGACCTGGGTCGGATCTTGAACTATTCTAACATTTAAAGTTACAAAGTACTACTATTTAAAGGCTAGGCCGGAACACATTTCCTGCGAAACAGAGAAAAATGCTCTAATACAGCAAAGCAAACAAAGTTAGAAAAATACTTATCACTTCCTTGCGAACATCTATCGGTCTCCTCCGGACTCGGACTCCCTACCAACATGTCCTCACGCTCCGACGGCTCAGCAGCGACAAAACATGGCACACATGGCCTCGCCTGTCATAATGGCTCGCGGCCCCTAGCCTTCGGCCAATCACAGTCCTCCGCGCACATGGGCTATCGCTCACAAACACGTGATTCGTCTGAAGCGCACTCCCTCTCCCTCTGAGGGGCCTACACTTGGTCTGCTAAGCAAAGCACGAATTTCTTTCCGGTCCCTTACTGCTGCCCACAAGCTTACAGCTGTCTACTCGAAAAGTCTTTCGTCAGATTGACTCCTCGAATCCACAGGCACACGTGCACCACAATAACAGGCAAACGGTGACTGCACTTTACTGACAAGAGCAGCTGCGGCCAGTACGAGAAGTTCAGAAGCTGATTTCAGCACAAAGTTGCAAAACACATATACTCGAGATGTTTCTTCAACAAACACTTTCTAAATGTATTCTAGTGAAGTCGAAGTGAACGACCTAATACCCTAACGTAAAGAAAATTAAATTCTGAGATCAGCCAGACGAAGTGAATTTTAAAATACGACCTTGATACAAAAAAATAAATAAAGGACTTGCTAGATAAAGAAAAGAGAAAGACATCAGTCTATAACCCAAAAAGAGAATTTAGAAAATAGTACTAGAGGTTAAAACCCAAACAAAACATAACTACCGTATTGTGGTAAAATGAGGAAAGGGGGGAGGGGAGGCATAAATATCTAAAACCAAATACAGAAAAATGGCTTTCCGAAAAGTAATAACCAAAAACCTGGATAATTAAAACCAAATCCTTACATAAATACATAAACACTACAAAAAGATATTCGTATCCAAAAAAAAAAGAATATCATCTTTACCAGACGACCACATAACCACAAATTTCAAAATCGAATGGAAATTCTAAAGTAAATATATCCTAACAAGAAATAAAAGGTGTTCTGATTGAAATTAAAGCTTCCGAATTAAGAAAGGAGAGGGTTAGGTCCACCCGAATGAAGGCTGTCCAAAATTAGGTTTAATCTTAACAAAAAAAATGATAAGGATATTGAAAAAATACAGTTAGAAAAAATAACCTTAAAAAAATATTTAAGCCTACTTGTCGCCGTCACAGTATTTAACACCGTTCGAATGCAGTAGTGCACACTGTACACTAAATGGAATAAACTTTACTGAGCAGTGCAAAAATAAACTAGAAACACAACACTTATTGCACTTCCAAAAAGTAAACAAAAACACATGTCATTCCTAACCCATCAGAAACATAAACATAACACTGACATCTCACACGCACACACGTGGCACTTGGTGATCGAAGCACTGTAGTCACGAGGGTGGTGGACTAACTTCATGGAGCGTGTGGCAAACGGGCTTGACGCTCGTGGCTGACGTCAGAATACACCTGGGAAATATGCTGCAGGCCCAGCTACAATCACCCTAAGAAATAATAATAAAAAATTGAACCCACACTTCTATATGGGACCAGCTACAACACAACATAACGGTGTAAGATGGCAGCCTGCTTGTGGTAGCAGCGTAAAGAGGATTTAATATTTTCAGTCCTCTTATGTCGAGCTCTACGCCAGCCAATCACGAGACAACATTTCCAACCATGAGAGTCAAGTTTGTAATAAGAACATAGTAATTAAATGAACTTTGCGGTACATTTCCGCTATCCATTAATTTAAATTGGCGTAGCCTGCTCAGAGGACATGATGTTGCTCTTAATCTTGGGTCGTACGGCCGATCGCCCCCAGTGGCTGTTCCTCTAGTCCTACTGTCCTCTGCATTATCACAGGGGTGATGGTGGTGAAGTTGTGCTGTAAAATCCTCCAGGCCTTGTCTAGTGAGGGCTGTTAGTCTCCCTCAATGCTTACCTCACTCCCGATGTGTGTTTTGGCCCCCTCACACCCGAAATATACGTTACGAACATTTGCGGGCTGCTTCCTTGGTTATGAGGTCAAGATGCTGCTAGTTATAAATAAACACGTGAACTCTCATTGCCACACTATTTATTTATCAGATTCTAAAGTAGGCACTTACATGTTAATAGTCACCACTGTGGATCGGCGAGCCCCAATGCAGATAAAATAAGCACAAAGGCTTCACAAAGAATTACGTGTACATCAAACCCCCTGGTGTATACAAACACCAGGATGTGGGACGGCACTCTCTCCGGGCTAAAAACGAAAAATAAAAGTTCATGTAATTAAATTGATGACTATTGTGCATTACATGATTAGTCTAATTGATGAAGGTCCAGAGAGGCCCGATATGTCGACATTCCCACAGAGCGCCCGAGATGCTACTAACTTGCCTTGGTGCTGAGCTCCCTCATTGGCCGAGCTCTAATGTGTGATCATGAAAAAATGTGTGATAAATAAAAATGTGTTAGCATAAATGAAAAGCTGACTGCATGTATGAACTGACTGAGATTGCACACAAGAATTACACTTTTAAATAATGATTAAATTATATCCTACGAAATTAGAATATAACTTAAGCAGTAGTTTGCCACATTGTTGACATAGGCCTTTCCCTTAAGATTCCACGGTGCCTTCATGGTTAGTCGAGAATTTGAGTGAATTTGTTGATTATTTGCTCACTGTTTCCTTGACCTAGGAGACATTTTTATCGAAAGAAGGCCAACCATGTTAATCATTAGTATTTTTAGATTGCTTCTGGTTGTAAAAAAATACTTTATTGTAATTTATATTATGCAATTGCTGAATTAGTAAATAAAGGTAATTAATGCTGTTTTAAAGCATTTAGAAAATATTTTTATACAGAGTGATGCAGAATTACAACAGCATTGTAACTACAGTTTCGGTTTCGTAATGTCACTGTTAGTTTACAATAAATCTGAAAGAGAAAAATTCTTTCTTTTCCTTTGTTCAGTTCCTGCAATCGCGGCAGTGTTGTTCAGCAGTCTTCCTCCAGGCGGCAGCACTGAGGTACGGCTCCCCCCACCCCGACCCCCGACACGAGGTGGACCCTGCTACCACCTGGTGTATTATCCCCTCCTCCAACTCCCCCTCCCCCCTTCAGATCATTGGCACAAATAAACAGGCTCGACAACCTTCCGCTAGTTATCCTTTCAAACTGTTGTGTCTGGAACTGTGTTGTGACGGATATAAGCTACTGGTGAAGTGAAAGTTCAAAATGCATCATTCGTCCAGATTTAGAAGGAAAGGAAAATTGAAACCAATACTGAATCTCAGTGCCAAACGCAATAAAATAAACGGTGCCCACCTACTGGAGAACTGGAGTTTAGAAAATTGTTTATATAACCAGACTCATAAATACAAGGCTGTGAAAATGTATTTAAAAAAACCCACGTCAAATAAAAGTACTCGTGACGAGAAGTTCCAGCTCACACTAGCAAAATCTAAAAGACGAGAAAGGGAGAGAAATATTTTATTACATGAATCCAAACTGCCAAAATAATCGTAAAATGTTTTAATTTATGTAGGAAATATTTGCGTGTCGTGATCTTCGGCATTTATTTTCTCACCGGCATTCTGACATATGCGAAGTTTTAAATAAAGAAACACGAAATCCGTAAGCAAAACAAGCGGACATATCTGAACGAATTTAAGTTCTACAATTATATAAGTGTAATTATTTGTGATGTTGCAGTAATTAGAAGTGAAATGAAACTGCTACATCTACGTGGCGCCTTGTGTTAGTGGTGATTTATATTCCGAGCCGAAGTGCTATGGCCAGTTTGGATCAACATTCCGTATATTGTTACATATGTATATGGCAGAAAATTCATGCACCTAGTTTCGCCATCTTAGATCTGTGCCATTATTATCCGACACATAGTTTATCGTAGAATTAATTATGGCCCTATCGTATTATGAGATACAATGGTAACGAACATGTATCAAACCAAATACTTGATTCCAGTTTGCTATACGGATTTACGTGCACATGTTAGTTTGGAGTTGGCATGTTTATCCTGTTACTATTGTACATAAGCTTTCGTGCACGCATGATAAATAAACTTGGAACGTTTTGTTTTTCCCAGTCCGCGATACGTTTACGCGTCCATGATGTTGGTGTGCTCATGTGCCGTAGAACCTGAACAGAAATGCGCCTTACTAAATGCTGTTTTCGTCAGACATACTGACGGCTTATATGCTATATCTGAATTTTCCCTTTCGTATTTCGTATAATTTCACCAAATTTTGACATTTCTACGAAAGAAGTACTAAAACACTCTTTATTTTGCCGCCACAGCTGTTCTGTCAGTGATGATGCCAATATTTGTAAACAAATGCCATGTGGTTCCCAGTGTTTGTAATCCCACAACATGTGTAATTTCACCCATGAATGTATCGAAGTTATTGAAGGTAGTCCATTTCATGTATATTCACTAAATTCTGAAATCAATTGTGAGCACTGTAAGAGCAAGTGAATGACAAATCCTTATATTTCTAAAGTGCCGGATAAGATGATGAGTTGCTGCCATATCTGTGTTATGTTGGAGAAGATTATGCTGACGCAAAAATCATTGACACATTTTCAGAACTATGTCATTAATACCAGTTGCTTGATATTGTAACAAATAACCAGCATATAAATTGAAGGATTATATTATGATTATTTGTAGGGTAATTTTCAATTTAATTTCTCTCTAAGGAAATTTGTTTTCATATTTAACTGAGTAGGTTGAAATATTATTTACTATTTTCTAGGAGCTAAATTTTTTTAATAAGGAAAAACTCTAAGGCAACGAGTAAATAGTATTTATGTAAATACTCTTACACCAACCATGTTTGTTTAGAGTTCATAGTTTTCTTTGGATATTCTGTCAGTAATAGTGTTTTTGGTGTACTACTATTCAATTTATTATTATAACATAAAAATTACTTTATTTTATATTTCATTATGTATTTTACTTGCTTAAATTACTTCCACAAACTATTTATAACAAGCGCATTATACCTATAGTTTTCCAGTAAAGACTATGTTTACTGTAAATGTTGATTGATAGTTTTATTTTGTTTTCAATTTTTTTTGCAATGTTTATATTTTTAACATAATTTCTTTTATCCACCCAAGTAATTATATTCATTTGTATTAACATAATACTTCATAGTAATTGTAAACCACCCATCCATTTTTTAGGTACAGGATTTTCAGAGATTTTTTCGTTAAAATTTTAATATATATTTTTTTTAAGAAAATTGTTATGTTGTAATTTGTTCTAATTTTTTTTATGATGTGATTAACTTTTTTTCAGTTTTATTTTAATTGTGCTTTATTTTTCTTGTGTTAATCGTTTTGTAATTTTTCTGAGGTTTTTTTTTTTTTTTTTTTTTTTTTTTTTTTCATTTTTTCGGAAGTTAGTTCTGGTTTTTGTGTTATCGCGATACGTAGTTTCCTGAAATAGGGCTTCTGGTGGGACTTTTTGAGTATGGCGGCCGCGATTTGATTCCGCCGGGGTTGAATCTGGTCAGTCCCCGGCGCCAGCATAATGAAATAATTTTAGAGTTTTCCCAGAAGCAGTTTAATTGATAGGAGCCCACAGTGCTATTGAGGAGAGGCCGCAAGCGCGCGTTATTGTAGGGATCTCTTGGTGGTTCACGTTTTACAGCTGCAGACAAAATAGCAGTTTAGATTGGCTCCAAGTACGTAGCAAACACATCAATTAAAATACAGATGAGTAGATGGGTTTACTGAAGAGTAAGTTAAACAGCTTAGGTCTTACATCCGTCCATGGCGAAGGCGTCAGTTTCTCGTCGATTACTCAAAAATGAGATAATCTTAAACGGGCCTCTTCTTAACATGCCCTAATTACAATGAAGTGTTATTGGCATCCCTCCCTGCGCAAGGAAAACCCCAATTTAGGAAGACGGACATATCAAAAACAAAATTTCGGAGCCGTAAACTTGACGTAGGTCCAACTCAGTTCAAACATGTGAGGAGAGTTCTTCTTCCCGGGACTACACCCACTCTAACCACCAGAAACGGAAATTCTAATGACGTCACTCGGGGTTGCTATGGTAACCGTAACCTCAGGTAACAGTTTACCCCGTAGGCCTAACTTAGCCAGAAATTGTTTACTAGTAATAATAAAGTTTATGTCACTCAGATATTCCACGTGAATAAGAACTGACGAAAAGTTTGTGCGGTAAAGAGAGAGAAGAATAAATAGTAATAATTAACTTGTAGTAAACACTAATAGCATTGACATAAACAATATCACTATGCACTTAACCATTTGAGAGGCGGTAAAATAAATATATATTCAAATCGTTATATAACTCTGTGCACTATTTAGTCAAACTGTAATATTAATAAAACATTTCAATCAAAATATACACACGTTACATAAGTGTAAACGGAGGGTAGACATGTAAACAATGTGTAAACTTGAGTCTGTGGTGGCCTACCACCACACGGCCAAGAAGGAAGTTTCAAATAAATACGATGCGCTTGTGGTCGGCGACCAATTATTGTTACTCAATTTCCAATTGAAAACTTCCCCAGAAAATAGCATCCACGTTTTGATTGGTGCATAATTTATTAAAGAAGTTCTGTAACTACCACCTCAAAATTCCGTTATAGATATTACATTTGGAAATGCATTAATTTTCCGTTCCACAAGCAACACAACACCAGTGCAGTAACGACCTATATCCCGATTGAGTACATTTGAAAAGAGAGCAGCTGCTTTTTACACACAGTTACGTTGTTCACAATTGTTGTGAACTTACAATAAAAGTGAATAGCTGTAACCACATCTGCTCTCCTTGGCATGGTTTGCAGCTAAACAACAATCAAGTAATATTAACAGCGGTAAGGTTTGGCGTAGCGCGCCATCTAATTCCGTAAGTTATAATAAACTATTTAGTTATTTAATTTTAACTATACATTATTAACTCTTCCACTTAGGTAACATTTTCCTATAAAATCCCCTATTTACAAGGGAAGTTGTATGTATGACGTGATAGAACACACGAACTCGACATTTATTGGTGGGCTGTCAATCAAAAGAATACCGATTTTATTTTACTGTAGTAAATTGTTTTAATAAATGGAAAAGTTGCTCGATAATGAATGTTAAATGCTGAAACAATAAAAATATTTTTGCATACTTAATTTTTTCTTGTTGATATCTTGCGGTGTTCAAGTATGCTCGTAAATGACACTACTGAAACAATGAGATTTATCAACGGCAGATAAACTTTAATGCTATCATAGTCCTACCTACACTTAGGCTAAGTGCTGTAAGTATTAAAAGACACAATGTAATTTTCACACAGCCACGTGTCCCCAAAATATGCTGTTCCGGTCGTCCCTCGCATGAAAATGTTTCATAGAACTGCTCTGAAATCTGTCAGCCGCACATTTCACATGTCCGTACGCCCAAAAATTGAAATATTTTGTTATGTTTATAAGGTAATTTCACTTGAAACAATAAATATAACTTTTATCAACGTATTATGAATACAAATTTTTGTATATATGAATGTGTATATATGTATACATGTATGTGTATGTATATATATGTATGTATGCCTGTGTGTGTGTACTTAAATTGCAGTTTTGCGGAACAGTGACATGAGCAGCTGTCATGTCAATTATTTGCCGTTTCCTTTTTTTTTTTTTTTTTTTTTTTTTTTAATATAGCTAGATAGGCGAGGGAGTCCAACAAAGACACATTTGGTACAACGCTGTCTCATTTGCAATGGAAGCCAATAAGAAACCATAGACTAGAATAAAGTCGTTAACTTAAGTTCTAGGCACGTTGCAGAAGCAGTGCCAGAAATGGCGCTCTCCGGAGTCGTATCAATAACTTCTGCTTGTTCGCTCCCCCCAAGACTTTTTCTTAACCTTCTGTTGCTCCCTCCGGAAATGTCCTCTGCGTACACGACATAGTAGTCGCATACTGTACAGACATAAATAAAACCTAAGTTTTTCGAATACTTTGTAGAGTGCTTTTCCGAACATGGAACTCTTTCCAGGTAAAAAGTTCGTAGTTAATTCACTTTCTGCGGACGCATCAATATCAAAATCAAAAAATAAATAAAATAAAATAAAGGCCAACGTCAATTAATTACGTCCAGAGTACTGTCATTAGGCTGCAACAGTTTTAAAATGACTTCTTACTTTTTGTAAAATAATAATTGTGGAACCAAAGTTAAACCTTTTGGTTATTCGAGAAAGGTCCGTGACATAATATTCAACTACTCCTTCCCTTACCATTTAAACTGTATATCGAAGCAACTTACGTGGTTTAACGCGGCTTGTTTAGCAATTTCTGCCATGACAGCCTACAAAGGCCGCCTTATGGAAACACGTACAAAAAATCACCTTGCTTTAGATACATTATACTCACACACAATTGCTTCCTGGGTTTATAAATTGCTTAGTGCGAAATACAGACCAAATGACTTGAATAGCTGCATATTTAACTGGAGTCCAACTGTTAAGAGAAAATTATGACAAAAATAGGATACACTTGTAAGGCGCGATAAAGATACCGGGAATTTGTATAGATCATTTAATAATTTAAAATGAAAAACAGAATTGACTCCATTTATCTTTGCGAAATTATGGGAATTACTGAAAATATGTTTATACTTTATTTATTTATATTCCGGTACTCTGAAGTAAACAGCAGTAAACATTTCACGGTTATTATTTAATAAACCAGCCAGCATGTTATTTATATTCCGGTACTCTGAAGTAAACAGCAGTAAACATTTCACGGTTATTATTTAATAAACCAGCCAACATGTTATTCGTGGGATGTTTTATCAAAGGGTCGATCCAAAAAATGTGAACATACCATGAAAGGACTACGCGAATTTGGATGAGTGAAATTCATTTTACTCGAATTAGGCATCACATGAAAATCAGGTTTTACCTAATATTGCAGTTACATCATTTTAATGTCATAACCACTGCGATCTCGCCATTCACATACTCAGTATTTTAAATTATGTTTTACTTCTTTATGATAAATTATTTATATTTTTTATCATTATTCTACCACCAAACAAAATAATTGAAGGATTGACAAAATTTCCATGTTATACTACGAGCACTTAATGTAATAAAATAAAATGGCTGATATTTGGTATAAAATAAAACTGTATAAATATCACAAATTTTTGTTATATTCATCGAACGTACCTATTTTATACTTGGATGAAATAATTTCTGAGGTTAAATAATACATTTAAGTGATTAACGTTACATATTATTTTACTTTGCGGGAATAATTTAAATTTAAAAAATTACACAACATATATTTTGTATAAATTTAAATAACAATCCAAAAATTCCAGTTTACAATTAATAAGTGCCACGTAGTTAATATTAAGTAACTGAAAGGTAAAAAAAAAATTATACTATAACATTTTAGAAATGCAGGAACAAAACGGAATGGTCTTAACATTGAGTAAGCAGACGTTTGAAGATGCTGCTGCCCTAGTCACATTAATTATTTCCGAAATTCAATACACAGCCAAAGGAAGGTGAGAAAATACGGGATTTACAATGGCATATGAATAGAAGTTAGCGTTTTTTTTTGTTTGTTTCAAATGTTCTTGTACCAATATATTACCAAAAACGAAATACTACTGTGTTTATTTCTTTCCTTACCACTTCCCTAAAAATAATGTCTAACATACGGTTTTAAAAGATTTATAACAGAACAATACTTTTAGTTAGAAAACTGAGTACAGCAGCATAAGCAAAAAAATGGAATGATAGGTATATCTTTAAAATTTTTATGGCAGCTAAGACGAGGAGTGGATGTTTATTTTCTGTCAGGGAAGACGAGCTGGAAAAAGCTACACAAAAACTTACACTGTCTGCAGTAGTATGCCGTTATATACTGTCTGCAGTAGCGTGCCGGTATATACTGTCTGCAGTAGCGTGCCGGTATATACTGTCTGCAGTAGCGTGCCGTTATATACTGTCTGCAGTAGCGTGCCGTTATATACTGTCTGCAGTAGCGTGCCGTTATATACTGTCTGCAGTAGCGTGCCGGTATATACTGTCTGCAGTAGCGTGCCGGTATATACTGTCTGCAGTAGCGTGCCGTTATATACTGTCTGCAGTAGCGTGCCGTTATATACTGTCTGCAGTAGCGTGCCGTTATATACTGTCTGCAGTAGGGTGCCGTTATATACTGTCTGCAGTAGCGTGACGTTATATACTGTCTGCTGTAGCGTGCCGTTATATACTGTCTGCAGTAGCGTGCCGTTATATACTGTCTGCAGTAGCGTGCCGTTATATACTGTCTGCAGTAGCGTGCCGTTATATACTGTCTGCAGTAGCGTGACGTTATATACTGTCTGCAGTAGGGTGCCGTTATATACTGTCTGCAGTAGCGTGCCGTTATATACTGTCTGCTGTAGCGTGCCGTTATATACTGTCTGCAGTAGCGTGCCGTTATATACTGTCTGCAGTAGCGTGCCGTTATATACTGTCTGCAGTAGCGTGCCGTTATATACTGTCTGCAGTAGGGTGCCGTTATATACTGTCTGCAGTAGCGTGACGTTATATACTGTCTGCTGTAGCGTGCCGTTATATACTGTCTGCAGTAGCGTGCCGTTATATACTGTCTGCAGTAGCATACAATATTATAGTGTATGTAGTATACACTTCTACTAGTCTTCTCTGGGTGAGCTCCATAGATGAAGCAGTCTGCGCCGTGGGCGTAGCCCGGATTTATGATGAGAAATGGAGGTAACATACCCTCTTTAAATTCTTGGCTCTGTATTGTGTGTTCATATTCTATGTAAACCATAGTTTTTTTCTACATTACTTTATTTCGATCAAAAATTTTTACAGTGTTTCATATTCAAAGCTTTTTATTTATTGTTTGAATGAGGGCAGAAGCTCCTCTGCCATGCTACGTGCTACAGCAATGGTGACTCATTTATATGTCAAATGGCAGTCGCGCCCCTGCCATCAGACGGGACAAACGTTTGTAGTTTTACATTACATACTAGTGATCGATTGTAATATAGCAAGCGAGGCGTTCAAAAATGTCCATGTAACATATCTTACTCGAATGTAATAAGAACGAACGAGTATGTGGATTGCAAATAATGTTGGGAGGATTGGAAAAGCTAACAGGTTCGTTGACAACACATCCCTGAAGAGCGACCGCCAGCAGCAGACATGCGGAAGGCTGTCGGCAGGTAGACTGCAAGCTGATGGTGGTTATCCTTCACCACGGAGGGGTGTCGGCAGTAGGCAGCTGTGTAGGGGTGGGAGCAAACTTTGGTAGGGGATGAATACGTTGCGGAATGTGGAGGGGAGTTCAGACGAACAAGGGAAAATACGCACTTTCGACAGGGAGCGAGTGTGAGACTGACAGAAAACTAAAACGACTGGCTGGTCGCTGGTGTCCAGTTGAATCTTAAGGAATAACCTAAATAGTGTATTTTCTACCGTTCCAATCTGGCCCTAATAAAATATATTTCATTAAATTTATTATGTGTGTGAAGGCAGGGAAACCAGTATTTTAATATGTGCAGCTTAAATCTTACACAAACACTCTCAAAATACAAATGGCAATTTTATGGGGTCAGCTTGGCCCCATGGCGACATTACAGTAAACATTGCTGAAGATGCGTGTCCACGCTAACCTCAATCTGATGTTTGAATACCGACTCTGCTACTGGCCGATACTGGGCCTACATGAAATCATATATATATATATATATATATATATATATATATATATATATATGTATATATATATATATCTTAGCAAAATGCTGTTGGAACTAAACGGCGTTATTCATAGTCGTTTTTAGTCCGGACTGAGGGTATGACTAACGAAGTATTAAGGTCCAAAAGAAACATGGCGAACCTCAAATACGGCAGTTTTGTTGATATTATATACCAGTGAAAGCTAGATAAAGTTTACGAAACGTACAAATTACATTTAGGGCCAATTCTGTCAATCTATATGCAAAAATATGCCGACCTAATGGATGAAATGTTCCGTGAATAATAATTGAAATAAAATATAGCTAATTAACTTAATAATTCATCCGTTTTTTGCTACAGCAACGCCTTCGTATATGTATCAATCAAATGCTTCCCCTGAAAACAGATTCTTACGAGACGTGATATTAATACACTCGAAGAGGTTTTTAATACAAGTCTTTCTTTACGAGTATATATATATATATATATATATGTGTGTGTGTGTGTGTGGTGTGTGTGTGTGTGTGTGTTTAACTTTACAAAAATATGTCGCTAGCTCAATCTCGTCTGGGGATTACAATTTTAACCAGTTTATAATGTATTTTTGTTATAGCATTACAATACACATTTAGCATCATTATAAAGACAGTATTGACATAATAAAATGAAACCAGTCCATATTACCAGGGCATCGTAGTGTGCTACGAAAATTTAAGAAATCAATATGGAATAATAAGATATTAGTTTATTAATTTTATCGTCTGCAGTAGTACCATGATAGAGAGTCGAATATTACAATATATGATAGAGAGTTTTGAAAACAAGGTTAAAACGAATAAGGTAATGTTAATGTACTGACAAAATAACGGAATTGCTGTTCATCACATTTGAATGGCAATAATCTAATTCAAATAGCCGCCATCGCCGCCACCGAATGGCCTGTGTCTCGTGAGACCGGGAGCCTAGACTCACATAACTCACAGGGTGTTTGTAAAGACAAAATGCACCCCGACACGTACTCATATCACAGGGTAAGGCGGCGGGGTGCCGTGTAGCTGAGGTTTCTTGGGCACCGGACCAGTGTTAAGGCTGTTTAAGTTGTTGCCTATTTTTAAATAAAGTAACGTGTGGTTGTATTCGGCGGGGGAGTGAGGCTCCCCTCCAGCGTCACGGCTGGAGTGAATGTTAGTGTCGTGATGTCTGTCTAATATGTTGGTCTGTTGTTTGTAAGTGTGCTAATTAAACTCGCATTTTTGTACGGGTGCGTCCCTAGTCTCCCGGGGGCAGCCTACAGGGTACGTTTCAATGTGTAGTGTAGGAGAGAACTGAAAAATTCTTTATCATATATGTGTTTACGCTGATGGCGCTTATTCAAAGATATGATATACTGATTTACATTTACTTTTACTAATGGCACACTTCTGTTTTATTGCTGAAAACACTGTAATTTTTTTTCATCGGGACGAAATATGTCTCAAAGTGTTTGTCTTATTAAAAGTTGATTGTAATGTTAATTGTGTGGCATATTTACTCACTCTGCAACCTGAAATGAAAAAAAAATTTCCCTATAAATAAGTAATCGGGGGGGGGGGGGGGGAAGAAGGAAAGTTTAATTTTGTTGAGCACTGAGGGTGTAATCCTGAAAGAAAGCGGTCGTTATTAGTGCATATGTTAGGGGAGCCCTTGGTACCAAGTCCAGTCGGATATCTGATAACACCATGCCCCCCACCCACCGGTTGTGACTTCTTGGTAGTCAGCTCCTCTCCCACCTCAAACTAACTATCAAGTCTTTGTGGGTACAGGTTAAATAAGTATTTTGTGGTGTTTTCGAATTTTTTGTATTTTTTTTAATTTTTAAATTTTTAATTAATTATTATTTATGTATAAGTATGTTTTTTGTCCTTTTTTAATTGTACATATATATAGTTTTTTATTAATTTTTTAAAGAATTATTTTCTATAATTTTAATTACTAATTACCTACCCCTGTATGTCCAGTGTTGAAAGCTAAGTGATATATACAATGGTGGTAGTGATTATTGCGAAGTTACTCCATATGAACACTATTCCCTGGGCCAGTACGAGCGCCACTAGGCCTGACTCCCGAATGGAGGTGGGGCAGGTCTCCTCGCCCGAGAATACACACAGTTGACCCCTGAAACAGCGCACCTCTACTTCCTTTTTGTTGCGTTTGTGTGTGTAAGAAGTTATGGTGCGGTGTGCTACGGTGAATATATGGTGCACAGTTAGGGTGGTGTGGTCGTCATGCGCGCTCTACCGACGCATACTTTCCAAGACAGGGGGAGGTCGGCGATCAGAACGCAGGCGCCGGGCTGCGTGGACGTTCTAACAAGAACTACCAACACTTGTTTACCTTTCATTTCCACGAGCAGCTCTGAGAAGAGCCACTCGATACTGTGTACTAAGTTTGGCGTTTTGCAGCTGTCGTCTCGCGGCTCATTGTTCTCTGAGCTGCGGGATTTTTGGTAGCACGGTGATATTTATAGCCTCGCGGGGCCGTGCACTGTGATTGGCCGGCTTCATCGGCCAACCAGTGGGCTGACTCATTCCTACTTTCGCAGTGTTCAGATCAATTTAGGTTTTTTGAATTTTCTTATGCCTGCGGGATCATAGTTACCCACGTTGTTAATAATTTTCTTATGCCTGCGGGATCATAGTTACCCACGTTGTTAATAATTTTCTTATGCCTGCGGGATCATAGTTACCCACATTGTTAATAATTTTATTGCCATGCCCTTCTAAATTATTATACAGATTTTTATTTTGTCTACAATTATTTCGTTAATGTATTTTGCGGAGAGCAGCTTATGGATAGTTTGATTGGGTGTGAATCTGTCTTGGTTAGTCATTACTTTCAAATATTCAATTTGTACAGTTTGCAAATCTTTTAATCTGAATTCTGCGGCATGTCCCCATACCTCACATCCACATAGCATAGTTGGGAGTATTATTTGTTTATATATTAAAAGTTTTTTGCTTAGTGGGAAGTTATCTGCATTTAAAATGGGGTATAGCAGTTTAAGTTTGCCTAATGCTGCATTTCTTGCGTTATTTGTGCGTGGTTGCCCAATTAACCTATGCTCCAATGCTATGCCTAAATATTTTGCAGTGTTGCGGTTTAACAAACGGAATGTTTTAATTAAACAGTATTAGTTCTTTAGGTGATCTCGGTAACATTTTAGTGATTATTATTGTCTCGGATTTTCCAGGGTTCATTTTAGTTCACCATTTGGTGTACCATTTTCCTAGAGTTGTTAGTTGTCTCTGTAGGGCTGCTGAAGGCATATTTTACATTATAATGTTGTTTTATTATTGCAGTGTCGTCTGCGTACATTTGAATATTAGCGTTAGTTCTGGCGTCTGTTTTAGGGATGTCAGCCGTGTTTAAGTAGTGTGCTAGTAAATTTACGTATGTGGCTGGGAAATTATAGTTTATCAGTTTATATATTAATCCTGGTAGCCAGACTTTGTCAAAAGATTTTTCTGCATCTAATAGTGTTATTATCGTGCTTCTTTGTTCTTTATTAATAAATCCATCTGTTATATCTTCTACTATTTTAATTAGTGGGCGGATGGTGCCGTGGTGAGTTCTAAAACCATACTGATTATCAGGAATCACTTTGTTTACGTCTGCATGAAACTGTAATCTGTATAAAAGGGCTTTGTCAAGAATTTTGCTCATACTATTTAGTAAGCTTATAGGCCGTCTGTTTACTGGGATCCTTTCCAGGTTTTGGTATTGCAATTACTTTAGCTGTCTTCCAGGCCTGTGGGAATCGACATAGTTTAAATATTGAATTACATATTTTTAATAAGAATTCTAGGGCATTTACCGATACTTTCTTTAATGCTTCGTATTTTATTTCGTCTGGTTCTACGGATTTATTATTGGGACGCGTTTTTATTATTTTTTAGAAGTTCCTTTGAAGTGATAGGCTCGTATTCAAAGATTTCTTTTATTTTAAGTATTTATTTATGTCATTATTTACTGATTGTGTGAATTGCTTATCTTGTATATCTTTATTGCGGGAAAATTGTTTCTGTAGGCTTTCTGCAATTATGTCAGCTTTATCTCTTTCATTATAAACAAATCCTTGGGGGGTTTCTATTGTTGGTGTGTTTAATTTATTACGTTTCCGCCTTCGCCGACCCTCATATGCCACCGGAATGACACGTGTGTCATGAGACCGGGAGCCGCAGCTCCCATTAACTCACTGGGTGTTTGTAAAAACAATTGCCACCCGACACTTGGACTAATCATACGATCCGCGGGCGGGGGCCGTGTCACAGTAACTCTGGGGCACCAGACCCACATTTAGGCTGTTTTTTTTTTAGTGCCTACTATTATGTGATTTTACATGTTAATATTGTTGGCGGGGGAGTGGAGCTCCCCTCCAGCCCCCGGCTGGAGTGAGTGTAAGTGTCGTGATGTCTGTCTAACGTGTTGTTATGTTGTATACAAGTGTGCTATTGAAGATCGCGTGTAGTGTGTCAGTGAGTCCCTAATCGCCCGGGAGCAACCCTCGGGGTAGGTTTTATCGTTTCAGAGTGTTGTGGCATAGGAAAGAAATCCAGTGTTTTTAACAGAAACAGTTGGGGGGGGGGGGGCCCTTGGGACCAGAGTCTGCCAAGCTTTGCCAGACCCTAGTCAAAGCAGAGCCCCCCCCCCCCCCCCCCCCCCTCGTCCTCTCTTCAACGAGGATCGTCTTCTTCCGACCTGAAACAGACTATCAAGTCAGTGCGTTATTTCAAGTAAATAATAGTGTTGGTAACATATAACACACTATATGATTAATTTTTTTTTTAAGTGTTTTTATATTTTGTATTTTTTTTCATATTCAATGTTTTTTCAATATTAAATGTTCTATAATTATTTGAAATTCAATTAATTTTAATATATTTTGATACTAGTAAAAGTTTAAACTAGATAAAATTGTTTAAGTTAGACTAAATTAGCTAAGTCATATCGTGTTATCCCCCTGCCCCACCTCGACTAGCATGTGTGTCACTTGACCTAGAAGACGAGTGGTGGGTGGGGCTATTTCCCACCTTTCCCGAGTTCCCACATAACCAGCCTGGGCAGAGCGCCCTAAATATTAATACCTGTGTGTTTAAAAACGACAGTGTCAGTTTGGGGTGATTTGATAGTTAAATAATCCTTAGCTATTTGTTTGTTTACTGTGGTAAAGTGGCGAGTGCTGTGAGGAGCATCGTCTGCTTCTCGTGTAGTGTTGTTCGGCTCTTGCCTGTGTAATGATGGGCCTAATATGGTCCAAAAGTGTTGCGAATTGTGTTTCCCGCAGAAAGGCGGTCAGTTCTTGCATGGTCGCATTTTCTGTCGTGTTGGTGTCCCTTCTCTCGTGATTTGTGGCTTGTCCCTCAACTGTTGGGTAGGTGCTTATTACCTGTGCTTGTTCGGTCTGCATTTCCCCTACTTGAAGGGGAGGAAATTCAGTCTTTGACTGAATATTTCGTCTCGTTCCCTGCCTATTGTTTAGTGTTTGTTTGGTGAGTTTAAGGCCCTTATTTTGTTTTTGTGTTTCTATCTGTTTCTTGATCACTTCGCACTACTTCCATACAGCCGAGTGTCCCTTTTTTTTACAAAGTGTACATAGCCACTTTGATGTATGTTCCGTGTTTTTCAGAATACAGTCTTTTTTTTCTGTGCATGTATGTACAGAGAGGACAGACTGTCTCAAGTACACAGTATTTCTGAGTGTGGACCAGTGCGCAACATTTCTTACACTGCACCACATCCTCAGTGCGGTGTTTATACATTTCTAGACGAACTGATACGTCATAAAGTTATCTAATTTTTAATATATCAAACTCTTTGTGTTGGTGTATTACAGCCCCATAGACTGCAGGTTTGTCTACTGGTGTTCTAAATTGCCATACATGAATAGGCCTAAAGCCATAATCATCGAACTCTTCCTTGAGATATTTTGTGTCAATGCCATTATATAGCCCTTTTATGACTACTTCCATTGGCTTTTCCTCTTTCGCTGCGAGTGTGTAATATGTTATGAATTTCTTCGGAAGAACTTCACATAAAGAGGAGTGTTTCTCGTTCGTGACAATGACCTTCAAATGTTTTTTTTTTCGTTACCGAAATCTTTATGAAAGTATCTTCCTTGAAGGTTTTATACAGCCATTTAACAACAATTGTGTTTAGTGTAATGTAAACTGGTGGAGCCCGTGGTGTTGTACTACATGTGTGGTGTTGTACTACATGTTTGGTACTACATGTGTGGTGTTGTACTACGTGTGTGGTGTTGTACTACATGTGTGGTGTTGTACTACATGTGTGGTGTTGTACTACGTGTGTGGTGTGGTACTACATGTGTGGTGTGGTACTACATGTGTGGTGTGGTACTACGTGTGTGGTGTGGTACTACATGTGTGGTGTTGTACTACATGTGTGGTGTTGTACTACATGTGTGGTGTTGTACTACATGTTTGGTACTACATGTGTAGTGTGGTACTACATGTGTGGTGTGGTACTACATGTGTGGTGTTGTACTACATGTGTGGTGTTGTACTACGTGTGTGGTGTTGTACTACATGTGTGGTGTTGTACTACATGTGTAGTGTGGTACTACATGTGTGGTGTGGTACTACATGTGTGGTGTTGTACTACATGTGTGGTGCTGTACTACATGTGTGGTACTACATGTGTGGTGTGGTAATACATGTGTGGTGTTGTACTACATGTGTGGTGTTGTACTACATGTGTGATGTTGTACTACATGTGTGGTGTTGTACTACTATGACTGTCATCTAACGAGTCTACTTCCCCAAAGGAGAAAACGAATTTTCTGTTTGAACTGTTTCATTGTTCCGTATCGTTTCAACTATTTTTTATGTGTGTTTTTTTTGCTTGGTTTGTGAAATTTTGTGTGTTGTGTTGTGAACTGTTCGAGTCATCAGAGAAATGAGCAGGTAATGCACCAATTACCTTTTCTCCGCGCTCATTTCCTCCAACGTCCTGTCGTCCGTCATCCGACATCCGACATCGCAAAGTCGGTATTGTCAAGTCGCAAGCGACTCGCCTACAATCAAAAACCTCGATGGCTGACCAGTAGTGATGGGTAGTTCATGAACTACCAGTTAATTTTGAACTGGTCTTGAAAAAGAACTAGGTGCATAGTTCACAGCATAAAAGAACTAGTCTCTTGTGATATCGGTCAGTCATTCAGTATCAGTAATTACGCCAGATGCGCCACTGCACAATCCGTCGTTCGTTGCTTCCTGCAGCTTTTCCCCCTTCGACTATCCTACCATCCCTGACTGGCCACATCGCCTCCTTATCTATCTGCATCCTCTGTCTGTCGGTATCTTTGTTTTAGCTCGTTCAGAACTGCCTCGAACTGTAGGAATCACAGAGCAGACCTACCTAGTTCAATAGCAACATGAGTCGCTAATCTGTCGGGAACTACAGGACACACAGCACGAGACAGTTGGCAGACCAATGGCCATGCAGCGATCTTTCGTTCTTTCTTACTTCGTCGGGCCGACCTCTATTGCGTAGTCAGTTGTACACCGGTCTGCAGTGCGAGGGGTTCCGGGTTCGATACCCAGTCAGGGTATGGACGTTTGTGTCGTCCATTTAACTTGCTTTATTCTCAGCGGCACTAAAGACCTCGCTGTTACGCTGTCGTAGAACCCTCTCACTCACTCGTACTGTAAATACGATGTTGCCACACATACGGAAATTCCCATATCTGCAAGAAAATACATCTGATAGCCGATCTAATACGAGTATAGCTACGACAGTAAAATACAGAAAAACGTGAAAAACTGCTTTTTTTATAGTATATTCACTCGATTTAGAATATATCTTTTTGACATTATTTGCATCATATTAAAATTAATTTATTTTTGTAATTAAAGTTCTGTTAAAATGTTTCTAATACTGGTACGATTAAATCCAGTGTGTTGGAACCATTTTTGTTGAGTTTGTACACGCCTGACTTGGGAAAATTAACTTTACACCTGGTTGTCTCTTGCAACACAACATATTATTATATTGTTGTGGTCGTTACTATCAGTGTCAAAAGTAATTTGGTGTTATATTACACAACATAGGCGTGGATAACACAGTATAAAGATATTCTCACTATTCATTTATCTTACTTCTATATAAAAAAAGAAGTAAGTTCTTCTACACACAATAATGCCCTAATTCTTTAGCAATTAATTGACAAACATCACTTATTTGCTTCTCTTTCAGTTTCACGCTTGCTCAGATTGTTCTGGAGAGGGCAAATGGAACTGAATAAGAGGAAACACAGAAATACCTATCCAGTTCTCAGGCCGAGGTTACACTCGCGCTCTGCAGTTCGCCAGTATGCGTGATCATTCGACTGTGACCTACATAGTTCAAAATAACGGTTCCCAATGAGCTGTTCTCAAATGTGACTAGTTCGGAACGACCTAGTTCATTCTAGTGAACTATATTTCCCCATCACTACCAACCACCTCACATGAGGGTATCCTCCCAGCACCGAACTTCGATGCGAAGTGAATAACTTTATATAAAGTTACGAAATCTTGTATATAAACTTTTGCTTCGAAAATTTGTATTCTATAATTTATGTATATTTACAAAACTTCTACTTTTATTTTCAATTCTGCACACAGTATAATTAGTTAAATTTTATTTCTTGTTTCGCAAATTAATACTTATTGTAAATTACTATTCAATTTCAAAAGCAGAAACCATTTTATTATAAATAAGGTATATTGCAAGTTAGCGCTATCTAAACTTTGTTTTGTGGAAATGAAACTTTTATTTGTGACGAAAATCTGCAATGTGCATGCGCAGTAAACCTGGCAACAGTGTACTTCGATTATCCTTCGACAATAGTTAGTCTCACTCAAATCGGGGTTTATGAATAGGATATATGTAGTCCACCTTTAGTCCGGACTAACCTCGACCAACTCCGAGGAAGATCATCTATGGATCATCCTTGGACGAAGCTCTGACTATGAATAAGGCACATGTTTACATTTCACGTATGATTTGCACTGTGATAAGTGTCTGTTGACATAACTGTAGACGTGAGCTGAGCTCCGGGCCCCTAGACCGTTAGCCCGCCATCGACAAGAGAAACAGCAACTAGGAGGTGCACTCTACCACGCACGGTAGCATGCTAGTGCACAACACATCAAGTGAGCAAGACACTGCAGTGTAATGCAGTGCAGGTGTTTGTTTCAGATCCTTCAAAACGAACGAGGTGGACAGTGGTCATGCGACCACATGATCTTGGCACATTAATACAGAAATTAGTGACCTGTATTATTATTATTTTCACGTAATATTTTAAAAGGGCTAGAGTACTAACGAACTTTTACAAATGCAAGGTAGGACACCAGTAACAAACTCTAAAAAGCCCTGCAGTTCTTTTGTAAGTGTTTTTTAAGTGTTTTGTTTACATTCACGTATCATCGCCTTCACAACACCGCACTTATTTAGCAAAGGGTTATTGTGTTTGTGGATCTGTTATATGTTTTACACAGGTTGCTGCAAAGGCTATGTTTATGTTAGCATAGTTTTATTAAGCAAGGTGCAGAGAAGTAGTCCCACGTGGTGTGCTCTGGCGGCAACCCCGGCATGCACACCATGTTGTAAAGTCACTCATCTCGGGGAGCTCAGAGAGGTCGGTCGCATACCGTTCGGTTCAATGCCCGGGCAGCATTCGCCATTAGTACCAATCATTTTATACTGCAATAGTCTAATTTACTTCTGAACATTTTTCGTTGGCTGCCTGGGACAACGCCTCTCACTTCCCCAGTGCTTGTATCGCCTGGGGAAGCATAATTATGCACCTAGTGTAACGCACGGGCTTCGCGCCATTTTCTAACAGTATTACTGCTGCCAATCGGTAGTTGTTAGGCTAGTTATTTGTAAAGTGTTGCTTTCGGGGCATTATCCAGTGTTGCCTAATAAATATGACGTCGGAAACCGAGTGTTTTTATTGAGGTAAGTGGCAAGGCATTTCAAGGTATGGGCACTTATAATTTCCCGCCAAACTGCACGTGTTTGGAACTTCTTTTCTTTGCAAGTATTTCAGTGAGTACAGCAGCATATGGGTGTGAATGGCTTTAATAATACAATGCGTAATACGCATACTGCTCATCAGTCATCAGAGGAGCGTAGCAGTTCAGAAGGACAGCTGTGTTGGCCATCGGTGACATGGCCCAGGGAGAAGAGTGTGCTCAATCAATTCATGGCACTAGGTCTGGTAGTGCCTGGCGTCCGGAGAAATTACCTCACTTAATTCACCTATTTCCAGACAGATCCACCCCTCAACCTTAATTTTCCAAATGTAATTCTGGCTCCTGGACCACTTTCCATGAACCACACCTCACACCACTGCAAGTCGTCAAATGGCGTGCCCGAATGTGTAGCCTAATTTCACATCTCTTCCTGAGCCTTTCACTGCAGTCACTGATGTACCTTGCACAAAATAGTAAACAAACCCTCAAGTAACTCCAGGATTGTAATTGCAAAACTTCTTAACCTAGCATCTTAATACTAATAAATATGCACGCCCTTGGAACACAATTATTTATGAAATATCAAAACAAGCCTGCATGAAACGTGACTCGTTAGAGTAGTCACGTGATCCCTAACACACAAATGACAATTCAAAATATGAATAAATAAACCACGTGGCACTACACTTACAAGGCAAGCACATTCGCTGCACTGCACAACACAACCAAATTAAAAAAAAAAAAAACTTGAAAAATCATTATTATTCTAACATGATCATGCACTGATACGACAAACTGATGCACTACACACACACACATGTGGAACACTGGCTGGAGCTCTAGTAGTTCTCACATGGTGGTGCAGGGACTGTGGAAGCTGGTTCGAGGTGATTGTACAACGACCTAAAGGTGGGAACTAGGGATGCTCGATTACGATTCGATTAGTAAGGTAATAGATTATTTCACTGCTATTAATCGATTATTTGAAATATATTTCTACTCTTTAGATTAATCGATTATATCGATTATTTTCATTCGATTATGATCCGATTACTGGCCATAATTCACAAACTTTGCAAATAGCGCTCGGGATTTTGGAAAATTATTCTGACATTGCAGTAGCAATAAATGTTTGCAGCATTTTTAATAATGCTTGAATTTATTATTTGAAGTGCGATGGCATGTCGATATGGAGATGTTCCACCATGAAAGAGTTGAATTTTAAACAAATTAGTTGAACATTCTGTTTCACTGTAACACACACGTTTACTATTTTTATTACTTCTTCTTCCTCTATAAAAAAAACTGTACTCTCATTAGTGTAAAGAACTTATACAAGCATCCCTACAACCAGTCAGTCGTATATTGTCTCAAGTTAAGAGTTTCCTCAGGAAATTATGAGCTTAAAGTGTTAAAAAAGCATTTTGAAATTTTGAGAGTGTAAGTATTTGCTAAGTGGGTTCAATTTGCATTCACGAAATGAATATACTTCTTTTATTGCAGTTTGTAGTTGAATTTCCAAATGCAGTGAATTTCACCAATAGAAATCATAAATTATGTCTGCAAAACTTTCGAGTGCCTCCAATTATTATTTTACAAATAATGCAAACAGCAAATAATATTATTGTGTTTGGCATTGAACACTTATAAGAAAGCTATTTAAATATAAAAAAAACATTAAAGAATTTAAGTTTTATCTTTAGAAGGAAATTTGAACCTTTCTCCTTTCGTTTACAGAAATTGTGAAGGAAAGATCTAAAAGTTATATATTTAACCATCAAACTATTTCACTTTTGAATTTAGTTTTGAGATTTAAAAAAAGAAATTTTGTAAGACTACGTTTTGCTATATCCAATTTACTAAATAAAAATAAAATCGTTCACATATATGTCTTTATATATTGTATTCTTGTGCGAAGGACAAAGTTTATTCTTTATGTAGGGTCTAACACAATACAACTCGGAAGATTTTTCACAAAATAAATTTATTTTATGAAATTTGCAGTTTCTTAAAAAATTGAAAAATCCTTGATATATGCGACACCAGTGCTTCTTGGCAGCAAAAATTTTATTTTCTAAACTTAAATCATTGAGCTTCCCACCCTTAATAGTTTCCCTGCTAGACCAGGAAAATAAAAAAATTTAAAAAAACACTTAGAATAATCGATTATGTGTCTAATCGTTATTTTAAAACAAATAACCAACTTCAATAATCGGAACCTGCCGATTTAATAGATTACCTCTAATCGATTAGTTTGTTTCGATGTCGATTCCTAGGGAACAGGTAGGACATGTTAGTGTAAACATTGGCCTGTTGCAATATGATTGTCAATTATGTGCAAAATCAGACGTCGCAGTACTGGACAATTAAAAATATAAGTATGTATAAATTATAGATGGGCGTTAATTAATGTAACAGTTATAAAAACCTGATACAATTTGGTAACACGTAACACAAATATCATGCTACACAGTTTATACCATTATTTTTGGAACTGCTTCGATGCCTGACTACTGTGCATGCGTAAAAGTAATTTTCTGGAACGTCTCGGCTTGATACTGTGCTCATGCGCATACATTATTTCCTGGAACGACGAGGAGCCGAAGTTCAGAACAAACAGTCTACAACGTCCCGAAAGGTCATGCTAATGTTAAAAACCCAATTAGCTGAAAATTTAAGTATCAGTATTGTTTGGGTTTGTTTCAGTTTATGTCAATTAGTGTATGTACTTGGATTCAAATTCAAACTTGGCGCAAACTGTTGCGAGTGCCATGGCCGGCAGCCATCTGGACTTGTGGTGTCATCTATGAACGAAAGCAGTTAGTTACCTCTACTCTGTGTTGCTGGACATTACGCAGCTGAAATGTGTTACAAATATATCGGGTGGAAACATTTCTGGTCCTCCCGGTCGGATATGCATTATTCGAGCCATTTAATAAAGTTTAATCTATAATTATGATAAACAGGGGACGTGTTTTCGGTATTTATTTGTGTGCGGAATCGGGCATGGTGTGGCACTGAAACTACTTCGTTTCGCGCCATGGCGGTTATATATACAAATACCACTGTATTAAATCACAAGACTTCTGTTATACAATAAGTGTTGTATTTATCATTTTCGTGATTCGTGCAGAAAGAGTGTTTTTTGAGGTTAGTCGTGCAGTATACCAACAATAACTGCAAGTGTTTATGTTTTCACCAGGCCGGCAATTTATTCGAACCACGACGAGAAATTGTTATAATGTCTCAACACCAATTGAAGACACGTTTACGCCTCGTGAAGTGTTGTATAAACAGACTTCTGACCTTGGCTGATGAAGTTGACAACAATCCGAGTCGGGAGGGACTTTTCAAGGCAACATGCTGCGATTTGCAGCAACTGAAAACACACTTTGAGGAAAACCATCTGCAACTTGTTGTTCAAGCCTCGGAAACTATGTCAAATGCAGAGTCTAAAGCCAGCGATAGGGAGCTCGAGAAGTTTGACAAGGCCTACTATAGAATACAGGAAGTTTTCAACAAACTTGTGATCAAAGAAGTAGGAAGAGAACAGCAATGTCATCTTGCATCTCGGCCGAGCATTATCCAATGTTAAGTTACCAAAATTGCAGGTGCCTACCTTCAAGGGGTTGCTTACTGACTGGCCTACCTTATATGGTTTATTCACCTCGCTGGTGCACAACAACAAGGCCCTCGCTGCGGTGGAAAAGCATCATATCTCCTTGCGTCAGTTTCAGGTGAGCCAAACAACTTTATTAAAGTGCTCCCAATGTCTGAGGATAATTATAACCTAGCATGGCAAACATTAACTGAAAGGTACCATAGTGTCAGAGCAATAGCCACAATGTATTGGGAAAATATAATGCAACTTTCTCGCTTAGCTGCTGTCTCACCTGACAAATTGCAGAGTATGGTAGACATTCTTAAGGTTAACTTGGGTGCCTTGAGAATTCTAAAACTGCCAGTTGCTGAATGGAGCTTTGTGTTGTTAAACCTTATGTTACCGAAGCTTGATCCAGATACAAGAGCCCAGTTTGAAGTAGCTCACGAGACCATACAGATGCCCACATTTGATCAGCTTCTCGAATTTTTGGAATCACATTGTAAGGCATTGATGATGGCTAACTATTCAGCATCAGGGTACACTTTTGGACAATCAACAACTAAAAAGTTTGT
This sequence comes from Dryococelus australis, assembly GCA_029891345.1. NCBI lineage: Eukaryota > Metazoa > Arthropoda > Insecta > Phasmatodea > Phasmatidae > Dryococelus > Dryococelus australis. The sequence goes on from CM056999.1 coordinate 18,523,599, forward strand.
AACTTCAGACACAAACATCAAAGCTTCATTCTTGGCAACAGTGGAACAAGATATTTGTATAACCTGTGAGGGCGCACACCGAATTCACAAGTGTCCTACGTTCAATGGTCAATCAGTTAATGAGAGGATAGAGTTGGTGCGATGAAAGATCTTGTGTTTCAACAGTTTGCAAAGCCACGGGGTGAATGATTGCAAGTCGAAGAGAAACTGTATGTACTGTATTAGGAGACACCATTCCCTTCTTCACACTGCTGTCTCTCCAAATCAAGTGGTGAATACTCCAGATATTTCTAACCAACAAGAAGCAGTCACTTCCATTCCCATTGAGGAAACTGCAGTTGTAGTCTCACATACCTCTTCCACTGATGTGTCTGCAACTGACGTCTTAGGTACAGCAGTCGCTAGAGTTCAAGATGTAAGTGGCCAGATGCAGAAGGTTCGAGTGTTTCTTGACTCAGGATCCCAGAGCTCATTCATCTCTGAAGAGTGTGTCTGCAAGCTAGGGTTAAAATGCCAAAGGACTCTAATTCCTGTTGTGTTGTACGCTCAGTCTGTTGTTCTTGCAAACAATGGTTCTGTTACTTGTGTTCTGACACCTGCGACAAGTGAAGGGTCTCAATTACTCTCCAATGCACTGGTCTTGAAGGATATGGCCTTCCAAATTACCCAGCATCCCACTTCCTCACTACATGAGGGGTGTGTATCGTCATTTGGAATTAGCTGACCCATCGTTTGATACTCCCGGGACAATTGATCTTCTTTTGGGTGCTGATGTATACCCAGATGTGTTTGATGGTGGGTGGTACCAACCACCACATGGGTTCCCCATTGCTCTTCACAGTATATTTGGTTGGGTTCTAATAGGTTAAGTCAGTCAGACTGCAACTGCTGCCTCCAGTAGTGTTGTTTCTCTGTTTGTACTGTTTGAGGCTCCCTTAACAGACACCATCCGCAAGTTTTGGAAGAGTGAAGAAGTACCTTCTGTTCAACATTGTAGCCCAGAAGCCTTTCAAGGAAAAGGAACCAGAGTTAGGAGATTCCCACAGCTTTGCTGTCAAACGGTTGCATCAACTGGAATGAAGATTGCATAGTCAGCCAAAAACCAAAAGCGAGTATTCCAATTTTTTGCATAAGTATGAACATCTTGGACACATGCATGCAATTAAGAATTGAGTAGGGCATCTCCTCATTATTATATCCCACATCACTATCCATTGAAAGAATTCAGCTCAAAAAACCAAGTTAAGAGTGGTGTTTGATGCTTCAGCGGCATCCACTTGTGGAAAATCTGTTAATGGTGTTCTTCTGACTGGACCTAAACTTCAAAATGACATTGTGAACATTATTACACATTTCCATCTTCATCATGTTGTAATGACCACAGATGTTTTAAAAATGTATCGACAGGTGTGTGTACATCCAGAGGACGCATCTTATCAAATAATTCTGTGGTTTGAGTCCCCTGATCAGCCAATACATGAATTCCAAATAGACACTGTCACTTATGGTGTGTCAGCAGCCCCTTTCATGGCTATGAGAGCCTTACAACAGCTTGCAGTTGAGGGAGGTGTCTTGTATCCCAAGGTGGCTAAGGTCGTGATGGAAGACATATTTGATGACAATGTCATGACAGGTGCAGCATCAATTGCAGAAGCCTTCAAGTTGCAGCAAGAACTGATAAATCTCCTAAAGCAAGGGGTTTTGAATTAAGAAAATGGTCCAGTAATAGCCAAGCTGTCTTAGATGCAGTACCAGAAAATCACTGAGAGAGTCCACTTAGCTTTCAAGCAAATAGTGAATGATCAATGTACTTGGTCTCCAGTGGGACTCAAGGTTGGATATGTTTTCGTATAATATTCAATCAGCCAGCGCAAGAGTCACCAAACGAGCTATTCTTTCAGACATTGCTAGGTTGTATGACCCTCTAGGGTGGCTTACTCCAGTTGTAATTTAATCTCAGATTTTCTTCCAAACATTCTGGCTGTTGGGTGTATCGTAGGATGAAGAAGCTCCACCTCGAGATGTGCTGGAGGACTGGCAGGCTTTCATCTTCCAACTGGATGTTCTCAGCTTACTGTCCATACCTCGTATTGTGTCAGCACCACAGTCAGAATATCAGCTTCATGGCTTTAGTGATGCATCCAATGAAGATTTCACAGCTTTTGTATACCTACGTACACGTACACACATGCTTCTGGCCAAATCATGCGTTGCACCACTAAAAACAGTCACACTTCCTCGACTTTAATTGCAGGCTGCAAATTTATTCATTAAGTTACTTGAGTCAGTAATGTGGACCCTTTCCGAATGTATCCACATTAACTGCATTGCTGCATGGTGTGACTCAACAGTGGTCCTCGCCTGGATCAGGATTCCTCCTCATCGTCTGAAAAAGTTTGTGGCAACCACAGTCGCTCATATTCAAGATATCAAGATAACGGTCCAGTTGAGACATGTGCCTTCTACTGACAATGCTGCAGACTGTGCTTCCAGAGGACTCTCGCCCCAAAATTTACTGACACACACTTTGATGGACTGGGCCTTGCTGGTTAATATCTGAGAATGAATCGTGACCATGTGGAGGAGTAGCAACCAGCATTCACGAAGGTGAAGAAGAGCTAAAGCATCCTAAGGTAGTGTCATTGGTTGGTGGACATTGTGAGCCAAACCTCCTCGCAAGCCTCTCTAGGTTTTCTTCCTGGTCACAGCTTTGGAGAGTGCTTGCTTATGTACAAAGATTCATTTCAAACCTGAAAGTGTCACTAGGGTGTCGACACACTGCTCCCCTTACTACCGTAGAACTGGATGCTGTTGAGAAGTGTGCCTCAAGCAGGTTCAACGGGGAATGTTTCAGCTCTGAGATTGAATGTTTGATTTCAGAGGGTGAATGCCCCCCTGGTACTGGTATTAGAAAGTTGAATCCATTCTTGGATTGTGATGACATTTTGCGTGTGGGTGGACGTTTGCAAAATTCACAACTAATTTACAAAGCTAAACATCAAATCTTGCTACCCAAGAAGAATTTCATGACAAATCTGATAATTTATTATTATCATCTCGTGCACCTCCACGCTGGTTCCAATGCCACACATGCAGCCATTCGTTGCGAGAACTGAATGGTGGCAGGAAGGGATCTGTCACGACCAGTATCCAGAGTTGTATAAAGTGCCACAGGTTCAGGGCCACCTATACACAGCCATTGATGGGAAATATTCCACCATGTAGGGTTCAACAAGCGAGGCCATTCCTAAACGTTGATGTTGACTATGGGGGGTCCATTCCAAATCAAACAGTCGCGTGTTCGGAACAGTCGTGTATCAAAGGCTTATTTGTGCCTATTAGTTTGCTTAGCGACAAAGGCAGTACATTTAGAAGTTGTTTCTTCTTTAAGCACCACAGCTTTTCTTGATGCATTATTCAAATTTACTGCTAGGCGAGGGCTGGTTAAACATGTTTTTTTCGGGCTGTGGAACAAACTTCACAGGCACACACCATTATTTCAATTATCTACAGAAGTTCTTAAGTGAGAGTGCCAACTTGCAGTGTGTTGCGGATACCCTTGCCACTCGTGGCACTCAGTGAAACCTCATTTGGTGGGTTGTGGGAGGCAGCCATCAAATCTGCTAAGTATCATCTGAAAAGAGTTTTAGGCCAGCAGGTTCTTACATTTGAGGAGCTGTCTACTCTCTTTGCCCAGATTGAAGCTGTCCTTAACTCACGTCCACTGTGTGCCATCTCATCAGATCCAGATGACTTAGAGGCCCTGACACCAGCACACTTCCTTATAGGCACCACCCTGACAGCACCTCCAGTTCCAGACCTTACAGAGATCCAGTCAAACAGTTTGGACCGGTGGCAGCTGGTACAGTGTGCCACTCAGCACTTCTGGCAGAGATGGCACAAGGAGTACCTGCATACGCTACAACCACGTGGAAAGTGGACCAAGAGTGAAGGTGAGGAGCAGATTAGCGACCTGGTCCTTATCAAGGAAGACCACTTGCCACCCCTGCAGTGGCAGCTTGGACATGTTGCAGTTCTACATGCAGGCAAGGATGGAGTTTGCAGGGTGGTCACCATTAAGCAGCAACATCGAACAGTGAAGCGCCCCGTTATCAAGTTGTGTCGCCTACCTATCCTCTGATATCCCTACATATATCATTGTGACATTGTACAGATTTTCTAGTTTGCTTAAAAATGTTATTTTTGGTGGGTGGTATGTTTAGGTTTGTGTCAATTAATGTATGTACTTGGATTCAAATTCAAACTTGACGCCAACTGTTGCGAGTGCCATGGCCGGCAGCCATCTGGTCTTGTGGTGCCATCTATGAATGAAAGCATTTAGTTAACGCTACTCCATGTTGCTGGATGCCACGCAGCTGGAATGTGTTACAAATATTTTGTGTGGAAACAAGTATAAATAAGCTTTAACTTATTACTAATAGAATGCAGCAGCATGCTTTTTAATATCTTTAAATGTGTTATTAAAGTTGCAGAACCACTATTAAAAAATTAAATGTATTTTACTCATAGAAGCACATGTGTTTAAATCTGTAGATCTTTCTGCCCAATTTTTAGCCAATCACATGTGTTCATTCGTGTCGCTTAAAATGTTTACGTTTTCAACTCATTTTCTGCCTCAAACCTAATGAAAAACTAAAATCCGTAGCTTATTACGCTAATAAACGGCCTATCTAAAACCAGAGTTACTACAATATAAAGCGATTAAGTACAGTTCTTGACTTTTAAGCTAAATTTAAACTTATTTGATAAGTTAAATTTTGAGTGGTGCTCGTCAGAGACGCCTTATAGCAATTTTTTATTTTCCTCATATGCTTCTGTGTGATGGTTTGGAACTGGCCTAGAAACAAAGAGGGTAAATGAGTTCGATTTCAAATTCACCCCTCTCCAAAAAAATGTTTACTTTTTTTTTTTTTTTTTTTTTGGAAAATTGCTAATATAAATAGTAAACTATCGTAAACAAATTTATATCAAATATTTATTTTAATAGATTTAAAAACAAACTATATTTAATTCGCGGGTGCAATTGGCTATTACAGAGAAAGAACTATTTAATTCTCGGACCGAGGTTACACTTGCGCTCTGCAGTTCGCCGCTAGTACGCAAGATTATTCGACTGTGACACATATAAATCAAAAACAACGGTTCCGTTTGAGCTGTTCACAAATGTGACAAGTTCGTAAACAGGTAGTTCACAGAACTGAAATGCATAACTTAATAATAACTGTTTAACCAATTTTAAGTTCAATTATAAAAGAAAATCCCGAGAGCCTGATATAATTAATATAGAAAATAATTTACAATTAAAATATTATAACAGTATTGATACTTTTATTTTGATACTGGTATCTAAGAAGGTTCTGAATTCTCAGTGTGTACTCGTTAAGTACATATTTGCATGCTAGCAGTTAAGTGTACTAGTCGGCTACTTGTTGAAAATATTCGGACATGTAATCACCTCATAATGTTTAAATGGTCGCGCATTCTGGCGGAAATATCAGACACTATGTAAAAATGGAAAATATGATGCACGGAGTTATAACAACATTACGTCTCCTTCTATGGTTTTTGATTAAGTAAACTAATAACCACGAGGGTAAGCACGGAAATATGGCTTTAAATGAAATAATAATAGGAGCTGGAGTGAGCGTATATCATTTACATGTCACTAAAAATGAAGTCATGTTTCATTTGTTTGTTTGAAACTGTGTATCACCTAGTCACTGCAGCCACACACTGCAATGCAATTGAAGCTGAATGATGGAACATTTGTCACGTTTGTACTGCAGATGTGTTATAAACACACATATTATTACTTAAGTTTTCTCAAAAATTTTCTCCATTCAAGAAACATGTTTGCTCTGATGTCATGTTATAGAACAAATCCTGTAGCTAGTATATATAAAATATAATCAATATGTCGCTAATGAAATAAACACATTTGATGTAACACTTTTAAGCGTTAACATTTCAATAATAGACTCCTAGAAATAAATTTATTATTGTTTCATATACACAAAATAGAGAAATGCAAAGAGTCCCACATGTATATTTATACCTAAAACTTGAATGTTATTACTTCACCAGTGTACTGCTACAGGTATTGGGTTTATAATTTTGTTATATTTCTCCATAATGATAATGCAATGTTTCTTTACTGCAAACATACTTTTAGGTGCCAATTAAGAATCCCATAAATTAACACACACACACACACACACACACACATATATATATATATATACTAGTGGGATGTTTTGTAATGGCTTGTCACTGTATTCTAAAATGTTTTCCAAGAAATATAATTATATTGAATTGCTTTCTGTCAGCATGACTGCATTACTTATATGACTGTCAAGTTGCCAGTTTGGTATCACACAAATCTGCCCTAATGTAAGGTTGTTGCTGCAGAAATGGGTCTGAGCAGTCAAAAGGCCACCCAGATCTCATTCCTTCGGGAACTAATACATTAACTTTAAAACATCACACAAAACCCTTAGGTGATTTTCTGGATGCTAATTAAAAATATATATTTTACATTGATTGTTTTAGGTTAATGTGAAATTAAATCCTGGGTATTATTTCATGTGCACCAAACTCTTTAATTGTTCACATTCAGAATGTTTATGCTGCAATGAGAACACAGAGATTATAAACACATATTTTTTTTAAACTTTTGCTTTAATCCACAATGCCAAGTCTCAAGCATTTTACTACAATGTGTCATCAAGATGCTGATGCACGAAAGTGGCTGATGTATGTTCGTGAAAATGCACACTTGGACCATTGAAGGAGAAAGTTACTGGATAGGTACAATTAATAATTCTATAAGGTTTTCCAGGTAGGGCACCAGATCAAGTAAGGCACGATGGTGTAGGAGTCATGTCGCCGATGGCCTGCAGCTTGTCCCCCAATGTCCTTCGCCTCCAGAAGTACTGCTGCTGTAGATCTTGCTGCTCTAAATCCTGTAATGTACCCAGTCTAGTGAGGGCTGTTGGCCTCCCCCATATGCCAATCACTTCTAAAGGGATATAGGCCTCCCCATGCCATAATTAAATATGTACTTAAGTGCATATTGTAGGTTAAATGGCCGAGACACGTTCAAAGATAATTAAGAATGCAGGTTTTAACCCACGTCGATTTATTTACTCTAAAACCTCCTCAAAGGGCAGTTACATTTACAGTTCGCCATTCAAGTGGGCGATCACTTACACAGAAATAAAAGGCACATGACCTGCTTGGAATTACGGATGCATTATGCTCTGGCCGTGAAAAAATGGGCCAGAGATGTGGGATGGTGCTCGCTCGGAGCTGGTACAAAAAAAGGTACCAGTACTTAATGTTAATTGAACTGAATTACATTATAAATGATTAATCAAACGACGAAGGCCCGGAGCGGCGCGACGACGCGACTACCCCATGACAAAGTTCTGATGCTAATCCTAATGACCGTTGGCGCAGAGCCAGCTGGTTGGCTGGTACTCCTGCCTCGGATCATGTGACCATCATCGGCATACAAAACGATATTAATAATGAACTGAAATGGTTCGTGGTCATGCAAGTGAAATGAACACACTGATTATTACTTATTAAAAACACAAAAACCCTTCAATAAAAAAATATGTAAAATATTATGTTCGTGTCATGCAGGGTTGCCACACAAAAATTAACCTGTACTTGGCGAGCACCTCTAAAGTGAGCCAGGTACTAGTGGGATGGTTCCCAAGTACAATTTACTACCTAAACGAACATTTAACACAAGCAAAAATCTGTTGCACATTATAAAACATGTCACATGATTGTAGAATTAAATGCAAGTAGGATTAGGAAAGGAATTTCCACGTGGTTAACACTGTTGCCATTTTGTAGTTTGATTACATATCCATGCAATCACTTGAAAAGAATCGGGACCCCCATCTTTCCCAACTGCAAATGAAGTCACATGATGAAAATGAAGCCATCTTGTTATGTTATTCTATGGCTCAAGCCTGCCTCTCGGTTTCCATGCATCAAGGCAAACATAAACATAAACACAAACACGTGGGTGCTCGGTGTGACTTTAGCACACCACGTGAGCACACAAAACAAAACACTCTTAAAACTAACATAACACTTTATAAGACAACTGCCTTGATACTTACGTGTGAGGATAGGAACACAATATAAATACACACAGGCACACATGTACACGAGCCATTGTGTACACGCATAACTCTTAATTGCACGTCAAACACTGTTTGAGAAAAATAATAAAATTGCTTTAAATACAGTTTGAATGCATTAGTGGAAACTGTGCTCTAAACGGAATGAACTTTACTGAGTAGTGCAAAAATAAAATAGTAACACAACTCTTTATGACAATTTCAAAATTGCAAACAAGAACACGTGTCATTCCTAACCCTTCAAAAACATAGACAAAATATTGACATCTGAGATGCACACACATGGCACTCGGTGATCGAAACACTGTAATCACGTGGGCATAGGCTAACTTCATGGAGGGCATGGCAAGCGGGCTTGATGCTTGTGGCTGATGTCAGCATACACCTGGGAAATATGCTGCAGGCCCGGCTAAAATCACAGAAAGAAATAACAATAGAAAATTGAACCCACACATGTATATGGTACTAGCTATAACACAGCATAATGGCGTAAGATGGTGGGTTGTTTGTGGTAGCGGAATAAAGAGGATTTACTATTTTCAATCCTCTTTGGTCGAGCTCTATGCTGGCCAGTCACGAGACAACATTTTCATCCATGTGAGTCTGCACAGTGCAAGTTTGAAACAAGAAATTAGTCATAAAATAGAAATGTATGGCACATATCCGGTTTCCGTTAATTTTAATAGTCTATGGAATTATTAACGTTTATATAACAATTTAAATATCCCGAAACATGATTTCTGTTAAACTTTTTTAATAACAAGTAGATAAACAAAAATAAATATAATGTTAGCCAACATACTGTAAATATCTGTGATACATGTCAGCCTGACATTTTTTGTGCTCGATTCTCTTTTGCCGTATAACAGTTTTCTTTCAAGTTTATAACACTGTTATTTTGTTACGGTAATGCTACAGTGATTGTAGCCTAGGATTTAAACAATCAGTATTTTATCCATAATGGGAAGCAAATTTATTAAGTGACGCCGTGTAGCCTGAACATGGACGGGTGAAGGAAAATTTGGTTAATGTTAAGGTTGAGGTTAGAATATCAACGTGGGTACCCAGTGACCCAGGCACTGTCCCAGAAGTGTCAGTGTTGATAGAGCTGACTCTTCTGTCTCCGAGCCACGGGCCGTTCACCCATGGCGTAAAAATCCGGACTGCTCTGCTGATTCCTTCCTGTAGATACTTATGAAGACTTCGGCAACCTCTCGGTGGGTACCACACCAGATTATGTTATATTTACCAGCATTGCGGGATCGACGATGAACTTCCAATAGTAATAAAATACATTTAAACACTGAACACTTGCATGAAAATAGCGGTGGATTCTGAGGGCCCGTGCTCTGAAGAACCTTACGGTGTGACAAAGAAGATTATGCTGAACGACTGTTCCACATGTATCTCAGTGCCATTTATTAACTCCTCGTCTGAGAAAACTTTCACTTGTGCTGGACTCTGCCAGCCAACAAGGCTACACAGATAAAATTACATGCAGTCAATAGGCTTACGGTGGTTTTAAAGTCTGCCTGGGCAGTCCAAACCACAAGGGAAGAGGGAAAGCATTCCGGCGGCTAAAACAAACTGTTCCGAATAAATTTTAAGTATACTGTAGTTAAGATGATTAGTTGCAAATGTGAATGCCACTGGATGCGCATGCGCAGTGCTGCCCTTGCGAGTCTCAGATACTACTGACATGGCCAGCTAGGCGCCTTCACCACCTTTGGGCTGTTGGGGGGGGGGGGGGGAGGAGGAGCATGCCAAGCAGGAACTATTTCCTGCAATACGCAAAACCACTCTCTCACATGCATGAATTAAAGCTTACCAGCTCAAAATGAAACATAACAATTTAAAAAGACATTTTCAGCTAACAACCCAACATAACACACTTACACTGAATCATGTGAACAGTGAAATCAAACTAGATGAAAATACAAAACACTAGAACTCAAGCTTTTATTATTTTAATTTAAATAGGGTTGATACTAGGGCATAATTTATTAAGTATTCCTTTAGGAATGTTTCACAGTACCTGTCTTAAGCCCTTTTAAAACTTGGCTCTACTTTTCTTTGCAATAACATGCCTGGTGCTGCACATCCATGCTCCTTACCCTCTGTGCACTAACATGCACTGGCTTTTGCACCTCACCCTTATGTTACACTATGCATACGGGTGCATCACTCACGCGAAGTTTTCACTGTGTGTGTTGCTTGTAGTATTCGCTTAGGTGTAATGCCGGGCGAACGTTCTATGAGGCGGGAGATGCAGAACATGTCAAATGCAACCTACTACCCTCTGGAGACCATTTGCTTGCCTGGTGCCACTGCTGGCAGCACAAGTGTAGCGAAGGGTGTCGCGATGCCCCTGCATGTGCTGCACGACAGTGTCGGCTGCATCCTCCGATGTATTCGGTGGGGGCAGAACAAGCTGGCTGACTCGGTGCAGCTGCTCCCGTCGCTTGCACTAGCTTCTTATCAACTGACTCTGTCACTTGCATGACGCCATCGCCGGGAGTGACCCGGACAGACAGCCACTATGATCCGATGGTCAGATACATGTGACCCCCTAGCCGACTCCTTTTTCCTTGTTGCTTGCCAGAGTTGCTCATCTCTTCTCCTACGGTGCTCATGCCCAAGGCGCCACCCTGACACTGTCGACTTCATGCTAGGGGGTGCAGGTGTCCTCAAAATGGCTCTTCTCTCCTCGATATTTGGGGTCACGACATCGGGCATCGTGGCATCACTTTTCTGTTGCTCCACTTGAAGTACTGGTGCTGTTGCTTGCACTGATGGAGTGATGGGAGTGCTCACTGCCGCTGTGCCATCAACACATCCAAGCTAGCCGTCGGAAGCTCCCTGCAAGGCGCAGTTCCGCCAGGCGACTCCAGGCTTTCTGCCCCAGCTGGTGGCTCACTTGCTGGAGGTGCTGTCGCAACTTCCACTTTATTACACCCCTCCTCCCTCCCGAGTTGCTCGTCATCAGCGATGCCATCCCAGGCTTGACAGGGGTGTGTACCAGCTTTCTGTTCTAACTGGTAGATCCTCTAGAGGCTCTCTCAGGAGAGGTGCCTCACCACTCCATTCTTCGCTGCCAACTTCTGGGAGCTCGACAGGAGCGTTTCCACCATGGGTTGTTGGGACATCGGGCACGACCTCCTCGGTGATATGGTCTCCTGCTAACCACAGATCGTCCCAATGTGGCCAGACTCTTCTTGTCCCCATCTGGACTGTGTAGGTGGTTGATCCGTGGCTTCCTAGGACACAGTGCAGCTCACTCCACTTGACCACAAACCCCATGCAAAAGTCCTTGCAGGCAGTGTATAGCGGATGGGCCCGCATTTATACTTGCTGTCCTCACTGACAGGTGGTCGTGGCCATGTGGTAGTCAGCAGCCATTTTGCAGTGTACTGTTGCTGGATGTCTTGAAGTCGTCATTGCCATATTCCTTGCGGTGTATCACTGCCGGGGTCTCGTCGTTTCGCCCGACTTGTGGACACTGCACCTCACCTGGCAGTTGTCCTGGCAGTCCTGGCATTAGCACTTTTACTGTAGCAGCATTCACTCTATGGTGTATTTTGTACACAACACGGCGGGCAGGTGGTCTGCCCACATGGCGTGTTGTTAACGTACTCGTAGGCAGAGTTGCAGTTTCAATTCTTGATTATGCCTTTCTGTTGGATTGGCCCTCCTGTACTATGGCGCGGTAAAGTTTACTAATCGAAATGTTGCTATCTTCAGCGTTCATTTGTTGCACACTGATTTCTTGTACCATTCCTTGTTTGACCAGAGGAAGGAGGTCATCCTATTCCATTTCGTCCCTTACAACAACACTTGTACTGGCCGCTCGGGAGAGCTTGTAGGCCAGCTGATTATCCTTTCCCAGTACATGCTGTACAACACAAGTGTACACCTGCCACATCAAAGCCTTGTGCATGGAATGAAGCCATACCACACATCTGTTGTCCGTACGAAGTGTGAATCTCTGATATTCTAAATATCCACGATATTTCTTGACAGTCCACACAACTGCTAGGCATTCATGCTCATATACATAATAATGGCATTCCATCACGCCGAGCTTAGCACTAGCGAAATCGATTATATGTCTGCTTCCCTTATCATCGCACTGGTACAATATGGCTCACAATCCCTCATTACTAGCATCAGTCTATAAATACAAATGTTTACTAGTATCATACCTGATGAGTGTCAAGCAAGTCTGGAACTTTTCTTTAATTTCTTCGAATGCTTGTTCGGCTTCCTCTGTCCATTTAAACTGGCGCTATGGTGACAGCAGGCGGGTCAGCAGTGCTCTTATTATTGCAAATCGCTCCACATGTTCTTGCAACCGATTTTCTAGTCCGAAAAACTTCCTTAACTGTTTTCTAGTGCATGGGGGCAGATAGTCCATTATTAACTTGTTTTGTTCTGGGTTCGGCTTGTTCCCGTCCTCACTCACAACTTGCCCTAAGAAGTCAAGTGTGACTTTTCCCACATGACGTTTCTCTCGAGCACAGGTAAGTTCATTCAATAATAAGTGCTCGAAAACAAGAGACAAGTGCTCTACGTGATCCTCCCAGCTAACAGACCATACAATAACATCATGCAACTCTGCTAATAAAAATTTTCCAATGAGGCCATCTAGGACATGGACCATCATGACCTGAAATATAGCGGGCATACAATTCTGCCCGAAGGGAATCATGCAGAATTGGTATCTATTTCCATCTAGCATAGTGAAAGATGTTTTCTCATGGTCCACAATTTTGACGGGTATCTGCGAGTAACCACTTTTCAGATCTAGCGACGTGAACACTTTGGCTTGTCCAAATGAGCTTAGTGCATCTCTTACATTAATGTACTGGGTAATGAGTTGTGCGTAACCTGATTGAGCAGTCGGAAATCTACGCATAATCCCCATGAACCATCTTTTTCAGGCACCAATGTAATAACGGAGTTGTAGGCGCTATTTGTGGGCTCAATCACATCATCATTAAACATTTCCTGCAATTGTCTAATTTTTTCGCCTGATGAGGGTAATAGCTCCGAGGTGGAATTCTGATAGGTCTCACTTTCTCTAGTAGAATTTCATGCTCTGCATCTGTTGTGCGATGCAGGGCGTGTTGCTGAGCGGAAATTTCCCTATGCTCGTTTAGCTGGCATTGGAAGGCTGCCTGGCCTGCTGGAGGATTATCATTATCAATTTCACGGAGATCTATGGTAGGTGTGCTATCTACTGGGCGACGGTCTAAGTTAAATACAGTGCGACACTCCTCTGCACCGAAATGTATGCATCTAGTGGCAGGCTTAACGATAGTTTTCTGTTCAGTTAACCAGTTAATACCCAATATTGCATCTTCACGAATATCCGAGGTAATGAAAGCTGTTGCTGTCGTCTCTATGTCCCTCACAAATACAGTCACTACCGTATCTCCTACTGCTTTGCTGCTATGCTGATTCGTGGTTAACCTATGAACCTGTTTTGTAGGCACGCTGTCTGCATGATTTACAAAATGGGGTTAAAATAAATTGTACGAAGATGCCATATCGATAAAAGCATGACACAAATGGTTGTTGACAGTTACCAAGATGCGAATAAATTTCGCTGTTGAGCTTCAAACCTGGTCTACCAGTAGTTGTTGTGGCATGAGCTCCAGTTGTTTACATTGGGGGGGGGGGGCAGAGTGGCCGGAGCATCGAGTCCCCTCACTACCGGTTTCTGTTTCCCTGCTGTTGGAGGCTTTCTTGCTCTTCCTGGTTCAAGTGGGGATTATTGGCGCACTGTGTTTGCCAGTGTTTGCCTCCCTGGGCAATATCGGCACAGCCATGATGGAGGTTGGCTCTTATTCCACTTTACATTTGAACTCGTGATTCCCGCACTTTTTCCAAAATTCCGTTTCTGCAGCTAAAACCTGTCACTTTTCACCTGTTCTTTGGTCGATTGCAGTTGTTTCGAATTTTGTTAGGTGTTGTCCGAACGATTTTTCACTGTCCTGTCGCACGTCAGCACTCGCGGATTTTTCGTGGTTGCTTGTCTCACCATCGTGCGGCACCTGTCTTGCGGCGTGGTTGTCCTTGCGACCTTTCAAACATGGCTGCGGCTTGCATCACGTCTTTCAAGGTCCTGTTCAACAGGGGAATCAATGCTGCACGGTATTCTGGCCAGGCAGTCTCGGCCACAATCTCCAGTGTTTCCTATTGCGGAAATATGGGGCAAAACCGGAGCACCACTTACACTTTCTGGATAATGAAGGCAGTCAGTGATTCATATACTGTTTGTTCTTCCATTCTAAGCTGCGTTTTGGTTCACATTGTTGTGACCGCATTGCCGAATCTGTTTTGAAAAGCTTGTTAGAATTCCTGCCATTGCACTCTGTAGTGTTTGAAGGATCACCATCAAGTGCAAGCATCCCCTTAGAGTTGCTCTCCGACGCAATCCGACCACTCTTCCTTCCAAACATCATGGTGGGTTAACCTTTCTGTGCATTCCTCGATAAAGGCGATTAGGTCTTCCGTCGGTGTACCCGTAAACGTGGGCACTGTTTGGAAATTAGTGGAGGTTTAAGTTGTGGCCGGTCTTGGTGGTTTTTGTGGAGTTGGGAGTGTAATAGCTTCCAGTTGCCTTCTGCTCTCTCATTGCGGCTCACTACTGGGACTTGTTTCCACACCACTCGGCATATGCATGGGCGCAAGCGGTACAGATGGATACAGCATAGGTATTGGGTGGAACTTAGGTGGGAATACAGGTGTTTGAAAGAATGGAAATTGGAGATAATATGGTGCTGGAGGCGTAAATGTTAAAGGAGTGGTCATATTGGGTGGAGGTGCAGACTGTGTGAGCAGTGCTTGCAAAGCACTAACCACGTGCTCACTAGCGATGTTCAACAGCTGGGCTTTGTTGACTGCTGCTGTTGTGCCTGGCCCATAACCCTGTTCCACTCTACTCCTCTTTCTTGCTTAACAGATTCCTCAGACCAGCAACTTTCCTCCTTGCACAATGTCACTTCTCCCATTAAATTATCCGTGACTATTCTGCTTTAATTTGCCACGCTGCTACTCACGTGGCACTGTTGGCATGAAAACTCGAATCCGAACGCTGTACTTCTCTCTGTTTTGCTCATGCATTCCCAGTGATATTTCTCTTGACATTGTTCACATATAAGCATTGCTATGCCTAAACCACTGCACAGTAGGTAGTGGCACCAATTCGGTGTGCAATAATTCAATCATGTTTGTGCCGTTAAATCTTGAAGCCCTAGCTGTCCTACATTTCCACCATTGTGTCTAACCATGGCGGTGGTTGCAACATTAAGTGTTCCTCACTGCTTCTGCGATCTTTTGTGGCACGGCTAATAAGTCGGGTATTGTGGCTGCACTGCCAGTGTTTTGTGCCAAGTTCATATTTCGCTATTTCGTCTTGTGGTAGCGGACACAAGCACTTTAGACATAGTGGTGTTGAATCTCAGACGACATGTCTGTAAACACAAGTTGCCATTGTGTGCGGCACAGATGCATGGTACCAGAGCATGATGCAGCAGATGAGGGGAAGCACCTTCCCCTCCCACAGCTGTCCCTCTCAGGCATGCTGAAGGGTGAAGCAAGTCTGTCTGATCGATACTGAAACTGTCCTGCATGGAGTGGGTGATGGGTGGGGTTAAGTTACATGCTCTCCTTTGTCCCTCTTCAACACATGCTCGCCGATTCTGCAGCAATGTCAGACATCTTCTGTACTTCAGGTACTTTTCCTCATAATCCACATGGCACGCTTCCCAGCGTCACCTAGGCGTCTGGAAGGTGTGACGACACTGCAATTGGTTCCCTCCCTCACTGTTGCTCCCATTGCAGGTATCCACAGGTTAGAACGTGGTTATAAAAGGACGAACTCGGGAAAATTGACACATTTTGGCAAGATACATTTTCTGGAATCAATGTAATGGATTTTTGTGCTCCACGGAAGGGCAACAATTTGATGCTGTGTGGCTGGACCATGGACGGGTGAAGGGAAATCTAGCTGGTGGCAAGGTTGAGGTTAGGATATGTACGTTGTTACCTAGGGTGCCAGACACTGTCCCAGCAGTGTAAATGTTGGTAGAACTGACTGTCTCCGGGCCACAGGCCATTCACCCAGGGTGTAAAAACCACACTGCTCTGCTGATTCGCTCCTGTAGATGCTTAAGAAGACTTACTGAATTTTCCTTTGGCAATCTCTCACTGGGTGCCTGACCAGTTTATGTGATATTTAGTGGCACTGATGGGTGGACTATCAGCAGACCATATGCTCAAAAATATGATAAACTTGCAATAGTAATAAAAGACATTTAAACATTGAACACTTGCATGAAAAAAGCAGGTATTCTGAGGGCCCATGCCCTGAAGAACCTTGTCGTTAGACAAATAAGGATATGCTGAAAGACTGTTGCACATGCTCTCAGTGCCGTTTATTAACTCCTCATCTGAGAAAATGAACACTTGCGCGGGACTCTTCTTACCATCAGGGCTACACAGACAAAACGACACACAGTTAATAAGGCTTACGGTGGTTTTAAAGTCCTTCTGGGAAATGCAAACCACAGGGGGTGAGGGTAGGCAAACCAGTGACTAAATCATAAGGTACTGAAGTAAATTAAAGTCTATTGTAGTTAAGATGATTAGTTGCAAAAGTGAATGCCACCAGATGGGCACAACACATCCTTGCTATTGTTAGTCTCAGACACTAGTATTATGGCCAGCTTCATGCCTTCACCACACGAGAGGGAGGAGGGAGGGGTGAGCACATTAAGCAGGGACTATTTCCTGCAGCACACAAACCCACTCACTCACTCACTTAGGTGAATAAAAGTTTACTTGCTCAAAATGAAACATATTAATTTAAAAAGACATTTTCAACTAACAACAAAACATAACACACTTGCAATAAATAATGTGAATGGTGAAAACAAATGAGATGAAAAGATAAAAAAAAACACTAGAACCGTTGTTTTTATTACTTTAATTGAAATAGGGTTGATACTAGGGCATAAGTTATTAAGTATTCCTTTAGGAATGTTCCACAGTACCTGTCTTAAGCCCATTTTGAACTGAGCCCTTCTTTTGTTGGCACTAACATGCCTGGTGCTGCATCTCCTTGCAACTTACACTTTGTGCACTAACTTGTAATGACTTGAATTTCAACCTCACATTGCACTATATGCAATGGGCACATCACTCACACGAATTTTTCACTATGTGTGATGCTCATAGTATGGGCTTCGGTACAAGGCCGGGCGAATGGTCTAAGAGGCGGGAGACACAGCACACGTCATAAGCTACAATTATTTACACATACGACAGAATTACATTTTGTAGATGCTACTTATTAACTTTTAAAAATTGCAATTTAAATAACCACAAAATGTACACATTAATTTTCACATCTGAAATACACAGAAAATAGGTTAGGTTATGATGTCCAGTAGGGTTTGAAATATGTGCCTCATAAAAATATCTCCACATTGGGCGCCAATTGATGGCATATAGGTTGCTGGACCAGGAGGGAACATGAGGTTATGTTGACTGGAGGCCAAATTTTTATATGTTTTACCAGGTGGGCACCAGTCCGCTCAGCAGACATGATGTTGATATTAATCTTGGGTCGTATGGCCAATCGCCCCCAGTGGCTGTTCCTCTGGCCCTGCCAATCTCTGCATTGCCACAGGGGTGATGATGGCGATGTTCTGCTGTAAAATCCTATAGGCTTTGTCTAGTGAGGGATGTTAGCCCCCTCAACGCTTACCTTTCTCCCGATGGGTGTTTTGGGTACCCTCATGCCGGAAAAATATGTTACAAACAGTTTGTGGGTTGCTTACTTGGTTTTGAGGCCAAGCTACTGCTAGTTATAAATAAACACGTGAACTCTCATTGCCACCCTATTTATTTATCAGATTCTCAATTGGGAACTTACATTTTAATATTCGCCACTGTGGCTCGGTGAGCTCCGATGCATATAATATAATCATAAAGGTACACAAAGAATTATATGTACATTAATCCCCCCACGTGTACAAACACCAGGGTGTGGGACAACACTCTCTGTGGGCTAAAAACGAAAAGTAAACATTCCAGTAATTAAATTGATGCTTATTACATGTTACATGATTAGTCTAAGTGTTGAAGGACCAGCGAGGCCCTATACATCTACATTCCCACAATATGCCCAAGATGCTACTAACTTACCTTCGTGCCGAGCTCCCTCATTGGCCGAGCTCTGGCGTGTGATCATGAAAAAATAGTGTGATAAAAAAAAAATATTAGCATAAATGAAACGGTGACTGCATGCACGAACTTATGGAAATGGCACACAAGAACTACACATTTAAATAATGAATAAAATTATATACTAAGATATTAAAATATAACTTAAGCAGTAGTTGGCCACAGTGTTGACATAGGCCTTTTCATTAAGGAATAACCAAAATTGTGTATTTTCTACCAGTCCAATCCGGCCCTAATAAAATATATTTCATAAAATGTACTATGTGTGTGCAGGCAGGGCTAATTGTTTTTTAATATCTGCAGCTTAAATATAACACAAACATTCTCAAAATACAAATGGCAATTTTATAGGTTGGATTGGCCGCATGGAGGCATTACATTCTACTTTGGTGTAGCTGTGTGTCCAAACTATCTTCAATCAACATTTAGAATACTGACTCTGCTACTGGCCGATACTGGGTCAACATACAATCAAGTATAAATATATATACTAGCAAAATGTTGTTGCAGTTAATGTAAATATTATAATTAATCATCCCCTAATGTTACTGGTGAATACTAGCACATGTTTATGTTTCACGTATAACTTTCACTGTGATAAGAGTCTGTTGACATAACTGTGATGCCATTCACATAAAGGAAAACAAACCCTCAAGCAACTCCAGTATTGTAATTGCAAAACTTCTTAATCTAGCATCTTAATACTAATAAATATGCACGCCCTTGGAACACAATTATTTACGAAATATCAAAACAAGCCTGCATGTAACGTGACTTGTTAGAGTAGTCACGTGATCCCTAACACACAAATGACAATTCAAAATATGAATAAATAAACCACGTGGCACTACACTTACAAGGCAAGCACATTCGCTGCACTGCACAACACAACCAAATTAAAAAAAAAAAAAAACTTGAAAAAACATTATTATTCTAACATGATCATGCACTGATGAGACAAACTGATGCACTACACACACACACATGTGGAACACTGGCTGGAACTCTAGTAGTTCTCACATGGTGGTGCAGGGACTGTGGAAGCTGGTTCGAGGTGATTGTACAACGACCTAAAGGTGGGGACTAGGGATGCTCGATTACGATTCGATTAGTAAGGTAATAGATTATTTCACTGCTATTAATAACGAACAATTTAAATACAGTCGAAAGAGAAATCTTAACAGTGTGACAGGGGCTTAATATTGGCTTCAAATTTAATGTCAAATTTAGTTGAAGACAAAAATTCGAGATTGTGACAGGGACTTAAAGCATACTAAGTAGCGCGGCTGTATCCACGGCAAGATGACGTCAGAAAAATAAGTTTTGTGTTCGAAGCATGAAGCAAAAGGACCTACCTATACTATCGTACGTTTACATTTAACTTACCGCTCATTATCAACGAGTAATTTCCACAGACCCGAGAGCAACATTTCGTGATTCTCACTTTCTGAACATAAGGGGCTGAGTTTGTGGCATTCTCACATTTAAAAAAATACCTATTTTAAAGAGACCTCGAAATGAGAGAATATTCTAGGTATTAGATCAATAAAAATACAAACATGTAAAGAAAAATAGAAGACTGACAAAATAAATTTTAAGGGAAATGATATGATACCAGCACCGATTCTATTCTTGTGAAACTGTAACCGAAATGAGAATTTACCTTACTTTCGATTTTGGTATTGATGCATACATCATTGCAGTTCCTGCTATGGGACCCTAGCAGAGTCACCACGCAAAGTTAATTCGTATTAATTCAATATAGTAGTGGTTTAGGTAACTTTAAGAGCTAGCATTTTGATATGAACTATTAGATAACATTAACATCTGTGTTTAATGTTAAAATTTTTATGACTATTTGTTAAATTTTTTAAAAAATATGTTGACAAGTTTAGATTCGTACATTATAATTTCAAGAATTTTTACTTTTTTAAATAAAAAATAATGTTTAATACAAAATATTTAATATCTTTAAAAATAATATTTATAAAGTTGCTGCTATCTGGTGAGAACATTTTAAGGACCAACAATGTTAATTTGATAATATATTAATTAAGTAAATGAAAATATAAAACTTGAAAAATACTATGTTACAATCACATTGTACGATACATAACAATTTATTGACTGCAGGAATCGCTGCACACGTACATGAAATAATTTGTACCAAATGACTGAATTTTTAATCTCAAAGCAACCGAAAGTTGAATTCCAGTTAGCTGCTTTAACCAAGTGCTGGATGATAAAACATATTATAGACAGAATATTATTTAAAAAATTTGTTTCGCAAGCTACAATAGTTTATAAGATAAGGTTTCGTGAGACAGATGATAACGCTAAAAACAGATAGGAAAGAACCATAAGGTTTCAGGCTGTTTATTAACACACTGTTATTATTCGTTATTATAGATACCTAGATACCAAAACTTGTCGTTACTGAGCACCGGGGATATGTAAACACAAGTGGTGTTCGGTAATATTAAGCACTGGCAAGACAATTATACCAAATATTGTAGAAGGACAATATGAGAAAGTAGCCAAACAAAACCCGAGACAAAGATGCCAACGCTCCTAGCGGTTTGTGCTGTTCGTTACGATAATAAGTTGTGCAATTTGAATGGGGTATGTTTGAGTTTATTTTGGTTGCGTTTTTAATTCAAATTTTTTTCGGTTGAGTATGTTATTTATTTATGGGCTAGGAAAGATTTGTGTAGTTTCTAACTGCAATAATTACAACGTTTGAACTACAGCAAAGTCTTTAACTTTCAAGGTGCAAGTCGGTAAGTTATACGAGCTGGTGGGGATTAACATTTTCCATATGTATATTGCAGCGTTGTTTTATTGCAAATCCATTCACAAATACCTTAAATTTATTAAATATGTTTAGTTTTTCCTAGGTACAGCTATGGTGCAGAATTGTGAGAGAGGCATGGATGTATAAAGAAAAAGGGACTGGCGGTTTATACCTGCACGAGAATAGTGTGTTACAAACTTTTCAGAAGAAGATTTTCGTAACAGATTTTCCACAAGACCAAGAAACAAAGTCACCTGAGTGTGTAGCGCTATTTATCTTGTACATGAAGGGCTTGCGAAGTTTGATAGCCTTAACTGAAAGTAAGGTTGTTTTCATTGGCATGAACCTTGAAAAATTAAAGTAACAATGTTTACAATTTCCCACACTCGTTATTACTCTGCTGAAGTCTCTTGTAGAGTATGTGTTTAGTTCAGCAAGTTGAGATAGGATAAATTGATTGATTGCTTCAGAAGCTGTTACATAGTATGTTGTCAGTGATTGTTCGTACAATGTTTACATAATCAGTGTACGTGTATTAAACAGGCCGGGGCCTCTTAAGTGTTTGTATAGTTCAGCAAGTTAGCTAGGGATAAAATTGATTAATTGCGTCAAAATAGTGTTTTCATATTTGTGTCGGTGATTACTCGTACAATGTTTACATATTAGTCAAACATTATGCACCGAACCGAGTCCCAGTGTCAGCAGCGGAATAAAGACCCAAACCAATGATTCAAGGCACGCCGACAATTTATTTATGTGGTAAAGCCAAGCATAATGCATCAGCGAGACTGGGAGTTTCTCCATAAATTATTGTCATGTATAGCCTATTTGCACTGAGAAAAAATGCAAGTGTGTTTTTTCTCAATTAAACGTGTTTCTATACTATTTTTATATTACTGTAATATTGTCTCATGAAAACCTGTTTAATTGCAAAAGGATTAAACTGGACATTAGGCACCGTACCTAAATTGAAAATGTTATCAATACCATTTAGAAATACGATAGTGGAGAGGGTTATGAACTTGAGGAAAATTGAAGGGTAAATGATTATAATGAAAATTTACACATTTTGTATTTTTTTTACACCACAATTTCCCTGATCTTCATAGCCCTCCCCTCAATTGTATTTGTAGCTTGTATTGGTAATATTGTTTGTTTAACTAATGAATGGTTCAGTTTTTTTTGGCAATGCAATGTATTTTCATAAATAAATATTACATTATTTACATATTTTTCACCTATTTTACCCAACAATTTCCCTTATCTTCATAGTTATCCCCACCATCGTTTTTGGGGTTTATATTGGTCTAATGTTGATGTTGATTTAAAAAAACCCGTTTTCAGAATATGTATTTTGTTTATGCACGTATCCGAATTGTTTATACACTTTTTCAATGTATTTTCATACTTTGGAATGTTATTGTTTACAATTGGTTAACTATAAATTTAAATATTAATTTGTATATTACTTTGGTTGCGTTTGCTCTAACTACCAAATATATTCGATGATTTATTAAAGAAACAACTGAATGAAAACTGCAATAGTTTCCTTTCTAGGTAGTTGCTTACCCTTTACACACCCTAAGGTATACGTATAATTATTGTTTTACTGTGCAAATATTTTAATTTCTCTACATACTGAGTTTGCAAGTAATTTTAATTTGTATTAGTGGAGACTTGTTGAGTACAGCTTTCGGTGGCGAGACTAATTCTTCTCCAGCTAGTGCATCAAAGTTCATTCTGTGTGCTAAACACCATGTACTGGCACCACACACCAGACACCTCTTTAATTGCAACAGTGGAAATGTCAGCAGGTTGTCTACAGTTGGTAAGTCAGTTATATATTGCAGATTATGAACCAGCTGTCGAGTGAGGGTTACCAGCAAAACCAATCAAAAGTAGTAGCAACAACCCCCCCCCCCCCAATCCAACCCCCACCCTCCTCCTTCACAAACTCACATTTGATTACACAACTGCGTACAAAATTTTCAAACAATAATATTTCACTCCTGAGAGTCATCATTACACTTCAGTGAAGTTTGTTATATATATATATATATTACAAATAAATAAAGGATTTTTTAAAATTTCACTTCCTCTTATTTATTCCCTGAAGTACTCAGTATTTTAACTTTGTGCATATACCTATAGTATTAACTTAAATTAGGTGTTTTTCAATTAATTATTTTGCCACATTCAGCAATGCAGATAAGTCACCTATAATGATATACGCACATTTATTTTGATCTGTTAGCCTATTTACACAGTTTTGTTTGCGGTGATCACAGTATTGGAGAAAGTACTTGCAAATTGCTTTACAATAACAAGTGCTACGAATTTGCACCGAAAGTACCTTAAATTCATGACCAAGGTAATTTATTTTCAGTTCAGCCACTTTTGAATTCTGCAACATGTTTTCCAGTCTTCTTGCACATAAAATTTGTGGTAAAATTTATTGTAAAAAGCATGTATTCAAGTTTGTTATTAGAAGTGACTAGTTCATGATGATCTAATGTTGTAAAAATTTGGATATAAGCTTTGTTTTTGAAGGTGAATAACAAAATTAAATGTGCTTAATGAATGCAAAACTCAAGAGATGAAGTAAATAAGCTGAATGGCTTGAGTACATTTATTAGTATGTACAATAAAATATTTTGACCAATTGTATTTTCATCCCAGCACCAGTTGTAATGTATAAATTTCATTAGAAAAAGGGGGGAGGGTGATAAAAATGTTTAAAGATTGTCATCTAGTTATGTTCCGAAACACGTTCCTAAATACAGTAGACCTTATTTATAATTTGTGTAGTATTTTAATTATTTATTCTATCTATAATAGCTCAAATGTCACTTAAGTGGCATGATATGAGAGGCGATGGTACATTTTCACATTTTGTATAGGTGTACCATTGTGTTGTTAAAATCTGTAAGCATTTTGCAGTCAATGTTGCTGCTTCCTCCATGTATTATCGACACTAGCCTAGAAAATGGATCTCTTATGTAGGAAGTTGTGTCGCAATGCATGCATGTGCTATATGAACAGATCATGTGTGGTGGTCAAAGTAATGATCAAACTTAATAGTTCTACGAAATTTAGTTGGAGTACTCTCCATAGGCACTGACATAGTATTCTGAGAGGTAACGTGACTTGAATTAGTCAAGTAAAATAATGACGTATTTGATATTTTACTATGTAGTGATACTCACTAAAATACTAAATTACCAAATCGCAACCACTTCTGAACAAGTGACTTAATAGCATCTGAACTGAACACATGTAAATATACTATTGTACTTCATGGTAACTTTGAACACAGTCTCACTATGTGTGGTATGTTAGGGTGTGTCTGTTTCTTTTTACATAAATGCGTACAAATAAAACATTTAAAAAGGAATGAGGTGAGCAGTTTACTATAATTTATAAAAAAAAACCTGCTAAATGATGAAGTGATGAATTACTGTCTATGAAACCAGCATTTGGAAATGAGCAGGAGGATGAGGCGATACTCTTGCCTCCTTTGTAATTGACTGTGCCTTTAGTATGGTTACAAATTTGATGGTTCGCCCATTTCGGTTTAAATTTCCGCCAATCCCGAGTTGCTCTGTTCTACAAAGATACTCTGTTTTGTTGATGAACATGCACTAGTATTTACCAAGCTACAGAATAGTCCTTCGTGTATAATTTTTGGTTTCAGCCCCCAAAATTTCATAACTGGTTCAATCAGACTATGAAGAAGTGACTGAGGTTTAAAATGTTTGTTAGTTATGGTTAGAGCATGGCTGCCAGTGGGTCAAACATAGCTGCCTGTGTTTCACTTGAGGCAGTGTAATTGTGGCATAACAGCACAACAAAACTGATTTATGTGTGTAAAGGTGGATTCGCAACCAACCGTCGCACCCATCAGGCGGTCACATGATCTTCGATCGATTGCAGGGCAACTTTTTATTATCCGTCAAACTTTAACTTTCGACGGACCTACGGATGGGCCACCACCTTCTGACGAGATTCTGTAGACACGAATACGCACTTTGAAATAAAATGCGAACTGCTGGATACGAGTTTATTGATCTTGGTGATAAATCACGAACTGTAGTTGAGATATTTGAATCAATATTTTGTTACTAAAACACAGAAAAGTTGTGAAGATATTTGTGTCCTAAAAAAATTTTGGTTATTATCATTCCCAATTTTTTTCAGAAAAATTAGCTCGGTGACAGCTCTATCTCAAGAATTTATTGAATAAATGCAGTCGGTTATGTATCTAACAAGTGAAATACCATTTAGCATTCCATTATCTTACTTATAATGGATTAACATTTATCTTTTGTAACTTGCAAAATCTATGCCTGTGCCCAGTAACATGATTCTGTTACAATTGATGTCTTTGTTTCAAATGACAATATTTATGCTTTAAATCCATTTTTTAATATGGCATCGTAATATGAATAAGCAACTATTATATTACATTTGGCAAAACAACACGTTTTAATACTACGAGACGACGACTGCACTTAAATCGTGCATGCCGAGCCATGTAAATTTGAATTTCCTGGGTATTAGTCAGCACAAGCCACTAGGAGCGTTGTTGTAGTATGTCTCGGATGGTGACAATGTTGAAACGCCTCAGTTTCCCATATTGTCCTTCTACCATATTTGGTTATACTAATTTTTCTAACTCCGAGAAAATTATATATGTAATACAAGTGTTGAAAAAAAAACATAAGTTTATATTAACATATTTTATTTAATTAAATTCAACCACAATGTACATTAATAAATTACTTACTACAAATCAATAGTTTTTTTATTATTATATTTTCTCTTTACAAGAATCATCTTTAAAATTCCACATTTGTATGCTATTTAAAGACACATTCAAATAATTTGTGTTTATGCTGTTGATGGGCTGTCGTGGTCTCTGGAGCAAGGAGAAGGTTGGGTAAATTTATGGTATCAGGTTTTGCAGGTGGTTCGGAATTCTTTAAGTGCACTGCAGCAGAGACTTTTTCTAGGGTGCAGGCTGTGCACCCACATGGCTACTCAAAGATAACCCTGTGATGTGCTGATGCCATGATGATGTAGTAATCCAACTATGCCCAAACAAAACAATCATGTAATTTCTTTGCAAAATAATTTTTCCATCAATTGCTTTGTCCATATCATTTCGTCAGGGTTTATCTTGCAAGAGTGTTTATGTAATTTTTAAGAGGTCTATTTATTGTTAACAAGTCACTTGTTTAGTTTTTGCAAGTGATGCTATAAAGTAGTCCCTTTTTGGTGCAAGGATATGCTGAG
Source organism: Dryococelus australis (assembly GCA_029891345.1). Taxonomy (NCBI): domain Eukaryota; kingdom Metazoa; phylum Arthropoda; class Insecta; order Phasmatodea; family Phasmatidae; genus Dryococelus; species Dryococelus australis. Next base: position 18,550,122 of record CM056999.1, read on the forward strand.
GTGAGCCCGTGTCGCCGAGCGGGAAGGCAGTCGGCGCGAAGCATCAATCGGAGGTGGCGGGCATGTGTTAGGCTCCAGCATTTTACTGTGCACGCGAGGCGACCATCATTATTTTGCAAGTCGACACGTAACTACAATAGACGTAAATCATTTGTAACATTTTTATCATCTCGTTGCCTAGTAAACCACCTCCACTCACTGGTGGGTTTACATTGCCCTGGGGAGCTTAAAGTATCATGTAACAGTTTAATTGTCGTAAGACACTTATTTGTTTCACCTCACGGCCGGTCCTAATAGCCGAGAGTGTAATTCATGTCAAGTGCCCTTATCGAAGTGATGTAGTTTACCGTAATAAATACGTGTGTCAACTTTCACTATGTTATTTACTTACATCGCAGTATGCATGTCAGGGGACAGGTCCTTATAATACCCGCTCATTCTATTCATGAAGTTCCTTTATCTGCAAGTGTTCTGAGTTTGTTTCGCATTGAATGGGTGTGTGGAAGGCCCTGATAGCCCACATATGCGAGTGTTAAGGCATTTTCCCGGCAACAATGGTGTATAGTCGGCCCACCGGCTATCGCTTCACAGGCACTAATCATCTGGAGTAATTCTCAACAGGGCAGAGGTCAACAGGTATCAGTCTTCATCATCAGCAGGAGGTTTGGTCCAGGTGGACGGCCCGCAACCCCGAGCTCGAGAAAGTCGGCCATCACTTTGACGTTGTCTCGGAGACGCCAGGCACCACCAGGAAACAACAATCCATACCTCACTTTCACCGCTCTTGACTCCCTATTTCCATAATTTTTACCATCACTCAGGCGTCGTTTATGGCACACTTCAGTGTGGCTAAATCTCCCATCTAACAATTTTCCCATCAACATTTTTCTGCAAATTTTCCAAAATTTTCCTAGAAATCACATTTTCCTGCCTTTTCCAGCCCACAATGGTGTGAGGGCGATAGGAAGACAGCATCAGAGGCAACTGCAGCATCGGGATGCTTACCAGATGCCGCACAGATGCTTGGGACGCTTGTCAACATTGTCAACAATCAGCAGGTGACACCATGCCATGCGCGATGCCACACTATTTGGAATGGTGGGCAGCAACGAAGGAGAAGCGATGGGGTGGAGGCTATCCCTCCTCCATCTGCCTGCACTCTCCACCTCCGACAGCCAGCTGACCTCTAGTGTGCATCACGCATCAGCTGTAGCATCGGACCGTCCACCTTGCACGGGCAGACAAGCCGTGCAGTAAGAGGAGAGGGCGATCCCTCTCCCCCAACCCTGCACAACTGCACTGGTCACCCATGTTTCCCGTGCATATGTGTTTGTTGACAAACAAACCATGGCTGGAAGGATGACTGACAGTGTGCTGGCACTGTGGTGTCCTGAATGCTTATGCCCTATGGTAACTGATGAACACCCACAAAATTTAAAGGGTGCCAATTGTCAATGCCACCGCAAGACCAGCCCAGAAAACAGCCATGCTAGTGACAACTGCATAACAAAAGACAGTTACAGTGAAACAGTGCAGGACAATACAACTTTCGTAAGACAAGTAAAGTCTGAACAAGAGCATTTTCCAAATTAAAATTTCCCAAAATACTGCAATAATTAGCTGTGTAATGGACAGGTTACAATAGTACTTCATTGTGTACAGTGTGATGTAAAATATCACTAGGAATGCCTCAGTGGCATAGAGCGGAGTTAAGTTGCGGGACTTTTGTTTGTATTTTTTTATCATGTCACACAATGCTAAATAAGTTCAGACAGGGCGTAGTTGGCACAGAATGAAACCGCAGACACTCCATGTAATCAGGTGTTGGACCTTTCGGGACAATGGGAGAATGACATGGTGGTAAACATGAACAGCAACCTTTCGCAGATCATAGTGGCATGGGACACTAACAATGTGTTCGGCATAATGGCACAAAGCAAAGATGGGGGAGGGCAGCAGAGTAGGGGAGGAGATCAAAGTGAAGCCGAGACATTGAACGCTTCTGCCACACACGTGGCAAGTGTAAACAAACTGTTGCTGCCCGAACCTAACCCAACAATCATGTCGCAAATGTACCCACCACCCACACCATTTTTCCCGCCACTACCTTACATGTTCTCTACACCTGTCTACCCAACAATTGTGGTGAAGTATCAACCCACCCTTCCGAATGTTCTGTACGTAACAATGATGCCACAAACAGCAGGTATGGAAAACACAGTCCGAAGTGGAACCATGGAGCCCACCCAACCCCCACATCCACCAGGAAGGTTCGTAGCGAAAACACCATCGAAGTTTCAAATGTTTTGCCCACGTTTGGGGGTACAGCAACAGAAGATCCAGCAGCCTTTATGTAAGACTGTGTATCCCATCTCACGAGATGTGGTGTCAGCTGTGATTAATGAGTCAGCTGCATTGGAGCACAACTCTCTGGAGACGTGCACTCTTGGTGGGTTTCACTCAATCACTACGGACTTCAGTGGGAGAAATTTCGACCTGCATTCCATTGCAGATATCAAAGAGTTTTCACATCTGTACAGGCTCAAAGCATGTTGACTCTGGAAGGGCAACAATTGGCTTAGTCTTTAACTGCTTTCATACATTACACATAAAAACCAACTTGTCAAACGTTTCCATTCAAATTTGCTGGAACATGAAGTATTAGAAGTAATTGCAGAAACGGCTCAGCCAGAGTTCAGAGCAGCTTCAATTCCTTTGTTAAATGGAACAGTGCAGGACCTAATGCATGCCACAATCATTCTAGAGAGAACATATGAAACATCCTGCCAGGATGTGAATGGAACAAAATGGCTCCAACAACATTCTTGTAGTAATAATGCACCAAGGCATGGAAAATTTGGATAGTGAGAATCGCATGAGAAAGTGTTTGAAATCAACTCCCAAACACGTCTAACTGCAAGGAAATTATGACGTCAACAATAGTATGCGGAGATAACATGCACACAATTTTTTGTTTGTTTTCATCATTGTTTGTATTATTAATTTTGCAAGTGTGGAGGAATGTATTGCATTATTCATTTTGCAAGCAAGAAAGGGAGTTACCGTATTAACAACAAGGTAACCAAATATAAACATTGTGCATGTTAATCTCATGTTTACACATTACTCCAGCAAATAATATAATTCATAATACTAATACTACAAGTAAGAGCAAAGTGTACATAGAATAAAGGAAGGTATGTACACACAGTATTAGCAAATAAGTACAGGTTGTACATAACATGAAGGATGGCATGTACACACACTACATATCAAGTAGTACAGAATGCACAAAGCAAGCTGAAGGTGGACGTACATAACCACAAGCAAGTGAGCAGGAGGATAACTAGTATGTTCGTCACAAATAAGGAGGAGAAATATTTAAGCAAATAACCAGGAGGAGAAATAAAAGCAAGCAGGTAGGAGATGCCATAATGTACATAGCAAGTAGGGCGAGAGAAGGATGAGTGCACTGGGCGACCGTCAGCCAGGAAGTCGGCCCTGGTGTGTCCCGACCCCATGATGGCGCATGTCGTGACGAGCTCAGGGAAGAGCGAGGTGAGACGCGAGGTGTGGCAGCACTTCAGAGGGAGATCCCACAGGGGAGCTGCCTGTGTGTGCCGAGGAGGGAGCACTGCCAGAGGTGCAGCTGAACAGAAACACCACTGACGAACTCAGCGCTGAGCAAGATGAGCAGGAAGGTGCATCAGCACTTCAGGAGCAGGCAAGTGAAGGGGAGGAAGGTACACAGGAAGCACCCAGTGTTGAAACACCCAGTAGGGAGCCCGTAATGCCTCAGGAACACACATCAAGAGGAGCAAGGAGAAAATACACAATAATTCAGCAAGAGGAATATGTTGAACGTTCACCAGTAATTCAGCAAGAGGAGCAAGGTGAACATTCACAGGCGATTCAGCAGAATGAGCATGAGTACATGCATGTTAAGCAAGGAACAGGCATTCATGCAAGTGCAAGTGGTGTTGGAGGTGTCGTTCAGCCAGGGTGCACCCAGAGGCAGTGGATTCAGCAAGAAGACAGCAGGAGCGAGGAAGATGATAGAGAAGGCAGTGAGTCTGGGAGCTTTCTGTGCCTTCGGCGATCATGCAGGCGGACACACCCGCCACCGAAATGTCAACAGTGCAGGCAGCCAGAGTGACCTAGCAGGAAGTGGCAACCTCCGGCATTGCATCTTGCAGCAGGGCCACAGGAGCGGCAGAACCACCTGCGGTCACGCACGCCTGCCCGCATCTGCAGCGGCTGCCAGTGACATCAGATGGCTTACAAATAGTCTTAAAAGAGGGCAGGGGGGTTGACATGTGAGACGCACCCTAGGCCTAAGACCGTTTGTTCGGAACAAGTGTGCACCCAGTCGCCGGAGCGACCAGGCTCAGAACAGGCACAAGGCAATGCCGGCACAAGTGCAGCCAGTGGTTGTTATAGTAATGCAAGACACCGAGGAGGAAAACAATTAGGTAAGTATATTGAACTGGGAAGTTATAAGGCCTAATTAAAAACATTGTTTTGTCTTTCCAATTAAAGTATTTATGATTGTTTTGTTTTTATTTTTCTGCCATATCTTTGTAAGGTAATGTGTATTTATCTAAATAATTTTTCCATTTATCCATACCATTTCCCCCAAAGGTTTATGTAGCAGGTGTTCATGTAATTTTTAAGAGGTCTATTTATTGTTTACAAGTCACTAGTATAGTTTTTGCAAGTCATGCCATAAAGTAGTCCCATTTCTGTGCGAGGGTAAGGTGAGGCGAGCCCACCTCGCATAGCGGCAAGACAGTCGGCGTGAAGCATCATCAAGGATGACGGGTGTGTGTTAGGCTCCGGCATTTACAGCTTTTTCCAGCACACTGAGGGCGACCATCATCATTTTACAACTGGACATATAACTACAATAGACTTAAATCATCTGGAACATTTTTCTAATCTCGTCGCCTGGTAATCCAATGCAACTCCCCGGTGGATTATCATTGCCCCGAAGAGCTTAAAGTTTCACATCATATTTTAATTGTCGAAAGATACTTTTCTGTGATATGTTCCTCGCGTTCTAATATCCTCTGTGCTCGTTTGTTACATCGCTTACGCATAAACCACAAAGCAACACTCGACCAATCGACATTAGGTCGCGGTCTCGATCAGTGCAGGTCGACAAGTATGGTATTTAAACTTTTCTTGCTGCCCTGTAACTCGTGGCCACAGGTTATAATATTTAACATTCATCACAATAGGTTACTCTTGTGATGAATGGATATGTGGCCTAAACGAGTGTGTCCCGTGAAGACACGACCGTTAGATGTAACAGCCATTGGAGAGAACACTGGGATAAGCGGAGCCACTTATTCTAACAGATTTCCTATGAGCGCAATGTCAACGAACCCCGTGGACGAATCTGGAGTGCGACGTGGCTCCTCCAAGTAGTGTCAAAAAACGGGGATTCACATTACTGCAGGAAGTGTAAAGTGGAGTGCGGCTCCCTTGCCGTATTAATTAATAGGAGCCCTTTTAGTCATTTTTAGTGGTAACTGCACCACAATTAACTAGGGAAACCACCCACTCCAGCATAGAGAGTAGATAACATCATATATGTCACGGCGTAGCTCTGTACCTGTGATGAAATCCATGTGTCGTCACATCCATACACATTCCTGTAATTATAACCATTACAACACATTCCGATTTTAATACGTTAATTACAAGAGTGTACATGTAATCATCTATCGAGAATCAGCCACCTGAGGTATCATTTCATTTAATAATACCCTTTAAGTTCAGTGACATACTCGTAACGTCACATTCTTCGCCATATCTGGGGCTCTGGCATTCACGAGAATGCCACCAATGTGTTTTAGTTTAGTAATTAAAATTATGTGCAATGTCAGTTACATCAATCATGTTAATTATTAAGTTCTATTTTTTCATATTTTCATTTTGGCGCCGGATTCGCTGGGTGTGCGGCGAAGCCGACGTCATGTCATATTGTTAGATTTCTACCCTCCAGACAACCAGCATGGCAGATGGTAAGTTCCGCGTACCCTCCTCGGAAATTCAATATAGGCTGCATTTTCTTCCATCACAATAATTAACGTAACTCAAGAACATTTAAGTACTCTTATTTAGCCGAGGGGAATTCTCCTTGAATCCTGAAGTAGCATACTAGGACTTCATGTGTTGATGCGTTTTTACGTAACTCTAAGGCCTATGCTTATTTTCCACAGTAGTAACCACCGGCAGGTCCAGCGTGACAGGTCCGCTTAACCAAGGGTGCACAGTTTCATGTGCAGCAACATTTAATTGTACCTTCGTGGTAATAAAACAGTCACACCATACTTAGACGTGCTTTATTGTATTAACCATAAAGGGTTTATCGAGTACTACGCCCTCATTGCAGCATCAACTTTAAAAGGTCTTTCAGTGTATGTTATGTATTTACGGGGCCTGCCTCCCTCAAGCAAAGTAAATTCAGTGATAATATAGGCATGCAAAGTGGCCAACAGCTTTGTCCCATAGGAAATATTTTACATTCAACATAATTTAACTGACAATTAAATTAACTCTCCTTCATATTGACTGTGTATCCAGAGTCGCTGTATGCCGTCGAATGTACGACTTCATTCAACATTGTTCACTCTACCGAACATGTTACCGGGCACATCGCCAGTTCCTGTTCTCCGCCTGCTTCCCGGCAGGACACAAAAACCTCCCAGCACCTCTGGAGATGCAGCGTGTCAAGTGGCTTGCCCAACTAGGGATACTCAAACATCATAGTGCATATTCATTCCTACATCAAGTGGTTTTCCCAACTAGGGCGGAACAAACTACAATAGAACATCAGAATGCAGGAGAGCACCAACAACACGACGGTAGTCTGCTCTACACAACACGTGGACAACAGCCTATTCGACAAATGTAACAGTGCGACAAAAATGCTTCACAACAGACAGCTACAGTCATTGGTGAGTAACCTGAGACCTTCAGACAGCTATCTAACAACACATTCAATACAGTACAGTCAATACTACAATCAACACCAATAATATGAACAGATTTTATGTTTTCATTTTTCCCACTATTTGTACAATTATCCATTTGTCAGTTTTTTTTACACTGTAGACTGCATATGTTTTACATCTACAGATGTACAGCGATTCGAGTGGGAAATAATGTACATCAACTGGCATCTAGTGAGAGCCTGCATTTGTCAAAACAATCCACTAAACTGTTTTGATTACATGCAACGTCATCATACTTTTTAACTTTTGTAAACATACATTGGTTAGACATGACAACATCTAATGCGAAAGATACAACTGTAAGCCAAAACAGATGCAAGTCGAACACACCCACTCGACACCGCAAGTGTAAATTGTATATATAAGTGTACCTGTACTCAACACTGCACAGCAGTATGGCAGCAGCACAACAGATGTACATATAAAAGTGCGATAGTGTTTTGTAAACAAACACACGTGGCATTTATCGTGTGCAGTAATTGGAAACAGGTATCGAAATGAGCAAAGTAAGATGGTAATTTCAAGCAATACCAAACAGCAATTTAAGATAAAAAAAAAATAAATCCAAAATTCAATTTAATTATTTCTGGAAAATTTTGCAGCATTTCTAGAAATAAAAGTTCTCAAACTGTTTTAAAATAAACAATAAACTTTTTCAGTGTTTGTCCATGAACAGTAACAAACTTAAAGTGCACGGTCAATTAAATCAATTTTTGAGACTTTTCTGAACCTTTTTTTAATTAATTTAAAATTTTAAGGATTTTTCACGGACTTTTCTAGAGTAAACAAAATGTCTACAGCCATTTATTAAGAGCATTATTGCAAAGCTTTTCAAAGCTGTTGTGTGGCAATCATAAGTTAAGAGCTAACAAATAATTTCAGGAAACTTATCAAGGTAATATTTCCATTTCTAAAGCAAGCAATATACTGGCAAAACACACACGTCACCTGGGCAGCTGGTACATGTGCTCGCAGCAGGAAGCAAGGCGCCGCAAGAAAAGGTAAATATCCCCCTCCACCCCTACAAAACATTTGACCTTGAAGCCCACGCTCCACAGCACGTGGCGGTACGAGATACTGTCCAGAAGCATTTGAAGTTGGTGTACAAGTTGCAGGCCAACAAAACCATTATGTTTGATGTGTATACAACCCACAATAGGTACAAATCCCTTTGAAAAAGTAATATGTCTTTGTAGGGTAACACAGAATTTAAGAATTCGCGAAGAAAGAATAATCACGGCAAACAGAGCCCGAGTGGGAAAAACGTGGAGTTGTACCTCAGGTAGTACACCAGCAATTTTGTGTGCCGACTGTGGCAAAGTACAACCCATCCAAAATAAACAAGGTTTGTCAATTTAAAATGTTTCTCAATGTGAACAGCTGCACTTAATCGATTTCAACTCCATAGTAAATGCAATTACACACTGGCAAGATGGCAGGTGTGTGAAACTAATTATGTGCCCAGGAAGGGGAAACAGAACCATAATTTGTGTACATTGTGCACATAGTTTTCATGTGGAATGGTTTGAGCCGGACTGAATAGGCTACCACAGCTCAGCAAGACCGTATTCTCTGTGAAATGTGCTGACACATTCATTTCCGAACAGACAAGATTTCCCAAGCAGTCAAAAAAGAACATTTAAAAATGCATGAACAGTGTCAACAGGAGGACATTTGCAGGCAATGGTCACAAGAAACCGTGACGTGTGAGACATGTGGATGCAAAACGCACAGACAATGTCTGACCGGGCAAGATATAGCAAATCAGGCCGCTGGGAGATTCTACTGCGGATAATGCGCATTCCCATCGCCGCAGTAAGAAGTCAGTAGTAGGGGCGAAATTGTCTAGCATGATGCATCACTGTGCACAGGAACATTCAGAATGGTCCAGGGTGTACCATATCCCACTGGCAACTTCAACGCCCCATACCCGGAAGAACAGAAGTACAACAGAAAGAGATGTCACAACCCACACATGTCACGTACCTGCAACAAAAAGATCATAATAATCCAGAATTATTTACAGCTAGCACAAGAGCCGTCGAAGCCGATACAACCCCGACCCGATTTCAATGGTTACCGACGTCTTCAGGCCTACCAAGTGAAGTCCTGCAAGCATTCCTAAACGACTGCACGACATGTTTAGAGAGATACAGGTGTGTCAGTAAGAGTGGCCAAATTGTTTTGGGACTCAATTGGCCGGTGTGGCAAGAAATTGGTGGAAAACAATCAGTTACTACAGTATTGACTGGGTAGAATTTCTTAACAGCTTACAAAGTTGATTTGCCAATACTTACTCCTCATTGCAAGCCCAAAGCAGTGTTGTGCTAGAAGTGCAAAAAGTGGGTGAATCCCTGACCGCGTTCGCAACGAGAGAGATAGGGGAAATCAAAAACTTTCATCTACATATGAGAGAGCATGAGATCCTCGAAGTAGTTGCATCAACAGTAAGAGCGGAAAATAGGCTAGCAATGGCACCGTTAATTCACAGTAGCATGGAGGACTTCATATGCCCTGCCACATTGCTGGACCAAGCTAGTCGAGGGCAAACGCTGCGGCTAGAGAGGGTGATGGGCACCATTCGCGCTGGAGAAAAGATGCAGAGCAGAGGGAGTAGACAGAGGAGCAACCGACAGTGAACCAGGTAGTAGTATCAGGTGCATTCCGGACAAGAACATACCCTGAACACAGGATGGCAGCGCAGACAACAGCAACCTCGGGCATAGTAAGAGGCCCACATGAGCCATCATTTGTGTGTCTTTACTGCAAAGGAGAAGGCAAAATACATTGGCACAATCAGTTCCCAAAATACAACCAACCGTAGAACATCAACAAACCACCAACAGGAAATGGGTCATTGAGGTAGGTGAGCCAGACACTCACTACCCCAGGGCAAAGGGCCCCACCCATTGTACAATGCCTCCTTAACAAGAAGAGCAGGCACAAATCAAAAGTCAGCAACCCAGCATACAACAAATCAATGTACCTGAGGAAGCAGAACTCGAGGTCGACGACTACAGTGTACAGACACCCAATGCAGTGTCACCTCCATCATGCAAAGTGAACAGATGTGGTGGCGAATGAATGGCAAGCGTGTCGAGACATGACCTGTCATCCTGAAGCAACCTGGAAGCTGTACGTGCCCAAAAGTGCACTAGCACAGGTGCTATATCGTGCAAATGATGCACGATTTGCAGGCAACCCTGATGCATCACAAACCACAAGAAATATGCAGAAACATTTCCACTGGTCTGGCATTACCAGAGACGTCCGGCAATACACGAGTTAGTGTGTAAAGTGTAACCTCAGCAAGAGTAGGAGAGCATATGGAGTAACACAACAACAACCACGAAAGCCGCAGGAGCCATTAGAGTCTATCTAGCTGGAACTGATAGGGCCATATCCATGCACCCCCTAATGGCAAGAGATTCATGCTTGGGGTGAGTGACTCGTTCTCAAAATGAACCGAAGCATATCCAGTTTCCAGTACATGGCACGCAATATAGCCCATGGAATGGAGTTCGAAGTCTACCCCCGATGGGCCTACCTCTTAACAGACAATGGTACACAATTTACGGAGAAGTATTTGAGAGAATTGTGTACCAGGTGGGTAGTCCAGCGTCATACAACGGCCATCTACCACCCGTGTGACAATCCATTGAGAGGAGGAAGCAGGAACTCATGACTCAGTTGCACTTGTGGGTAGGATCAAACCACACAAGTTGGGCTGAACATCTGCCCAAGGCCTTGTTCACAATCAGACGGAGGGTGAACCTAGCCACAGGTCAATCTCCAGCCACCATTCTGCAGGGAAGGGAGCTGCCCCTCCCTGGGGAATTCAGAATCCGGCAGGCAAACAGCGACACAATAGAAAGCGCAGCAAGCAGATGACAGCAATAAGAGCAAGACCTGGAGAATGTGCACATTCACCAGGAGAGGTACATAGGACAATGAGTACTGGTAACAACACGCCCATCAAAGAGGCTCAGGCCCGGACAACATGTTTATGTCCATGAGCATAGACTGAGCAGCGCAAAGCACAACTTTTGTGCAGGGTTTGCCCCAAAGTGGAGTGAACCACATGTTGTAAAAGCGCTGGGATATACATATTACCTCACCAAGGTCAGCAGCAGGTGCAAGGTGGCCATACGCTGCGACGACCTTCACCTAGCTGTGTAAGGACCCAGCACAGAAACTCCTGAGTACGAGGAAGGGCTCAATGACCAATAGAATGTAGCAGAAATACCCAATGGTGGAGCAGAGGCAAGCTCAAGCACAGATGGGAGTGCTCTTCGGCACCTTTTCCCCACTGCCACACCCGGTAGCCATGTGCCCATAAGGTTGGCGGGGGAAGAAGAGGAGCAAGAGGAAGGGGTCACACCATCCCAAACATATCATGACATCAACATTGCAGGGGCTGCAAAATGAAGTGAGCCAGACTGGAGGGTCACGTCACCCAGTGCAGAGACACTGCCTTCGGAAGATGTCGCACAAAGCGAGTCAGTGGGTGCAACTGCGGGACCGATCAGCCCACAGGGAATTGCCCACAAGACTTCGCCATAATGCCAACAAAGACTACAATACTGGCTGACCTCGTATAGGAGGAAGGTTCATCAGAAGGAGCATCAAGTCCAGCAAGGGACAGCACACCTTTCCCCTCGCCAGAAGAAGGAGCATCGAGATGTTCGAAGAGCATTGACAGCATCAGCAGCAGTGACGACGAGTCGACGGAACAGCATGTCTCTACCCGTCCACGCCACTCCAAGCATCAGCATCATCAGCATCGGTCAGCATGCATCACTTGCGATGGGAACAACCCCCTTCGGCGAACACAGGCAGTGGCACTTCATCATCAGCAGGGTCATCGCCCTGGAGCATCTGTAGGCAGCACACCACAGCATCATCATGGGCCTTACAACCTGAGGCCCCGCAACCAGCTGCGACCGTCGACATTCTGTTGTGCCTAGCAGCGTGGCAGTCCCTTGGAGGTCTGCGAGGACAAAATTATCACCAGAGAGAGGAGCGTTTGACATGTTCCTGACATCCACGTATCGTTTGTGCCCAATTGTTCCATCGCCGATGCATCAACCACACAGCAAACACTCGACCAATCGACATTAGGTCACGGTCTCGAGTGCAGATCGACAAGAATAGCGTTTAGACTTTTCTTGCCGCCCTGTAACTCGTGGCCACAAGTAATAATATTTAACATTCATCACAAGAGGTAACACTCGTGATTAATGGATATGTGGCCTAAATGAGTGTGTCCTGTGAAGTCACAACCGTTAGATACAACAGCCATTGGAGAGAACACTGGGATAAGTGGCACCAGTTATTCGAAAAGATTTTCGATGACCCCGATGTCAACGAACCCCGTGGCCGAATCCAGATTGCGACATGGCTCCTCCAATAGTGTCAAAAAACGGGGAATCACATTCCCACATGAAGTGTAAAATGGCGAGCGCCTCTCAAGTGACATTAATTAATAGGAGCCCTTTTAGTAATTTTAAGTGGTGATTGTACCACAATTAACTAGGGAAACCACCCACTCCAGGTATAGAGAGTAGATATATTATATAAGACACGGCGTAGCTCCACCCCTGTGATGAAATCCATTTGTCGTCACATCCATACACATTTCTGTAATTATAACCATTACAACACAATCCGATTTAAATATGTTAATTATAATAGTGTATATGTAATGATCTATCTAGTATCAACCAATTGAGGCATCTTTTCATTTAATATTACCCTTTAAGTGTGGTGACATACTAGTAACGTCACATTCTTAGTCATATCTGAGGCTCCGGCATTCACGAGTATGTCACCAGTGTTTTTTAGTTTAGTAATCATAATTATGCACAATGTCCATTTCATCAATCATGCTAATTATTAAGTTATATTTTTTCATGTTTTCATTATGGTGCCAGATTCGCCGGATATGCGACAAAGCCGATGCAATGTTGTTATTCAGACTGCAGCACTTCAGACAATCAGCAGGGCAGATGGTAAGCTCCACTTACCCCCTTCAGCAATTCAATCTAGAACATTGAAGTACTTTTATTTAGCCGAGGGGAAGTCTCCCTGCATCCTGAAGTAGCATACCAAGATTTCACCGGTTGCACACATTTTTACGTAACTCTAACTTAAGTCCTACGCCTTACTTTCCACAGCAGTGACCACCAGCATGTCCAGAGTGCCAGGTCCGCTTAACGAAGGGTACATATTTTCATGTGCAGCATGTCATTGTACCTTTGCGGAAATAAAACATTCATACCATAGTTAGACGTGCTTTACTCTATTAACCATCAAAGTTCATCAGGTACTGCGCCCTTATTGTACTATAGGTTTAAAGTGTCTTTCAGTGTATGTTTTGTATTTCTTTTGTACACAAGTTTTTTTAATTCATACATTGTTTACTATTTTTTTATCTTGTATGATTACAAACAGAATGGTGTAATAAATATACTCCTGATAACAGGAGCTGAGCTATACTGGTATCATCTGAGTGGTAGACCTACAGTTATGAGCAGTAATGCTAGTAGTAATAATAATAATGGTAAGTTAACCTAGGAGATCATGTTTTATTTAAAAAAAAAGTTCTATAATATGTAGGTTGCAAATTCTAATTGCTTCTGGGATCAGTGGCCTGGGATGGTTGTAATTTAGTTTATAAGCAACAACTATCACACACACACACACACACACATACACACACACACACACACATATATATACACACACACACACAGGGTGAGTCATCAGCTCTGCGACAAATGGCGAGAGGACATTCCTTGCAAAATTTCAGTTAGAAAATGTCTGACGACGAACACCAGGAAATCACTCCTGGAAGCATAAAACTTTTGCGAAGATGGGGTTGTAATTATTAACTTTATTTGATTATACTGAAACCATGTGATATTGAGGGATTAAAATCTGTAGGAATGCCAAACAATTCAGTCACTGTTAAATGCAAGTACCTACGTTGACCTACTGCATACACTTCCTAGTAAAATGGGGTTTGCCACCTCTTCAAATAGTGAAAAAAGTGTCTTCATGCATATTAAATGTTTTTTTTTGTGAAATAAAGAAGGATGGTAAGTCTTTCTACATTAGAAAAGTTATTCGGAATACCTTATGCTATACTCAATCAATATTGGTATAATTCTAATAATATCATCATATCTGAACTTCCCAAATTATACCAACATTCACCAAAATGTCTACAATAAACTTTTACATGGAAACATAATTGGCAGAAATTTTGTTTGAAAATTACTAAAACTAAATATCATAAGTTATGTATGAAAGTAAATACAACATTTCAGGTGGTCAGCGACTAAAAAATTAAAGAAGAAAACCTGGATTCTAATGGTGCAGTGAGTTCCAGTATTTAAAAGTTCCAATTTACATGCACTTGGCAACCAGTTATCATGAACATTAAAACTTGTTGAATGCCATCAGGCTGATAGTGGAAAATGTTGGCTTGGGGTGGGGGGGTTATCCAGAGGCAACCTCACTCTTCCTGTGATTTCGCTCTACAGAAGAGTGTGTTACATACGTCACTGTGTATATTATTATCAGTAAAGTTAAATTTTTGGGAAATTTTACTACATGACTATCAGATGATTCAAATACTCCTGACTATCTAAATTTTTTGGGGCTTCATAAGTGATCTTTTCCACCTATAATTTGGTTACTGAAGATAGTTCTGAAATGCACTGGAAAGTTCTGTAATAGTGGAAACTATAAACTCCAAAAAAATTTAACACTATGTCAGTTTAATATTTAATTATCTATTTGGCCACATGCTCATGCATTAAAGATAATTATTTGAAACTTCTTTTTAGCTCGCTAAAGATTTTTGGGAGAAAGTAGAATTATTTTTTCCCCAGAAATCTTGGGTTTGGTTAAAGTATAGTTTTCTAAATAAATTTGAATATCCCACCAAAGAAAGGTGTCAGGTAGTTGTTATATATCCCGAAAGATGACGGTGCCAGCCGTAGTTCTTAGCTGGGTCACAGATAGCGCTAGTGGTTTGTTGAAGTAGGATCTACTACTTCCAGCCACTAGTTGGCAGTAGATAATCAGTACGAGCGTTATAATTGCTGTAAACAATCTTATCCTATATAATCGTTGTTACTTATGTTGCAGTATGCATGTCAGGGGATGGGCCCTTATAATACCCACTCATTCTATTAATGTAAGTTTCTTTATCTGCAATTGTTCTGAGTTTTTTTCGCATTGTATGGGTGTATGGAAGGCCCTGGCAGTCTACGTACATGAGTGTTAAGAGCTAGGAATTTCTCCATTAACAATGGTGTATAGTCGGTCTACCGGCTATCGCTTAACAAACACCACTCATCTGGAGTAATTCTCAACGAGGCAGAGATCAACAGTCATCAGTCATCATCATCGGCAGGAGATTTGGTCTGCGTGGACGGCCTACAAACCTCAAGATCGAAGAAGTCGACCATCACTTTAATGTCGTCTCGCCGACGTCTGGTGTCACCGGGTAACCACCATCCAGACCTCACTTTCATCGCCCCTGAAAACCTATTTCCATTGTTTGCACCATTCCACAGGCATCAAAACACAACAGATTGTTCCAATGTTGGACGGTTGTGGTGAAGTCGGGGGTAGATCACCCATAATTATGACATGAACCACGTGTCAGCTCCCAGACCATTCACGACACAACCTGTCAGTCCACCACATTTCACCACATTGCTACGAGAGAGAACCAACGTGCAGCAACCAGTGTTTACATGTGTATGTGAGGGTCTTTTTTTAATATTATGTGCAGTGTTTTGTTTTGGTTGATTATTTATTTAGATGCAGTGCTTCATTGTATTTTTAAAAATCTTATATGTGCCATCTTGAAGTGTACGATAGTGTGCACTTAGTGCAAACAAGGGCGGAGATTTGTTGCGGTTTATTTACATGTTTATTAATTATGCTGGGTCTTGTGTTTATATTAAAATTGAGGGTAATGTGTGCGTTTTGTATTTAGAGAGTTGACATGCCACTGAGTTGTCACGTGTTTTTATTGCCCAAATATTTTCCCGAAAATCACATAAGTAATTTGGAAGTGCTAACAGTATGGGCAAACGTGTTATGTTTATTTTAATTTAAAGGGTCTTTTTGTTGTGTAAATAATAAGAGAGTTATGTTCCTGTCATGTGCAGACCCACAATACAGTATTAAAACACATACTCAGATCTCGTCTTGAGATTGTATCACATGATACAGACTTGAGATGAGATTCTAGCCTTGAGAAATGTGCGAATTAATAGTCAGTTCTTGAATCGTACTCAGCAGAAATTAGTTTCAAGTTTCTGTTCTCGAGTAATATTAGCTTGTGAGATAAGGGCCTATGGAAGCAGAAATTTAGGTCATTTTTTACTGTCGATGCACGTTTGTCTGCAGCTAAATTCGAGTGTTTCTTGTATTTAGTTATATTTTCTCCTGTTTCTCGTGCGGAAACTCATTCTAAAAATACTAAAAATTGCACAGGGCTGAATAAACATAAACAATTCTAATCGTAAAGTTCAAAGACAATACAAAAGTAATGTTTTATAACTAGTAGGGCGAAATACCGCTGTACTTTCATGCAGTAGTCTCCAGAGTTGGTATTTATCTATTTTAAATATGAAATTGTTTGTAAAATAAACATAGTTTAAAAATGTATCATTATGCAGCGATAAGTTTTATAATAAGACACATAGAATTATACTAAACAAACATTACTATTAGTTACTTCGGATACATGGCAGTAGAAATAATTTGTTCATAAGCTATGCTTCCAACCAATAACCAAACCAAATGATGCACGCCCGAAGCTGGTAAAGGTTGGAATGGAATTTTTCTGGACCGATTATAGTGAAAGGTAGGAGTGAGTTTATGCAGGGCGCCAGACATCATTAGGCGACGTCACAGATAATGCTACTCCAGGGCTGTGGGCCATCTGCCCAAGACCAATCTCCTCTCCGTTGAAGTTGAATTGTTGACATCCGCCTGTAGATTATTGCTCCAGACGAAGATTGTTTCCTAAACAATAGCCCGTCGGTGGGCTATACACCATTGTTGATGTTGGCAGGAAAACTTCCCACTCATTACACTAGTGTAGGTGGGCTGTCAAGGCCGCTCACACGCCAATACAGATCGGTCAAGACTGATTGTAATGAAAATACGAACTTACATACTGGTTGAGCGGGTATTATCAGGTCCCGTCCTATTAAACGCGTGTGCTGTCGTGAATGAAAAACTTACTTGAAAACAAGTTATATATTACATTTACGATTCCAACCCCTTCTCTAAGGGAACTTTACACTAAATACTCTCGGCTATTAGGACTGGCTGTGCGGTGAAACAGAAAAATCATCTTTGGACAATTAAAACACTACGTGAACATTAAGCTCCCTGGGGCGATGCTAATCCACTGGGGAGTGTAGGTGGCTCACTGGGCGACTAGATATAACTTGTTCCAGATGATTAAATCTATTGTAATGACATGTTTGGTTGCAAATGATGATGGTCTCCCGGCGTGCGTGGGAAATGCCAGAGTTTACCATGCACACTCCACCTCCGTGACTTTCTGCGAGCTGACTGATTTCCCATTCGCAAGGGCTTGCTTCAGCTTACCCTTGCGCCAAAATGGGACTACATTATGGTATGAGTGGCAAAAATTAAACTGGTGATTTGTTAACAATAAATAGACCTCTTAAAAAATTACATACACACACTTGCAACATAAACCTTGGGGAAATGATGTAGAGAATACACTTGGTGGAAACATGAAATAAATAACACACATTACCATGCACAAAAATGGTAGAACTATAAATACAAAACAATCATAAATACTTTAATTCGAGAAACACAGCCTCTTTAACTAGGCTTTAAAACACCCCAGTTCAATAGAGGTAACCTAATTCTTCCTCTGCAGCAACCTACATTGCTATGGCAACCACTTGCTGCACTGTGCTGGCGTGCCCTTGTGTCTGCCCTGTGCCCGGTCGGTCCAGCGACCGGGCGCACACTCGTTCCGTAGAGTGCACAGCACTTCTGCGGGCACTGCAGGCTATGGCCGGACAAACTGTCTTAGGGCTGGGGACATGCACACATCAAAAACACTCTCCTTTCGAGACCATTTGTAGGCTCTCTGATGTCACTCACAGCAGCTGCAGATGCAAGCGGGCCTGCATGACCGCAGCTGGTACCACCGCTCCTGTGGCCCTGCTGCACAATACAATGCCGGTGGTTGCCCCTTCCTCTTAGGCAACTCCGGCTGCTTGCATGGTTGACATTGTGGTGGTGGGTGTTTCTGCCTGTGTGATCGCCGAAGGCACAGCGAGCTCCCAGACTCACTGCCCTTGCTATCACCTTCCTCTCTGTCTTCTTGCTGATCTCGCTGTCTCCGGGCGTGACCTGGCTGAACAGCCACTGCAACGACACTTGCACTTGCATGAATGTCTGTCCCATGCTCAACATGCATGTACTCATGCTCCTCCTGCTTCAACACCTGCGAATGTTCATCTTGCTCTCCTTGCTGGATTGCTTGTGCGTGTTCCTGAGGCATTACCGGCTCCCTGCTGGGTGTTTAAAAACCCGATGCTTCCCGTGTTCCTTCCTTCCTTTCGCTTGCCTGCTCTTGAAAAACCGATGCACCTTCCTGCTCATCTCGCTCAGTGCTGATTTCGTCAGAGGTGTTTCCGTTCAGCTGCACCCCTTGTGATGTGCTCTGACCAGTGTGCACGGGCAGGTCCCCTGCGGGATCTGCCCCTGAAGTATTGCTACACCTTACGTCTCACCTCGCTCTTCTCTGAACTCGTCACTCCCTGCACCATCATGGGGTCGGGACATGCCACGACCCAGGGTTAGTCAGGTGTCGTCCCGATGCACCATCGCCCTTCTTCTTTCCATGCGGACTGTATATGTGGTCGGCTCGTGCACTTGCATTACATGATGCGGCCTGCTCTACCTTGCTGCTAATCCTGCACAGAAGTCTCTTTTTGGTGTGGATTGCGGATGTGTTGGCTCATACACCGCTTGTCCTACATGCAATTGCGGTGGTGGTCAGTTCGAGGCTGGCAGCCATTATGCTGCATACTGATCTTTCCATTGCCTGATATCTTCAAACACCTTTGCAGTCGCCTTCTCTGTGTATCAGTACTACGAAACTCACTACTTTCTCCTAAGTGTGGGCATTTCGCCTCTCCTGAAAGGCGAAAATTGCCGCCCAATAATACCTCTGCGGGTGACATTCCTGGTGCTTCATTGACTCGCCTTCTCAGCATGTATAAAATGGCAGTAATGTGGTCCGTTCACGTGACGTGATTGTCGCCTACATATAGCCGTAACTGTGCTTTGATCTTCTTATTTTGGTGCTCCGTCGGGTTGGCCCTTGGGTGGTACAAAGCTGTCTTGATATTGGTTAACGCCCCACCGCGTACACAATTCTCACCACTTCTTGCCAGTAAATTGCATCCCATTGTCAATTAATAGGTTATGTGGAAATCCCCAGCACGGGAAAACATGCTCATGCAACACCTTCGGGATATTGCTAGCTTTTGCCCCGCTAGTGGTTTACTCTTCTGTCCAGCATGAGAAATTATCCATTACCATAATGAGAAACATCTTGCCTCCCCTCGTATTGGGGTATGGACCCATCACGTCCAGACGTACTGTCTCAAATGGTTTCCGGGGCATGCTGTTTCTGCCTCCCATCTGTTCAGCGTGTGTTATACAAGTTGTGTCCAGCCATGCTGCACAATGTGAATAGGCGAAGACATGATCCCTCGCACTCATGGGGTCATAAGCCACCTCCCTGGTTGTTGAACTGAATACGTCTGCAATCTGCCATCTACTACACGCCATCCTTCAATCTCCTGTTGTGTACACTGTTGCATTTTTCCCTGCACGAACCTGCAATTTTGTTGCGCCTCGACGACTTCCTTGTGCATGTAGCTGATTAAGCCCTCATTGTTGGTGGTGGTGATTTGTTGTACGTACACCTCTGTGACTGGGTCATGTGCATCTGGTGGTAGAATGTCTTCCCATCCTGTCTCATCTCTGACAATTACCCCATTATAAGAGTTCTGTGACAACACATCTGCCAACTCGTTCTCCTTTCCGGGTATGTGCACGACTATGAAATCATACACCTGCGACTGTAACGCCCATCGCATCAACTTATTTCGAGCCCCTCGCATGCTGTGTAGCCAAACAAGGCACCAGAAATCTGTCCTTAAAGTAAATCGCTGGTATTCGAGGTACGTACGGTACTTCTTGACGGCCCATACTACTGCTACACACTCTCTTTCGTTTACGATGTAGCATCTTTCAGCCAACCCTAGTTTTGCGCTTGCGAAGTCGATTACATGCTTCTCCCCACTGTCACCAACCTGGTACAATTCTGCTACGATTCCTCCCTGGCTGATGTCAGTCTGAAGGTACAAATTCTTGCTAATGTCGTAATGTACTAGTGTCGGACACGATCTGAATGTCTGCTTAGTTTCCGTGAATGCCTTTTCCATCTCGCTAGTCCATTGGAACCTCTTTTGTGGTGACAAAAGTTCCAGCAAGGCCGTGGTGATCGTTGCGAACCTTGGAATGTATTCCTGTAGCTAGTTTATCGACCCGATAAACTTTCGAAGTTGCTTGCAGGTTCGCGGCTGTGGATAGCTGTCAATTAGCCACAATTGTTTCGGATTAGGTCGGTTTTCTTCCTGATCGACTACGTGGCCTAGAAAATCGATACTGGTCTTGCCCACATGGCACTTCTCAATCGAACACATGAGGCCATTGATTGCAAGCCTCTCCAGGACTACTGCTAAATGATGTATGTGCTCTACCATTTGTTTGACCAAATAATGACGCCATCAAGATACACCAGCGTATACTCTCCAATAATGCCATCCAGCAAACATACCATCATTGCCTGGTATGTAGTGGGTGCACACTTCAATCCGAATAACATCGCGAAAAATTGAAATTGACGACCATCTGGGGCCATGAAAGTGGCGACCATCTGGGGCCATGAAAGCTGTTTTCGGCCTGTCATGCAATTTTACCGGCACTTGCCAATATCCGCTTTTTAAATACAAGGACGTCCAAACCTTTGCCTGTCCTAACGCACTTCGTGCATCCTTCACACTTATATACGGTGGAAGTGTGCTGCATGTTACTTGATTAGGCGGTCGGAAGTCTAAGCAAAATCTCCATTCCATCCTTCTTCGGAGCTAACGTAATTGCGTGATTGAAAGGACTGTCCGTCGGCTCGATTACGTCGTCTTCGAGCATTTCTTGTATCTGCTTTTTAATAATCCGCTCTTGGTGCGGTAAATAGCCTCGCGGACTAGTGTGAACTGGCTTTTCATTTACAAGTGGTATCAGTGCGTCACTCCCTCCTAATACGTCATGGTGTTCGTCAAATACTCGCTGAAATGGGGCCTGGTTGTCGAAATCTCCTAACTTGACCTCGGGTAGACTAGCTGTCGGGCAGCGATCCAAATTGTACACTTTTTTGCGCAAATATGTATCCTTCTTGCAGCTGGTTCCACTATTGTGTTCTGTTTGGTTAACCAAGGTATCCCCAAAATAGTTTCCTCGCGTATTTCTGGGGTACAATGACAGTCGTTACTGTCTCAATGACGCGTACTTGAACTGCCACTACAGCCTGTCCTACGGCCGTACTACAATACTTGTTCGTGGCCAACCGAATCACGTGGTCTGTTGGCGTCACAACCTGCTTGTGTACAAAGTGCGGTCGTATGTAGTTGTGAGAAGCTGTAGTGTCAATTAACGCATGGCACAACTGGCCGTTAATGGAAATTAGCATACGTATGAATGGTGAATGACTGCTGCTAATGTTTTGTATGAGTGATTACTGTGGAGTTAATTTTGTGTTTGGTGTTATCCGAATTTGTGCGGGCGGGGTGTTGGAAGCGTCCGGCCCTTTCACCCCTACAACCCGTTCACCTGCTGTTTACTAGATGCTTCTCCCTTGATTTATTTCATGTGTGGGTTGTTCGGGCATTTGCTATGCCAATGATACTGCTGCATTGGATAGTACCTTCATGGATGAAGGGGTGGGCAATCCAGATTCCATCCCTGCTGTTACCTGTTCCACCTCGATACAGTGGTCTCTGACCACTCGTCCCTGTTGTTCCACTCCTCTGATGCTCTTGCTTGTACATGCTTCCATGCTCTTGCTCCTTATAATGGCAGAGGTGATCTCTGATCATAATGCTCTGTTTCCAGCTGCACCACCAGCAGGTTCCCCTCAAGTCTACAATGAAAGCATTCAGCCAGATTCTGGCGTGCTTCAATGACACTTCACAAGAGCCTCTGCATCTGCAGAGAAAGAATAGTGCTGCATTAACCCACCTGCACTCTCTTCCTGAGATGGTGAGTGTACATTTGCCAAGTGCTGATATAGACTAAAACCATTAAATCTCCGATTAATTTAAATAATTATTATAAAATATTTTTTATGACTTACAAATATCTTTCACGTAAAGTGAAAAAGTAATCAGAATTTTTTTAATAAAAATAACACCCCTCTTCCCACAACAGTGTATTTGGTTAAGAAATACGTGTAAAAGAATATACTGTCCTGTCTATGTTTTATAGTCCTGGAATTAGAAAGTATTTAACTTACTTAACTGTCAGTAAACTTCTGCCATCTTGTTAGGTATGTTCATGTAAGACGGTGGCCTTCAACACACACACACACACACACACATATATATATATATGGTCGTTTTGATAACTTTGTGTATATTATCCAAATAAACAAGATTATTTTCAACTCCTATGCACCGACTGCATTATGTTTGGGACCTTAAAAGTGTATGGCAATTCATTATTATTTCAACTTCCATGATTTATTTGGTACAATTTATTGTAGTTTTATTTTATCTATATTGGGCGGGATAGCGAACAAGATTTTACGTATGTAACAACAAATATGTTCTATTCGTTCTTTCAGTTTGTTATGAAATATTTTTATGAAAGACTTAACTCATAGAACATTTCTTATATTTTTTTTACAGAGTATTGCAAACTTGATCTCTGTCCCACTCTTAATATTTCAGTCAATTGTTGTTAACAATTCTGGTCTTAATTATTAACAGACCTTAACCAGATATAGTAATATAAAGTGAACAAATATGTCGATTAGTAAATTAAATTATGTTTTGAATATCATTCCTAATCACTGACTTCATTATAAAGTTTTCCTATTCCTGTATTGTTCAATAGTTAAGTTATTATTAGTTAGGTTGCTCTTATATTTATTTGTGAGATATCTGTCGTTACAATAAATGTAGTTTCCAGTTCTAGCAGTGTAACTGTAATATGAAGATATGTTTTAATTGTGTAGGTCATACGTTACATTAAATGTACTGTAGACACGCTACATGACAGGCCATGATCAAACTTCATCGGAAAATTATTGTATAATAAGTACGAACAAGTGGTAGTTTTCTAAAAGGACGTGTCTAAAATAGTTAATGAAAACATTTTTATTACAGGTTTTGCAACTGAAAGAACAAATATCGCAGCAGAATGGAAAGATTAAATCAATGAATTAGACCTTGCAGATTGCCAGAAAGTAAGGACATGCTATATATTTGAGTTTTACATTCTTGATTTAGACATATATTACTACTACTGAAATGAAGTTTAATGCACTTTTTAATTTATAATCTAATATTGGATATTATTGTTAGAGATTAACACAAGGTACATAAGATACTTCAAGAAATAATTTGATTTTACTTCAAAACATTTTGTTTGTATTTATGTCACTAATTGCTAACTAATTTCACACACATTCAAATAATATTTTTTTTTTAATGTGGAAGCAACTCCTCAAGAGAATCAGGACCTAAAATTGCAGTTGGGTAGTAAATATAAAAGGTAAATAAAAATAATTAATCATTAATATAAATTTTTTATATATTTTATTTGTTATAATTTTGAATAATAACTAATAATTTTACTTTGTGTATTTTAATCATTTCACATACTATGTTATACAGCATTTTTTCCGGGCCACATCGCAGACTACTTCAGATTTTTTAGTATGAAAATGTCAAGTGAATTTTATTGACCAATTTTCCCTTAAAATAACACTGAGTATGACACCAAATATCGATTTTTAAGAATATTTTTAGTTAAAATTATCAGAAACCATTTGGATTAAGCATAAAATCGGCAAGCATTGTTTTATAGAATAGATAACATTCATCTCTGAAAATGTGGTTTATAATTTGATGCCACTAAATTGTGTAATTGTAGATTGCTACTCTATGTCTGTAAGAAATATGTTAACACTTAGTTACAAGTGATTTCCAGTTTCATCATATGACTCAGTAGGTATATATTAAGAAGAATGATAGTCATGTCGGAACTCACTCTGGTGAAATGTTTTTGAGAAACACATCATCCTTAACAAACATTCATGAAAATGTGGCTGCACCATATCTCACATATCACCTGACGTGTGCTTGTAGACAGCTGCTCGCCATAAATCTCTAGTACATCATCCTCTAAATGTATACTATGCACTCTTCTCTGGGTCATGCATCTGCTTTCTGTACCTGAAGCCCGTAGCCAGAATATTATGACGGAGTACACAATGACACAAACCTATTACGACACGCTTTACCCTAACCTCCTGCACTATTCCTGTATTCACGTAACCATTTAGTAATTGCCTCAAACATTACGCAGAGTGAGACATTCCTGCTGGAAATGTTACTGCGTTTAAGTGCTTGGGAAGTCCGTTACAATCACTGCGCACATAAACGAACAGTCTGTCCGTACATTATGATGAGATATAACACTCCATCTCGATAGCTCACTGCAAACAACACTGTTACATGATTACTTCTTGTTGTATATATTGCAATTGCTACAAGACAGTCACTAGCATAAGGTGCAGTTAAAAGTCACGTGTTGTAGTATCTTCCTTTGTTCGTTAGTGTGTGTTGCCTGCCTGTCAAGCAACTCATTTGTTGTTTTGAATATTATGAATTTATTATTTTTAAAATGTCCAGCAGAGAGTGGCCCAGCAAAACATAGTTTCTTGTTAAATTATACATTTTGATCATGAGTTGTCATATATATTCCGTGCAGCTTAGTGATTCCAACTGTAATAAAAATACAGGATGATGAACAACATTTCGTAAAAGAAGGGAGTTAATTTACCGCAAACCTTGTCACAACTCTTATAGCTGTGGTTTAAAAATTTTGCTATTCATAGATTTGTAGATTAATCGCAAGTAATTTCAGATATTTTACCTAAATGCATTTTAGTTCTTGATATTTTGAGGTGCATAAATCCCTTGAAAAATACTTGGAGTGGCTTCCAGTGAAACTTTTCACCTCACCGAACAACAAATGGAACTTATAATAAATATTGCATACACTGCCAAAATTGTAAGTAATTATTTGAATAACTAAAAATAAATTTCTGTGTGTCTCTTTCTAATCATAACTAGATGTTTATCCTATCTGTTTTCTCAAACAAAGATAATTTTGCAAACAAAATCTTTATCAATTAATACATCATAAAATGTGACCATGTTGTACGTAATTCAAATGTTAATAATGTTTACATATAATTATAATGATTGATTTAATGCGCATCTATTTTAACGCTTGCATCTATAATTTTTATTTCTAAAAGTGATGAGCATAAAATTTGTTGTTAATTAATAATTGTCAGTATGATCACTTATTGGCCTACTTTTCTTTGTAAAGGTAGGCTTAAGAAATCACTCGAGTGTGTGTTTGTTTTTATGCCCCCATTAATATCTTTTTAATCCCTAAGCAGATTTTAATAAAATTAAATAATAATTTATTGCCACTAACGACCACCACGATGCAATCAATTATGCAATCTCTTCTTCTCTATTTATAAAACTCTGCGAGTGCAAACTTCTGAGTGTATATGGGTACCACTCAGCTACGTTATGCATCTGTCTTATGTGCCCTAGGACTATGCACAAACTTCCTGTAGGTACCTATGTAGCTCGTCACGGCCAGGTCAATAGCTGAGCGGCAACATAACGGCCAGGGAATCGTGAAATGGCTGCCACGCTGCATGTGCTTCTTAGTGTGGAATTCATAGTAAGCATAATTAGGATTTTTTATAAGTTACGAGTACTAAATATGTATTATGGGTCTTGCTAGCTGGCGAAATTTGTTTATGATTATTGAAAAGGTAGCGGCGATTTCTATGAGTACGCTGATAATTTTGTGACTTATTACATATATAATATATATATATTTAGTTTGAAGGCTTGTATATTTCCTAATCACATTTGTTATCTAGGCCGATACATTTGCACAAGAGAAATAGTCTCTCAGGGAACTGACATAAAATTAATTTTGAATAATATTAAGTTAATATTACGAATTGAATTTCTATAGCCGTAGGTTGACATAAATATATAATTGGTGCTGTGGAATACCATTGTTTATTTTATTAAATGGTAGTTGATTGTTCTAGCAAGAGGATTCTAATTTCAATATGCTTTGCGGTATTACAAGATTACAATCTCGAAGGGGCTTCTGTAGTACCATTAATAAATCGTCATAAAAAAGTATATTGTGATGGTAAACTAACAAAATTCTGAGTAAATACACTGCTTATCAATGGCAAGGTTATTATAACCAAATAACCCACTCCAATGGTTTTTTTTTTCGTGGTTCTTGGTTTTAATTGCCCAATAATATTTCCTTTCCTCCATGCTTTGTTAATTCCGTTTATTTTTATAGACACACTGAAAACCTAAAGCAGTTAAAAAAAATCACCATGCACTATATTAATGGAAATCCGAAGAATCGGAATACACATTTACAGTTGATGACAAAACGTTTATTCATTATCCATTTTTCAAAAATAGTAGTATCTATCATTTTGCATATTTTATGAGCAATGGTTCACGTGAAATATAAGAGTGTTCTTTAAAATAATGAATAAAATACATTGTGTCCGCATTAAGATGGATAAACCCTCGGCTATCTATAGCCGCGTGTTGTGTACAAGGAACGCGTACTGCACTAGTGTTAGTCATATCCTGGAATTTGTTATTATTACGATTGTGGCTCACCCCATTAATATATTGACTATATGTTATTGGAAGCAGGTTTCACTTAATTAACTCAGGTAATTTTATGTTTTCAATTAAAGTGATTTAGATTGCTTAAAATGAATCAAAATTGTAGTAAAATTGATTAATCAGCACATTAATCAGTTGAGTACGCCTTGACATGAAACATTAAAAAAAGCAGCAGAACGAAAGAGATAATTTACACTTATCCCTCTTCCCCCCGTGCAGCCAGTCTACGTCACTGCACACGCATGTCGCAGCTAACACCCTGTCTGGTGGTCCTGCCCCGACGCGTGCGTGGTTACAAGGCTAGTCCACTTAATTTGCATACAAAACTCTAAACCAACTAAATAAAGTTAAATATTTAAAAAAATTGATTTTCAAAAAATATAGTATTATATATAATATATACCTATATATACGTATATGTATATAATATATATATATATATATATATATAAAAGAATCTAAATAAGAAAATAATTACTTAAAATGTAAAAACATAAAAATATACTTAAAAAGTAAAATACTTAAAAATGATATAAGTTAAATCTAAATACTAGTGAAGTACTTTAAAAACGCAATGAAAAAATTATATTAAATATAGAATTTATTTAAGTTAAAATTAAATAATAAAAAATGTACTTAAAAAATTATTATTAAATAGAAACCTTAGAAATCATATAAGAAACAATAATGTAATGAGAAAATATTCACGACAAGTTATTTATTATTCTACAAGCTCATACTTCTTATAAACTCTCGTCCCAGAACATTTTGCGATAGACGAGTGGCCAAAGACGTTATTCTGGCGATCCAAGATTCAGCTGTTCGATCCTACGCTGTTCCATATAGCATTTTGAGTTCTAAAAAAAAAAGCAGCATTCATAGTGGCCAAGTCCAGAACCTATATGATGTCCGAGCGACTAGCGCGCCATCTAGCAGCTAATGCCAGAACCAATATGGCGGCGAACAGAGGTGAGTAATCGACTAATCGAAAAACTGGGCATGCCACTTAGCAGCAGCCAGTGTAAACAAATATGACGTCGAACAGATGACAAACGAAAATAAAAATGGCGGGGAGCTGTGTTGGGGAAATGTTTGTTTCTTTTGCGTGATTACATCTACGTTGACACGCTCGGACGCCTTGGTGTTTTTTACATTCCCGGCACTGCTTCATTCAATCGTATGCGATTTTCTGAGTGTAACTGGATTGCTTCTGAGATGTTATTTCCAACCGTATAAGATTTATTTAGTTCTACTTGGCTTTTAGACGAGTATTCGCCGACTTTGTGTTATTTTTTTTTAGATTTTTTACATTAAACTCATACAATTTCACCAAAACCACACAACACAAATGTTTTTATACACGCAATAGATTTATCTTGACAAGAGCTGTCGACTGAAACCTAAACGAGTGTCGTAGCTTCTACTAGTCAAAAGTTATACTACGCGGAAGTTACGAGACGAGGCGAAACGAACTCAAAATTGCACCCCCTACCCCTCTCGGGCGCGATGCTTTGCAGTCCTCACTCAACGTAACACATTCTTTGATTCTTTGGCAAACGAGCTGTGTAATTGAATTTTGAATGTAGACGATAGATTTTGAGCTGCAATGCCAAACTGTACCCCCGATTTTATCATAGGATTATCTGGATTACCTCCCACTATGGTTGCAAATTTAAATACCTATTCACTTCAAAAAACAAATATGGCTGCCTCAAGTAACAAATGACAAACGAAAAACAAAGATGGCGGCCTTCAATAACCGCATATGTAAACAAATGCACGAATGGGAGAGAAAAGGAAAGGAAAGAAGGCGAGAGAAGGAGAAAGAAAGAGAAAATATAAAAGAAAGAGAAATAGGGCAATAAAGATAGAGAAAAGAATGACTGAAAGAGAGAGAAAATGTGGAATCACTTGGAGAAAACCGTCGGATTGCAGGAGCATGAAAAAACATACTGGTTACCAAAACTGCAGTCCAATATGGTGACGTACTGGCTAAAAATATGGCGACATACGGGCTACCAATATGGTAATACACTGACGACATATATGGCTGTGTACTGGCTACCAACATTGTGGAATCCAAGATGGCGGACTAATGACCAGAATGACAGAGCAGGAATTCCGGGAATTCAACATGGCGGCCGAGTCTCTGAACCTTAGCCTGAAGCCTGATGCCTTGGAGTCTACTGTATCTGTCTACTCATAGTCTAATTATATACATTTTCCCCAATATATTCAGCACCTTGACAAATGTTTCCAGTTTTGAGTAAAGACCTTAAAAATTTGCATAGTGAAAAACAAACAAATAGGAGCAAGTATTGTGATGTAATTCCTAGAGACAAAATTCACTTTTCAGTCCTGGACGAATAGCAAATTCGCTGAAAATATTGACTTTAGATATGACGAATTTCCATTACAAGAAGTTAATTATTTTACTCTTTATCCCTGCTTACCTCCCATTTTCTTTAAGTTCTTCACTAGGGAACTCACAAAATATGTAATTTAATTTCGCATGTGACACCCCACAAGCAGTTAGTTTTCTACACTTACATCGAAGTTCAATAATATATTTCCTGACTCTCTCCCCAAGTTATTCTCTTAATACTGCTCTATAAGCGTCAGTATTATCACGAGAGCCATTTTTTCACATAGAATTGCTTAATCTAAGTGCCGTAAAATGCGCCAGATACAACCAGCCCTAGAGGAATACGAACTGAACCAGTAACATACTAGCCAGCTCACATTAGAGGCTCATGAACTATCATTGCGAAAACGTTTCACGTTCATCGAATCAACTACACTCGACGACATTTTTCGCGGATAAAGTATGAATGGTAATGGCTTCTTATCATTGAATATTTCCTACGTTTGTTCAGAAAATGGCTTAATACATAGCGTATTCCCAAATTAAATATATCTGGAATTCGTAATTTATATACAGTATCTGCAGATCGATGTAGGACTTTATTAAATTGTCTGTATTATTCTTGTATTAAATACGTTCCATCGCAGTGTAGAATCTTTACTAAAATATTTTTGAGAATTATTCTCTACTTCCAAATTATAAAACCGAGCGCTGTTCGAAGATGAAGTGAATATGCGAACATGCGTACCCGCAAGCGGCCTGCAGATGTCTATATACATCGACGATTTCTTTTCTATAACTTATGTTTTCATAGCATCACCAGGTAAACATGATTGGGGCTGCTTTTTTTAAGTAAGGTTTTTATTAAATGCTGCAAAAGAGTAACAGCATGAAAGAAGTACACTCTAAAATCGAATCAGTGGGAAACCACTGCTGATTCGTAGTAAACTTCAACTACTCGAATCAGTGGGAAACCACTGCTGATTCGTAGTAAACTTCAACTACTCGAATCAGTGGGAAACCACTGCTGATTCGTAGTAAACTTCAACTACTCGAATCAGTGGGAAACAACAGCTGATTCGTAGTAAACTTCAACTACTCGAATCACTAAAAATGTATCCACTTAGAATCAGTGAAAAACCACTTATTGATGCCGTGAATAAACTTTCCTGATTGAATTAGTGGTGTGAAACAATTTCACTGATTGAATAAGTGACCGCCGACTACAGTGGCGAATTAAATTTCGGGTTTATCGTGTGTGGCTAAATAACTACGTGAAATAAACATATTTACGATCGTTTAGTATTCATATTGCGCAATTTTTCATAACTTACAAAAGTAAAAAAAAAATTTGCAAGTGGCCTGGTTGGAACCCACACACCTTCTATGTAATTATGTCTGACCACCACCGTATCATCTGCGCTACCAAGCCAACATTAAAAGAAGCAAGATGAAAATATATGTCTCATACATTTATCGAAATCGTGACGATTTAAACTGCATGCTCTTGCTTTTCGTTTTTGGTTTAATTTGTATCGTTAGGATTGTTAAAATAAATAGTATGTATGAGCGCACTCTCTTCGCGACCTTATACTCGTATGCTGTTTAAACCTTCAAACAGAGCTCTATCATGATTACACGAAAACAATATATCAGTCAAAAAGGAACCACTGAAAAATAGCGAAAAAAAATATAAAAAACTGATGAATCAGTAGAAAATGTCACTGAATCCATAAGTGAATAAAATCGAGCATATTTTCACTGATTCCAGCTAAATTCACTGAAGTGACTGTTGAATCAGTGAAATTTCCACTGATTCAGATTTAGAGTGTACACGATTAGATCTACTCGAATCTCTACAAATGCTGGCAGTTCATATGGCGTACATTATGTGCGCTAAAACACAGCAACTACAAGTCTTTTTGCAATGAAACACATCCTGAAAAAATGTTTATGCAATGTATCTTAAGACCTACTCAGCCTATTCCCGCCAAATTTTACTTCAAATGTGGCTATTTTCCTAATAGGTGGTGTTTCAAGTATTTTACATTAATATGGCATATAAATTGATATATTAGACCCATTCCAACCGAAAAGTGTACATGACAGTACTTATGCGACATTTAATGTGCTATTTCGCAGTATCTTTTTCCTTTATTTTTAAGGTAGCACAACTTAAAAAAAAAAAAAAAAGCTTATCTTTTTGGGAAAAAAAACCTTCTTGATTCACGTCAGATTCACGCATATAATTAACATTATCCAACACTGGTTTACAAACGGTGGCCATTTTTCTACTTTTTGTTACCTACATTTTTAGCTCTACAGAATCCTATTGAAACAACCATCGCACGATTACGGAGAATAATATTTACACAAAAATTAAAATTGTATGTATAAATAGTAGGATTGTCTTCATGCGGGCACAAGGGCTGAGGGCTGTGGCGCCGTCCGCCAGTGTGGAATTTCCCATTTTTCTCTCAAAAATTTCCCGTTTTACACCAAAAATCCCAAAAATCACTTCAGAAATCAACTATTTATGAAAATTTCTCCTTTTCCTTTTAATTTGTGTAATAAGATCCATGACCCAGAATTGCGAAAACGAGACGATGAGCTGCAATTTTCAGCCAATTTAGGGTGATTTGGGAGGCCCGCCTTTTGCTTCCAGCCCACCATACATCAGGTTACTATTACTTCAAGCCCACCACACATCAGGCTACTATTACTTCAAGCCCACCACACGTCAGGCTACTATTACTTCAAGCCCACCACACATCAGGCTACTATTACTTCAAGCCCTCCACACGTCAGGCTACTATTACTTCAAGCCCTCCACACGTCAGGCTACTATTACTTCAAGCCCTCCACACGTCAGGCTACTATTACTTCAAGCCCACCACACGTCAGGCTACTATTACTTCAAGCCCTCCACACGTCAGGCTACTATTACTTCAAGCCCTCCACACGTCAGGCTACTATTACTTCAAGCCCACCACACGTCAGGCTACTATTACTTCAAGCCCACCACACATCAGGCTACTATTACTTCAAGCCCATCACACGTCAGGCTACTATTACTTCAAGCCCACCACACATCAGGCTACTATTACTTCAAGCCCTCCACACGTCAGGCTACTATTACTTCAAGCCCACCACACGTCAGGCTTCTATTACTTCAAGCCCACCACACATCAGGCTACTATTACTTCAAGCCCACCACACGTCAGGCTACTATTACTTCAAGCCCACCACACATCAGGCTACTATTACTTCAAGCCCACCACACGTCAGGCTACTATTACTTCAAGCCCTCCACACGTCAGGCTACTATTACTTCAAGCCCTCCACACGTCAGGCTACTATTACTTCAAGCCCTCCACACGTCAGGCTACTATTACTTCAAGCCCACCACACGTCAGGCTACTATTATTTCAAGCCCACCACACATCAGGCTCCCAACCATCACGAAAAGCGTCGACAACTTCTTCCGCATCAGCTAATCAAGAAGAATCAAGAATAATCACAGAAGTCTGAAAACAATTATGTTTTAGAATGAAATATATTTTTACAATTAAAAAAATTACAGGCTTAAGTAACGAGTTTTATATAACACCGGACTTATCTTTTCAAGGCACATATATCGTGAAGTGATATCGAAATGCAACCCAATGTCAGGGCCACCATTTTGTATTTATGAGGTATGCCCCTATACGCAGGCCAGCACCACTATCCACACCACTCTCGTGGGTAAAGCGGATGGCCGACCTCGTCAAATCAATTCTAAAACGATCATACGTCTAGGCATCGATGCATTTATAAATATTTAGAATCATTAAATTTCAAATTACTTTGTTTATCATTTAAAAATTCCCAAATATAAAAGAAATACATTAAAATGTATCAACAATGTATTGTAATGTAAAATCGGGTTATAAAATTCATTTTATGTAAATCTCATACCTCCCATGACAGCTGGTAAACATTAAAAAAAGAAAAACTCTCATGTAGGGTTAAGGAGTTGAAACCACAAACTCTCAAACAAGCAAACTGTAAATCTGCCTCGGAGGGCGCGAACCCGCGACCCTCCGACTACAGGTCAGCCACCCTATCCCTGAGCTATAAGGGAAGGTTTCCACTGAGCTACGCAATTTGCTATGCTGAGTATGTTTTAATGTTGTAGACACCATACTAAGAGGCTGCCATTCCCTCTTTCCTACTATTACATTAATGTATTAAACATTTTTTTATGTATTTTTCCAATCAATGCATATATGGCTCATGGCCACATTTATTTCAGAGCTTTATCAGTTAAAATTCATCATATTTACCATTTTTTAAAATCTTTTTAAAGGCAAATATTGTATCAAAAACATTTCGTTATTTTCAGTCGGGGTCTGAATCATATGTGACTATTCTAACATTAATTGTTTTTATATATTCTTTTTAAATAATTAAGTTAAGCCCACATTTCTTCACAAGTCGGCTCGTAAGCAAGCAAACACAGGCATATACGAATATTTGCGAACTCTTAATAGGCAGACTAGTGATATTCAGTTCCACATCTCATTTATAATTCCAGGATTGTATGTTTAAGCTCTTTATAACCATAGTTATTAGCAAATATTTGCTTCATAGTGAAGTTTTTAATGAAAACAGTTTATAACAGACTATTTATGATAAATGATTAATAAGAAAAAATATCTTACAATTTTATGTTTAACATTTATTCAAATGTATCACTACAAAAACACTCAAAAATGAACACTGTTGCTTATATACCTGCCGATGTTTACTTTGCACCTAAATTTATTTCTGGTAGCCATATTACTTTATATAGGCATAGGATATGTCAAATAAAAAATGTTAGTTATTATTGGATTTTTAATTATTTTTAATTAATTTTTTTAGGCTGTACTGAAATTGTACATAGAGTACAGTAGAATAATGCTAAAAGTTCTCTCAACTTAATTTCCTGTCTCCTCTCTTAAAGTATAATTATTACATGATGTCAGCATCTTCATATTACTGCCTCGTATGTTTTGTTGACATAGATGTGTTACACAGATTATTTAACTATACGTATATGTGAATAAAACCAAGCACCATCATACAAGTAACAACTCTCTGCACAAGTATGACATATTCATTATATGGATCAACATCTACCAACTATTTTATAGGTATAGTGGTTTACGGTTTACGATCCAATAGGCCCTTGATACTTGGAAAGTACGAGGATGATACACATTCTTAACATTCATGCTTTTCTTGTCCATCAATTCGTCAATCGTCCAATCTTTCCATCAATATTTCACAATTTATCCTAAATATTTCAGTCTTTCTGTCTATCTTTTGCAATCTTTCCATCAATATTTCGCATTCACCACCACAATAAGCACCGCAACCTTTCAATCTTTCCATCAATCTTTTAATCTCTCCATTAATCTTTCGCAAACAGCACCAATACTAGCACTACAATCTTTCAATATTTCAATTTTTCCACCAATCTCAATATTTCCATTAATCTCTCGCAATCAATCAACACCACAATACTTCAGTCTTTCCATCAATCTTTCAGTTTGTCCATCAATATTTCTAAACATTCCCTAAGTCTTTCACGATCAGCCCCACAATCAGCACCGACACCAGAATCGTATTCAGCACCACAATCAGCACTGCATTCAGCACCGCAACCAGTACCACAATCCCAATCATTCCATCAATCTTTACATCAATATTTTGCAATATTTCCATCAATCTTTTAATATTTCTATCAGTTTTTCAAAATTTCCATCAATCTTTCACACACTTTCGCAATCTTTCCATCAATGATCAATCTATATTTAATACATAGGATTGTCGTTTTTCTCTATCCATACATATTTATAACAAAATTCGGTAACTGTCTAGAACATATGCAGAACTGTCTGTTAATAGTTGAGTGCTCCTAGCACCACTTTTAAGCTGTGAAGGAGAAAGGGATACAACACAAAAATTTTAAAAATCAATTAATTTATACTAAAAAAATTCCATTACTTTGTAATAAAAATTTGAGATGAAAGCAGTTCATCTCATCGTGCGATATATCCCCGATTTTTCAGTATACTAAGGATTGAAGATATTTCAACAAAGCGTGGGAGATCCCTGAATTTTTGCAGGTCAAACAAATATCTGAGTCTATCAAAAGTTCATTTGGGTCTTCCGGAAATAGGTAGCCAGTATTCTCGGCGTCTTCTGGCTTTTTCATGTCGCTTGTTGCAGCAAATATGTTGGAGGGGCGTGTATGTCAGTGCATCGAGTATATCGCCCTCATGGGCTTCAGCACCATCACCGTCATCAAGTCCATTTTCATGTATGCTGTCTTCATTGACATCTCCACCTCCTGTTTTGTATTCTATATTTTCTTTGTAGCAGGAGTTGATTGATCAACAGTATTTCGAGCCAAAAACTGTTAATTTCCAAGTTCGTCAACTTCATGTGAAAGTCTTACAAGTGCACATTACACACAAACTGACTCTACTGCACTCATTCCATCTTTAGTACTAACTGTCTCATCATAATCCCATCGATACAGCTTGAGGTGTTACTGGTAACACTTACTGACTCTTAGTAGATGAACCCATGCAGATCTAGGTATGTTCTTACAATGTATTGCTTTGCTCGAACTGCATGGGACCGATATCGTAACTCTTTATCATGCGAAAAGGACTCTTCGAACAGATTTTTAATTAGAGTAAAAATAAAATACACATGTAGAACATTAAAATACTCTATAATGACAGAATTTTCTGTCACCATGGCAAATCCATATATTATTCACCGTAATACCCAAATATATAAGGGAAGTAAGAAAGAAGGCGGTTTGATTGCACCGTATATACAAATTACTAACTAATTGTTATGATGCATCATACGTTTTGATTCCGTATATAAAACAATTAACTTTCCCGTCTTGAAAGTTGTCGTGAGAGGGAAGTTGGTTGAGGCATGGTGTAAAATCTGCATATTGTAAGATTTCTTGTGTTTCACGTTCAAATCCCAGCTGCTCACAGTTTCTTTACATTATAAAATAATATTTTTTAAAAATATATTTAAAACATGAATCTTAAAAAAAAATTATTTTAATTATTTCCTTTCAACATATTATAATAACACTAACGTTCGGCACGAAATGGCAGTTAGTGTTGGGACAAATACGGATTTTTTTGTAGCAATTACAGTTGTCACTCAAATAGAACCTATGTGTTGAACACAACCACTAATTTAGTGCACCTTTAATTTTGTCTTTATAATTAACATAGGAGAATATAATTTACAAACTTAATATAATTATATCTGTTTAACCTGGCTGATACATACATGTGCATAAGTTAAGTACAACAACTGTGGTTTTAGTCGAATGATTAATATTGTTGTATTAAAATATATTAATCCGAAAGTTATGTTACAATATTAGTAAAATAAAACACTCTATAAAACAACTTGTAAGTAGGATTGAACCCACATACCTAAACTTAGACTACACCATGCGCACGAAGATCTATGACACTTACTACTAATCCACTACAACACCGATGTTCAAGTCCCTGCTTAGTCGTCTTAATTATACTAAAGGTAATGTGGTAAAAGTATCTCCACATCGAAATATTTAGTGTTTGGGAATAAAATTAGCATTCTGTGTACATTAAATTGCTTTACAAGGTGTAAGAGCTTGCTTAAGTTACAAACTGAATGGCTTTTGTGGTTTGAAAGTTATTTCAAGAGTTTTCAGCTTACGAGGTTAAAGCTGTTCACATATACCCGCCATTTTGCAAAGTTACGCGAAGCGCACAGAACAGCTATCGTCGACTGCGACTGTTTTAAATGAAGCTTATTTCACTGGTTTTCACTAATTTGGCTCACTTTACTTTAGTTTTTGTTTAGCGCGTAGGAGAATTGTCCAACATACTACTGCTTATTTACGGCCTTCAGCAATACGAATCGAATTGATAGGTTACCGACTGATATCGCATCCCTCGTTACGATAACGAGATTTATCGGTTTCTCCACAACATAGTAAACGAGGATTTTCTATAACGTACCGAAATTTGTAGGTAAAAAGAAGTTACAGAATCGTTCTTCAATGACATCAACGATTTTTCTCGTTAGCAGACTTTATCGATCGTTATATGACAGCTAACGAGTTACAGAATACAGCCACTGGCGACAACCAGTTACAGAATACAGCCACTGGCGACAACCAGTTACAGAATACAGCCACTGGCGACAATCAGTTACAGAATACAGCCACTGGCGACAACCAGTTACAGAATACAGCCACTGGCAACAACCAGTTAGCGATTATGCAGGTCGCGGCTCCATGATCGTTGAGGTCAAGGACAGGCTTCGTATTCACAATTATATTTCGTGGTTGACGAGAGAGCACTTCCAAATTGATGTTCACCTCACTGTGTCAGATCGTCAAATATTATCTTCTATATAACAGTGGTTCTTTTTACAGTAAAGAGTTTAGTTTGTTCTCACAAAAGGACATCCACTATGAAATTTATATATAAAAATATGGCAGCACTCTGAGAAAATCCACATACTCATTCGCCCAAGAAGAAAACATGCAGATACTTACATAATAATATGTAATTTAAATATGTTTATAGGTATATGTATATATATATATATTCAAAATAATCTTTCTTTTCCATATTTATATACTTATACCCTACTTAATTATATATAGATTATATTAAAATAATTTAACATTTTTATATTTCTATCTATACATATGTCTATTAGCATGTTGAAATTTTAATATATATTGTTATGCACGCATATTGCTATCTAAGATACTACAAATCTTAGCGATATAACACTGCTTGGAAGGATTTGTCAAATAGAGCAAAAGATTTAATAAAACTGAAGTTAGTCTATTACCTTAATATCACATTAATCGCTTCTACATTTGTTTCTTTCATTAAAGGCTATTCAATTACAGTTACTCAATCAATCTTCTTAGCAATATACCGAATTTTCTGACAATGAAACCGAAGAGTTTGCAAACCAAGCAATTACTAAACCCTAACTCACACCTCGACGATCTCACATTTACCACTGAAACCTTGATGTAGTCTTGGAGTCGGTACACGCACGTGGGCTTTTGCGTGGTGCTGCAGTCAGCCCGCCAGACATGGGCTCCTGCGACACGCCAGTAGGTGAAAGCAAATACGAGACCTTGCTCCAGTCTCCTTATATATGAGGCGCTGTCTTCGATTCTCGGCACGGCAGTTCTGTTTACCCACATCTTTTTAAACACCCAGCTCAGGCTCCTCTCTGCTGGCTCGATTCGCAACATCATCCCCTCACTTGACAAAGGCGACTGTCCTCAGCCTGTATGGATGGGGAAGGGCGGTGTGTGTCGTGAGAGAGATATGTTGGTGTTAGAGCTGCTGGAACTCCAGTGATGGAATGGTCAACAGTACGAGTGCCCTTACTTCCATGCGGTTGCAGTTGTCGAGGAATTAGGGTGCAGTGGCATTTTATCTGATTGCCTTTTCGTAATAGTGTCTCTTTGCACCTATTTGTTTGTTATTTTTGTAGAGTGTGAGATGGAGTTATAAAAGTTAATATTTAAAATTTCTTAAACTAATATTACTATGTTTTTACTTAATGAATATATATTTACATTAGACATTCGCCACTTTGCATTGAAAATAAATGATAATATAGTCAAATTTCACATACATAAATGTGGTTGCAGTCTTGTACAAATTATTGAATTGATATTTAAAATAAAATACATTAAGATTATACTTATAGTAGGGCAATATTAAAAGTTTCCGTCCTCGTACATTACATATATAGTCCATTCACGCTTTCTTAGGCATTTTGGAATCGAACCTTTGAAAATTCACCCTAGGCATAACATGTCAACCTGTTGTGTTCAATCACTTGTATTCCATAATAATATAACCCTGTGATTAATGTTAATGTATTGTGTTCTTGAATAGATTCATAATCTGCTTAGTATCTTCTATAAATTGTAATATTAATTTTCTATTAAATACGAATTAACAACAGCAAGGGCAGCGATGTGTTCACAGTTATAATATTTTTTAACCACACTTTTATGTATACTAATTGTAAATTAAATGTTGCCAATTGACATATTTGTATTGTTAGGTATTGACGTGAACCAAATTCGGTGAGCCCGTTCACCACGCCCTTTCCTGCAGCTACATCAGGTACCACGTCATAGCAGTGAAGTGTGTGTGCACATGAGTGCAAGTTAGTGTATGAATGTGTTTTCAAAGGCTTTTTTAGTTTATTAAGTGTTCCGTGCGTGCAGCTAAGTGCTACTTGTGTTGAACGAGTGATCCACATCGTCAACGTGGTGCACAAGTGTAACGTGAGTGTATTCAGGGTTGTGTTATGTAATGTATTTTGAAGGATAATACTGTATATGTCAGGTTATGTTCATTCGCCAGTGTTGGTGTCATGTGTGTAATTGGTACATGTAAGTAATGCCACAATTCCTACTGACAGTTCTAGTGGCCTGAGTGCCAGCCCGAAAGGGTTATATGTGAGTGCTATGTGTTGTTTATTTATTTCCTCATATTCCTGTATTCTTACATATAAGTACCAAGGTAAACGCCGCCCCAGAGTCATGTTAGGTTAAGAGTGTTTTGTTTACTTTTGATGCTCATTTGTTCTGCGACCATGTGTTGGCCGCGTCACAACAGAGGCCACCTCACCAGTCCATAGATGTTATCCACCATAGAAATGGCAACATGGCTAACCACGTGGCGAGAAGGCACGAGTTTTATAATAAAAATATTTTAAGTGCCTTCTATGTGTAACTGTTCATGCCAGATTGTTCTTCCCTGAAAATTAGGTTAAATATTATAATAAGTTGTAATTGAGAACATTTCCGTGGACCGCTACAAAAGCGGGACATTTTAGGTTATGTTGCTGATATGGCAACACCGCACCACACCGGTCAAGTGCCTAATGATTATATTTGTAAGAGGTGTATTTTACAATTATCGAATGCTCAGATCATTTAGTATTTAATGTAAACTTGTGTCATATCATTCAACTGCATATTTTTCATAAATATGAGAGTCACGTAAGTCACATGACGTTCGCCCACAGAAGTGACCAATCACAGGGTTTCGTGCTCATAGACATGAGAGTAGCTTCTTGGACGGGTAGCGAGACAGCCGCGTGTCCGTGCCGCTCTGGTTCTTCAACGTTTATCAACCACTCATCATGTAATTCCGTTCGCCATTAAATTTAGTATATCAGAACCTTGTTTTTGATCGCCCGGAGCGAGGGCTGTCTCATGCCCCGGTCCGTTTGATGATGGCCAGGGGCTTAACTTTCGCATTTAAGATCATGTAAGCCTCCTGCTATTTTGCAGTTTCAGTTGTCACCCATCTCAACGGCGAATGACAAATGTACGTGCCCTGTGTGGGGATTGAGTGTTTAATAAATAATGTATGATGAGTATTATGCAGCATCTTATTCCCTCACAGTCACGCCTCGACCATTAAACTCGTAAATTTCAAAATTAATATAATTCGTAAATGGCATGGGAAACCAGACTAACCCCTCGGGATTGAGATGGCCTACGAGGGAGGCCGACAACCTCCCCCCTCCCCCCAGTAAGTACTAAAAATATCGGCCAGAATTGGGCTGTTAAAATCTAGCTGACAAACTCCGGCCAGCTTATAGTGGCTCGCTGTCTTATGCCAGAAGCGGCCCAATGGAAATATCGACTGGCAGCTAACTGTTTGCCGACAGTGTCGGACCTGCGACGGCTGGAAGTCGCTATGATAATGGGCCTGCGACGGCTAAATGTCGTTTCGATGCCAGGCCTGCAGCGGCATGATGTCCAGAAATAAGCAGTATGAAAAAACCGTAACTTTTCGATAAAGTTTTTTAGTAATTGTTTTATTATCATTACATATATTAATTTCACTTACTTCTCAGCACATTATATGATAAAATCTTTTGCTTGCTGAGTGTGGGATTTGAACCTAAGACCCTTGAGTTTATAGTCCTGCACACTAACATTTACACCACAGGATAAGTTGCGATGTTCTCCAGTACTTATAAAGATATTATGACACACATTATTACAAGGTAATGAGAATTAAAAAAAAATTTAAAACTGGGATTTTTTAAAAACTTTTCCTTCAGAGGCTGCCAAACAAAGTAGTAGTGTTAGTTTTTAATAACTCTGTTGGATGATTGTACAAATGTAAAAATATTCAAACTACACAAATGCCATGTACTACCACGTGAAACACATAATCACGAGAAAAAAACCAGGATAATGATTAACACACTGTCTCAAAAAAGACAACATGCTGTTAACAGCTAGCTAACATATTGCCTATACAAAACACTTTCCAAACGTTTGTCGGCAAAAATACATCATATTTATATCTTTATTGTTATAAAGAGCCTTGTCCCTAAAAATGTCACCGGGCCGGAATAAATAAGATAATGGCCGACTTACCGAAAAGACAAAGATGATGTATGGGAATCGGCCCAGAAACATTTTTCATATGCTTGTAACATGTTTGCTCTGCGATATCATGCCGACATATTTTACGTGATATCCATCTGTTATCCTAAAAAATACAGTGGGCCGTTGTCTTTTTCTAATGGCTAGCAATCTGTCTCAAAAAAGACATCACGCCATTGTCAGATGGTTATCTTCTGGCATTGAAATTACTTTTGCCGACGGTACAGTTATCGGGCCGACAATTTGCCGACAGGTTGTGTTTGCTGGGCTCGCTAGTCAAGGCATTCATGGATATACTTCTGTAAGTTCATCGGCACATAACCTTTCAAGAAGCAGGCCACTGGGGAAAGCCAACAGACCGTGAGGACTCCAACATGCTCGTGCTCTATTACTTATTGAGCGCTGGCGCCCACTGGAGAACTTCAAATTTAGCATTCCCTGTACACATAACCTCTATTCCTCATGGTCCAGCCTAGGCTAACGATCAGTAGCACCGACGGAAACACATTT
Source organism: Dryococelus australis (assembly GCA_029891345.1). Taxonomy (NCBI): domain Eukaryota; kingdom Metazoa; phylum Arthropoda; class Insecta; order Phasmatodea; family Phasmatidae; genus Dryococelus; species Dryococelus australis. The sequence continues at coordinate 18,592,683 of CM056999.1, forward strand.
CATTGCTGCAGTTAAAAATATCAGCGCAGATTACTACGCATAGGCTCTAGTGACACTGTGTTTTTCCCCCATCAGGAAGAAAGGTTCAATAGGCGAAGCGGAGCGTGACGGTCGCTCTCTCTCTCTCTCTCACTCTTTCTTCTCTTTCTCGGGAAGTTCGTACCACCTGTGTATCAGGAATGGTATACATTTTATTATTTCTAATTTCAGTACATTTCATACCAATAACAGCAACAATAATACTGTTTGAAATTTAAATTTACACCTCAAACGAGATTTTATTGTTTAAATACCTATTATTTAGATACGATGGTGCAACTCTTAAAAATTCAGCATGTCTGGTAGACGTGGTGTGGAAAGGAGAATCTATAATTTTATCAGCTTTCCCCTAGCCATGTGCTTGTCCCAATATGGCGGGAGATTATACCTGATATTTTATAGTGCCTTACGACTGGCCGTGATGTGGCGACATGTCAGTGACACGGTGTGTTTCTGAACGCAGCATCAAGTTCGTACTCGTGTTTTTTAAACTTGCTAGGCATGTTACAATGTTGTAATAAATATGTGTTTCCACAGCAGTAATAAATATAATGTTATGTGTGTTTCGTTAACTGCTGCGGGTGAAATGGCGTGGTGTTGCTGCGTGATGGTCGTTTGGCTGGCCCTGTGTGTGTGCGTGCGTGATTTCACATATTTGATGTGCACTATTTATACTTTTTAACTGTGAACTGTTTTTATGATAAAGTTAATTATTTACAGCCACGTCTGTTTATTTATCACATCGTTGTACTTTTTCCCTAGGTGTTTGAAACACAGTTGTGTAACAAGTTTACATTTCTGTGATTTGAATGTCTGTCACAATCCCTACAAAATGCTAAGTCCAACCAGGTAAATTTAAATAAATAGTAAAATAAACCTAAAAACGATTAACTATTAATGTATGTAAATATTAGTAGAATAATCGTTACAATAGGCCTATATGGTTGCATGGTCACCACTATCTTTTATGTTTGTCGATGCTACAAACAATAAATAAGCGACACGAGTTGCGTGCTTTGAAATAACTGTGTCGTTTCATTGGACTGGTTATCCCTTAATTTAATTTTTATTCCAAATAAGGCCGCCCTTTAAACGAAATAACCGAACACATATTAATAACAACAGGTTAAATACTACTGTTGTTTCCGCCAAAGTTGTAACAAACACCGTCGTGGCAAAATATTAATGTGTATTATGTGTAACGTGCTATATCGTGTGTAACAAATAGTTATAAAGCTGACCTAAATATTGTTATAGGCCTACATAGTGAACATTCGTAGGAAATATGACAGCATTCTTTGAACAGCTGTAAATAGCAACATACGCATTTAACAGTATAAATGTAGAAGTCACATGGCAGTGTTTATGGTTACGTGCTTGATTTTTCACTGCGTATTAAGAGATGTGTTTATAAATTTAAAATGCATTTCTTCATTCATACTTAGTCGACTAATATCAAAAGACACAACAGTAAGCCAGAGTATATGTATCACCATATTTGTAATAGTAGCTAGGGGTGATCATGTGTTGCATATGTGGGATGCAGTAATAAGTAATTATTTTCTGGGTTTCAGAGTGCATTCACGCGGCAATTGGAGCTCAGTGCTGCCAACTTAGGTGGCTGGAATATCTCTATCTGAAGAACTGTAGAAACAAATGACGAGCAAATTACTTGGTGCATTGCTTATCATTAGAGATGACAATTCCCCTCTAACTTTGAATGCTTCTTTTATTTCTAATGGGAACTATTATCTTATTTGAAAATTGTGCCCTTAAATTAACATCCATTGTGTTGGGATTGTATGGAAGAGCCTTATCTTAACATCCCTGTCTGAATCCAGCCTTTCACCTTGAGATTAAATCAGTATGCTGGGAATAACAACAACGCCATGCGAAAAGGCCGACAGCAATAATACCCTCTACCAGCCAACGATCGGGGATGTCTAAACAACGAGCCGATATAGGCCAGCACGAGACTGGGTGCGTGTCATCTTTCCACGTCCGACCAGCCTCCAGGGAAGATCGAAGAATGTGTGTGTCCGCTCGCCGATAGCCGCTCTACCGGATTCAGCCTCCGGGAAACATGTTTAAGGTGGGGACTGTCGAATTTAGTTCAACAGGGTAGTGGCGTGAGTTATCATAATAACGTAATTAAAATTAATACCAATCAATAGTGCTCCTCCGAGTGTTTAAAAGTACTGTGTCATGTTATTGTAAATTACTAATTTCTAAATAAACCCCCTCAGTCTCAGTAAAAGCTCTAACATCTCATTATGTCATTCATCTATGCCCCTAACCCTATCATGTATGGAGTTGACTAAATAGTTAACTTCGTAACATTTGGTGGAGGCTTGGTTCCCTACCAACTTCTCACTGCCACCTTAACTACCATGTTCCGCCTTCATTTCTTTAATGTCCCTACCCAGCCATGCAAAATTAAGAAGTAGTAATATTAAAAGTTTAAGTAACGCCCATCTTCAACAGTAATATTTCAGATTCCAGTAGCAGTATAATTAATATAATGTAATTTTATTTACTTTTATTTCTTATAAGCTTGAAACAATAATTCAATGTACAGCTTGATATCTCAACTGAAATGCAATAATTCAGTTGTACATCCTGATATTTCAACTGAAATGCAATAATTCAGTTGTACAGCCTGATATCTCAACTTAAATGCAATCTCATTATGACAGATATTAAAGTTTCCATAATTTCAGAAAGAACCACGAATTTCTCAAAAAAGGTAAATCAGAATTAATATTTCAATGATTAATAAAGATATAGATGACCTATGTGCGCTACTCTTAGTAATTTAGTTAAGGTAGTATTATGGCAATTGCCATTAAATTATTTCATCAGTAAGGCTAATTTAATTTAATTGATTTCGCATTACATGTCAATGTCGTCATATATTACTATGCAGAGTCGATAAACAGCATTTTATGATAGTTTTCAGGAGTTGCCATATATTTAAGAAAGGTTCGAAATGTATATATGGATGCCGGAATTTAGTCTTACATTAGAATTAAGTACAGAATGCTTCTATGGAACGTCACAAGTGCTCGAGCCAGTTCGGCATGTTGCGCGCAGTTGAACCCCCCCCCCTTTTTTTTTTTTCACGGTCCATCAACCCTTCTCGAACATATGCCTCTTTGACATACCATTTCGTGATGTATCACTCAGCAGATTCGCGCGTCCAGACTGCAGCCGTATTGCGAAAACAACGCTCCCATCCGCTCTTCAGAATCACGATTCCTCCACATATGTTTTACATTCATTTCACTGTTTCACATTCAGGCTACTATAATTTAAATATACCCACGCACTTCCCAAACATTATTGACATACGGACACAGGGTAGAACGAAGTCCATTGGGTTCAAGTAACTCTGTGACACCTATTCTCTTTTTCCGTTCGCATAATGCTCAATCTAACACGAGAAAACTTAATTGTGTGAAGTGCCAAAGGTATTTCAACTGAATTCGTACGTGTGCAGTCAATCTACATTTCACGCAGTTGATCGAGTCCTTACAGCCAGAAGGTCAAAACTCTTTTCGTTTCGCGAAGTACCCAGGACAACTCCCCTTAAGCACCTGGCGGCGTTGTGAACTGTTCAGGTGGGCTTTTCTTTAGTGCTTACTGGCCGTGACAGAGTCAGGCAGTATGGGCGCAACTTGGCAGTGTTACACGAGTACACTGGCTGTTCCGACCTCTCCTGGTGTAAGCCAGTTCCTCAATCCTGTATGCCAATCTTTAGTGCTTACTGGCCGTGACAGAGTCAGGCAGTATGGGCGCAACTTGGCAGTGTTACACGAGTACACTGGCTGTTCCGGCCTCTCCTGGTGTAAGCCAGTTCCTCAATCCTGTATGCCAATCTTTGTGTGGAAGTGCTCTTAACTACATTTTAATTATAATTCCTCCCATAATGTATGTCTCTTCTATTAATTATTAAGATTACTGTCTGGATTTATATGTAATATGAAATATCATTATATATAGGCCTATGTAGTTGTTCATTTTACTAATAATTTATTAAATTAATGTTTAGTAGCGTGCACACAGGGCACTGCCATTAAGTGGTTTTCCGAGAGTAAAATATGTTCTATACCAATACTTAACTGCTTAACCGTTTCATTTATTAATATTGATTAATGTAATTTAATTTAAATAGAATCGTATTCTAGCAATCAGCCATTGCCCCTGAGAAATGAGAAAGAACTTCCTGAGAAAAATTAATTTAATACGTATAAGCCTCAACAGTAAACCATACCATGTCGGACACAAACAGAAAGATAATAGATCCATACTTAAAATTAATTCAAAAATGTAAATTAAACTGTCCAGTTAAATTCAGTAGTCATACCCCAAGGGAGTTATCGCAACCTACTTACTTATTTAACTTGAGATTTAAACGAGTGGAAACTATTTATGAATGCATTTTCGGAAATAAAACTATTATAAGTTTCAGAGTAGTAGTGAAGTCACATTTCTCCAGAAGTTCCTCCGGAGGTTGCTGACAACACACGGTCCCACACACGCTGTCAGCGCGAGCAGACATTACATACTCACACGCCATAGCCACGCCGTGCATGTTCCTATGGAATCTGCATGCCCGCTCAACCAGGTCTACGAGTCATAATATTTTCTCCAGGTAATCCGGCGACAAAATTATGTTACATACACACCTGATAAGTTCACACTCTGCATAGAACAAATACATTGACACACACAGCAATTACACGCTTCACATTTAAAACGCTGTAACTTTACAACAATTACACATTTTTTACTATCTCCATTAATTAAAACAGGGCCTCGGAAAATATGTTACAATTATGAGATGTAATAGATGTACAATTTTCAACTTTTTAAAATCAAAAGATTTGGAAAAAAAAAAAAAAAAAGCTATTTAAAAATGTTATCCGCTAATATATAATCTACTAATAACGCAAAATAAAAGTTTTCTTTAATACAATGTACAATTATTGAAATTTTACAAAATATAATAAACAGTTGGATATTAATGCTATAAACAGAAATGTTACGTGGAAGATTGTGTTGAAATACATATTGAACTACTTACTTCTATCAATAAGTCATGCTTGTAACTGTTGCAATCAGAGAAGCAATATCACTATAGAGCACCAACATAAAGAAATAGTTATTGATTATAATAACTTATCATTAACACAGGGTTCATATCGAAATTTAATTAAAAATGTTATTTTTCAAAGAATAATGTTTGGCAATTTAGTAATCTGGCTTGTAAACACTGAATATCATATGTCTATGTATAGTATACAAAAACGTATTGTAGGTATTTACATAGTAGAGTAGCCACACGAAACAGTATATAGTTATGTCATACCAATTTATATTGAATTTGCCATGACTATCCAAACGGAAAAAAGTAATTACTGAGTACGTAAAAAAACTTAATTTATACAAGTACAAGTACAAAAAATCTTAATAACTATTTTTATCAGTTATCCATGATACTCATTTATTATAAAATTTACAATTTCATTTATTTCACAAATTTGTTTAGATGATTTATATCTAGATGACTGGGCACTTGTTAACTAGCATCGTTTCCATTCCCACTCACAATATCTAAATTTAGTTATTGCCGACACTAATATATTTATGGCTCCCACTTTTCTTAGATAGCATTTTCAAACTACACACACACGTATATGTATATATGTGTGTCTAATGCAATCATAGATTATTTCTAAATATATAGAAATGGAAATATCTATGGCAAGATGCTGTAAATGCAGTGAATAGTATGGAATAATTTTACATATGTAATGTTTTCCATTTATGACTGCATATAATTACAATGAGAAGTTCAAAAAAACATATATAACTACTTTCATAAAATTAACATTGACGGACCTTTGCTGTTTCTTGTTTCACATCACTGAAATATTCATAACTGGCGACTGCATTTCAAAACAGATGAACAGCATCCAGGTGACATACATAGTGCGAAAGATTACTTTAAAGGCAAGTTTTTGGGTTCATATCGGGATTCATGTAGGAATATTTCACTCAACGACAGTATTATTTTTTTATCAGAAACTTTTTATAAACTGATTTGTTTTCATGGTAAATTTTAAGACAATAGAATAACTGGTGTAATTTATACTATACTAGCTTTCCTGTGCTACTTCGTATGCATGTCATTTAGGATTTGGAATCGCTCTTGGGAAGGAAAGGAGGACAGCCCATAGACAAAAAAGAAAGCAGAAATGACGGCATTTTTTTTTAACACCGCCTTTTTTATGCAGTAATCCTAATAAAAGCTTAATCCAGTACCTATATACATCCCTGGTTATCATTTCTTTGGAACCGTTTATAAATTTGATGTCAATACGTTCAATAATTTTTGAGTTAAATCCGGTCGGACAGACAGACATGAAAAAAAATAAGATTAGATATGGCTTATTAATATATTATACTATATAAAAAATTAATTAAAAGTGGAAAATTCGAAAATCACAGACATGTACTTCTATTTTATTTAGTTTAATAGTGTTTGTTTGTAATTGAAGTCCTATTACATATTTCTAAATTAGTTCACCTAAACGTAAGAATACAGAGTGAAGTGGGGGTTAGCATGCTGGCCTGTCACTGCAAAGAGTGTAGGTCAGCGCCCGCTCTCCTGCAATGGTAAGCATAAGATTTTCACGTCGTATCATGTGTTTAATAGTGAAATGAAGGAAGTAAAAAACCAAGAAAAGTTTATATTCATGGTCAAAATAATTATTTTTAAGAGATGCAGTTAGACATATGGTGAAAGCATGGCCAGCCATCAGTAGACCATCTGATGACTGTGAAATGTTACATCGATAGGCCATTGCTGTTGTAAGCACATGGGCCATGCTTGGGCCTTTTATGTCCCCCACACCTGGGCCAGTTATGGACAGAGTATGGCTAGTTAGTGGTGACACTTCAGGACCAGCAATGGTGCCGGGTGCATGCCAGCTGTTGGCCAACTGTTTGCCGGCTTGGCATCCGACTGTAAACCATCAATGGGACATATGTGGTTTGCTATATGGGTTACTTGGATTTTTACACACTAGCCGAGCTTTACTAGACTCTTGTATTGGAGTTCTTATTAATTTTCCCACTTTATTTTCTTAGTTACAACAAATTTGTAACATACGTTTGGTTTGTTTGTTTAGAGATGGTCGATGAATCGTCAACGAGACTTTTCAGTAGACCCCTCCATTGGTTTTGAATGGGTATTCGTAAACTATATGTTATTTTTATTAAAATCAGACCTTAGGGTATATTTGTAAGTTTCATTGAAGTTACATATTACGTTCCTTTAAATAAACGACTAAACGAAAAATTCCTGAATAAAATATACGTATTAAAACTCACGTATGGGTACATACCTGTTTCCCGTTAGGAAAATCTCCATGTTCAGATTTGCAAATATGTAGGATATATATATATATATATATATATATATATATATATATATATATATATATATATATATAAGCAGTATGATTTAGGGGCATGACGGCCATCGGCGTCTGGCACAGGACCGTAGGATTGGGGAGCCGCCATCTTGTGTCGTCAGCCGACTGCCATCTTGGATGTCAACGTCCTTTCACCCCCGACCCGTGTGACCTTTGACCTCGAGTATAAAAAAAGTAAAAACAAAATAAAAACAAATTAACAAAAAAATTCCAAAAAATAACAAAAATCCCAAAAAAAAGCACCAAATATTAAAAATTATTTAAAAATTATTTAATTTTTTATTGAACTTACATTTCCGTCGGTTCCCCAGCACAATTCCCAGCAGAAGACTGACTCCCTCGCACCCACTCCCCTCACCAGTACTCATTCCACCAATTTGATTTTTTCGTTCGTCATTTGTTAACATGCTACTAGAGGCAGCCATATTTGTTTATATGTGACTGGAGGCCACCATCTTGTAGACGACCACAGTCTTGGTAGTCATCACCCATCCGCCATTTTGAAAACCAATGTCCATGACATTGAATGACCTTGAAAATAAAATCTCGAGAAATATACATAAAAGTCAACAAGCGTAATACATTACAGGCTACCACCACCATATTAGATGCAGACTACCTTCACCTTGACCCCATGACCTTAAATGAACTTGAAAATAAAAACATAGAATAAGACATAAAAGTCAACAAGAAAAATACATTACAAACTACCAACACACATTAGATTCAGACTACCTTGACCTTGACTCCATGACCTTGAATGACCTTGAATAATAAAAACTTAGAAAAACACATAAAAAGTAAACTATCATTATATACCATACTAAATGCAGACTACCTTGACCTTAACCCCATGACCTTGAATGACCTAAAACAAAAACCCGAGAAAAATTTATGTGAAGAGGCAGGAGCTAGTCGGTACGATCCACCTTCCTCTCAGCTGTGTCAAACTAAAGGTCTTAGCTTACCTCCCTAGTGCTTATAATATACAAGTGTGCAAGCCCTATGGCGTCATATTGACTTTGAACCAATCGTACTGTACCATTAATACATTGTGCGGACACCGACCAGCCAATCACCAAGTTACCACATGATTGCAGCGAACCAAACACATGCGAGCAGTGAGACATCACACACAGGCAGGTGTGCAGGCTTTAGATGCTAGTTCCTTGATCACATTACCATGCAGTTATATCTTGAACAGTTTCTTCCAGATAAGTACGTCGCTCACCTATAAATCATGGTCACACCTAAAGTAGACAACTGACTCCTGTTGTCAAACTGACCCTCACACAAGACTAATCCATTGGCCCATGGACCATGACCCAATGACCCCATGGCCCATTGGCCCCATGACCAATTTTCCCCATGACCATAATTGATTCTTAATAGTTTTTAATAATTACATTTTGTGTAATTTTTGTAATTTTTTGTGTTTATATATATATACATCTATATTAGGATTTTTCCATTTTCATGGTCAAAGGTCAAAGGTATTGATCCCGGTCACCTGGCTCGGAGTCACTGATCCCTGTCAGAATTTCTGAAAAAAAAAAAAAAAAAAAAAAAAAAAAAAAAAAAAAAAAAAAAAAAAAAAAAAAAAAAAAAAAAAAAAAGCTTTATTTCTGAGGACCCATTTAATAATTTTTAAAATAATTTTTTAACAATTTTTAATAATATATATTTTATAATTCTCAAATTTTTTAAAGAATTTTTTGGATTTTTTATTGTTGTTTGGTGGTGTTTGTGGTCAAATGTCAAAGTTTACACGGATCGGGGGTGCAAGTTCCATGACATCAAAAATGGCGGTCGGGTGACGACACAATATGGCGGCTTCCCAATCCTACGATCCTGTGTCAGACGCCGATGGCTGTCCAGCCTCTAAATCATATTACTGATGCAAACAAATTAATGTTTGTTTTCAATTGCAAGATTTACAGTATGTCATAAAATACATTACATACGGTACAGCCTATTTTCTTTACCAAAGAACTGTTCAGGAAGAATGTACATTGCAGGGTTATGTATGTGTACTGTTTGATCACACAATACATATTCAACAATTGCAAGGAACTGTACCCGGGTAATGGGCTCTATGTGAGCGGGTACCCACTTTTTTGTATTCGGGTACGCGGGTATTACCCGATGACACCGGGTAGTGCTCGGGTACCCGAATACCTGGGTATCACTATATCTAGTCAAGACAACCTACCATCTAACATTTTAAGAACTTCATTAAATATTTCCATCCTCATAGTGGAAAATATGCTCAGTAGTAATATCGATAGCTTCTTGTTTATTAAAATTTGAACACAATTAATTTTTGAGGGATATAAACAACTAATTGACTTGCTATTTTAATTTTTACAATAAATTTCTCTAGTTTGCAAATTAATAATATCTTTATAGTCCATTCCCGATTGGAAGCGACTTATGAAAATCAACCTTTGAAAAAACACTCTAGGCAAAACATGTCAACCTGTTTTTTCAATAACCTGTATTCCACAAATATATAACACTGGGGTTAACTTTACAGTACTGTATTATTGAATAAATGAAACTTTACCTTAATATCTTCTATAACTTGTAATATTAATTTATTTTTAAATATGAATTAACAACAGCGAGAGCAGCGCCGTGTTGGTAACGGTAGATAAGAAATAGTTCACAGTTAAGATGTTATTCTAACCTAGTTTTTTAGTATACTATTTGTAAATTAAACGGTGCCTATTGAAATATTTTGGTAGCCCCAATGGCAACATATCTCATTTTTACAGTTTAAAATAACAGCGGAAATATCGTGAGGAGGCCGTAATGGTAAGTTGTTGTTTTATCAAACGAGAGCAATTTTGAAGCAACTTTCTGCTGAACGAGGCTTGTCGCTCTCTCTCTGCTTGACATCTTTCACACTCGGGAAGTTTCACTTCGCTAGTACGCGATTAAATTGTACATGTTTTAAATTTTAGCATATTTCATACTTATTACAGCAAAATAATGATTTTTGAATTTGTAATTTATAACTCAAAAGAGATTTTAATGTTTGAATACTTATTTTAATGCATTTATAAATGGTGGCGAGGCAGAAACAAAGTGCAGTTGGCAGACGTGGTGAGCCATGACATGGCGTGTTGCTTTTTTACCAAACCAAACGTAAATTATACTTACTTCGAAAAATACTTCAAATCACCACATCACGTTTGTAGACGTTGTGTTTTTTAAACCTACCTAAGTAAATTACGATGTTGTGATAAATCTGTGTTTCCGCGGCAGTAATAAATATACTGTTACGGTGTGTTTCGTTAACCGCTGCGTGTGAAATAACGTTGTAAATGTGAACTGTTTTTATGACGAAGTTATTAATTTACATCCACGTCTGTTTATTTATCACAACGTTGTACCTTTGACCTGGGTGTTTGAAACACAGTCGTGTAACGTGATTTACCACAAATCCCAACAAAATAACCAAGCCCAGGGCCAATAAATTTCAATAAAGCTGATACACAGTAAGTAACAATACATAGAAATATGAGTGGAATAAAAGTTACGGTAGGTTTATTTGTGTGCATGTTCACTGCTATATTTTAAGTTTGTATGACAAAAACTGAGCGACACGAGTTTGCGTGCTTGATTTTAATGTCGCTTTTTCGTTGGATTGTCTAAGCCTTTGTTATTCGAAATGAGGCCGTCATTTTAGAAAAATAACCCAACACATATCAATAACAAAACGTTAAATACTACAGTTAATTACCCCGCATTTTTATTAGTGTTTAACACAGTCACTGCAAAATATTAACGTTCCTTATGTGTAGTGTACTATGTCGTGGAAAATAAATATGTTAACGTAATGTAACCGTAAGAACTATCGTTGATTCAGGCATGTTTAAAACGTCATAAAGCTGACTTTAATAATGCTATAGTCCTAAACGTTGAATATTCGTACGAAATGATTTTTGAAATAGACCTAAGACAGAATTCTTTGAAAAGTTGTAAACAGTAAACATCCCATTTGACAGTTATAAGAGTAGAAGTCACATTTCAATGTTTATTTTTAGGTGTAGCGAAAGTATACGATCACATGTACACACGCAATGGCATGTGAACATTAATTTTGACAGATGCTACATGGCAGTCACATGAGAACGTTTGTTTACATTTGGCGGAAGGATACGAAACGGGCCTGCAAGTAGATATTTAGCAGGGCTACGAGAAAGTTGCTTCCAGTGGGGAATGGACTATAGTTGAGTTAATATATGAAGTTCTCAAAATTCAATTTCTTTCATATTTCTCCAAGAAAATTTACTTGCGCCTACTACTGTCTAAATTACTAGTATATAGTATATATCACTAGTATATAGTATATATCACTTATATATTACTAGTATATAGTATATATCATTAGTATATAGTATATATCACTTATATATCACTAGTATATAGTATATATCACTTATACATTACTAGTATATAGTATATATCACTTATATATTACTGGTATATATTATATATCACTAGTATATAGTATACATCACTAGTATATAGTATATATCACTTGTATATAGTATATATTACTAGTATATAGTATATATTAGTAGTGTATAGTATATATCACTTATATATTTTTTTAAATTTTATAAATACAGGAAAATTTTTTTTGAGTTATTTTAAGTTTGTTCATTAGATTTTGAGTCGATATATTTACAGCCATTGACACCAAAATTAGATAGCTTAATAAAGCCTCTGCTAAGAGCAAAATTGGCAAACTATTTAATCAACAGATTACATGCAACTGATTAATTTTTGTATCATGGCGAATCTACATCGTTTGAAGGCGCTGTTGCACTCTGTGCGTAGTACACATACACACTGTGGAGGACAAGTGACACGCACGACAATTGCAGGAGGCAGTTATTGTTGAGTGATGACACCTAGAAGACGCACAGACAACTGTGAGATCAAGTGATGGGAGATGCCCGATAGTAGACCTGCAAGAGGCTGGGTGGACTTTTCAGCGCATCACCTGTTAGGTTGTTGGGACTTCGCAGTTTAACAGTGTTAGGTTGTTGGGACTTCGCAGTTTAACAGTGTTAGGTTGTTGGGACTTCGCAGTTTAACAGTGCTAGGTTGTTGGGACTTCGCAGTTTAACAGTGTTAGGTTGTTGGGACTTCGCAGTTTAACAGTGTTAGGTTGTTGGGACTTCACAGTTTAACAGTGTTAGGTTGTTGGGACTTCGCAGTTTAACAGTGTTAGGTTGTTGGGACTTCACAGTTTAACAGTGTTAGGTTGTTGGGACTTCGCAGTTTAACAGTGTTAGGTTGTTGGGACTTCGCAGTTTAACAGTGTTAGGTTGTTGGGACTTCGCAGTTTAACAGTGCTAGATTAAACAATTACGTGAAGGTACCACATACGGCAGACCTGTTCTGCATGATCCTCACGGACAACCAGGAGGTAGGACCGTCACACTGGCTGGCGCAAACATCACCATGCATCCACTTGTTACAGCTTTACTAAAGTACCTTATCTGTACCAGAAATATTTCCAAAAAACTGCTAAGGCAAAAATGCAGTCCCGTCGGCTATATTGTGTTATCACATTAATACCCTAAGAGGACCATGTAGCTGCGCGTCCATGGTAAGAAGCGAGGGAGCGATACGGGCGACACTAACACGCACGCCTAGCGCCTCATCGCTCTTACGCGCAAGACGTGCAGTTTTTCCGTCCTAACGCTTTACTGTGTAAACTAGATCTGTAACTGTGGGGTTTTATTACACGCGATGAAAGTACACCGATCAACCTACTAGCGTATAATCATACTTTTCTCTTACCGCTTAAAGAAATTTCATAGGCGAGCTTTAAAAATGCGATATTTGACAACTTTCGCGGATTTTTTCTCCGTTAATACACTTAATACGATAAAAGTAAAAGGATAGCGACATAGACCATAGCTTTTTTTAATCCTGTCTGATAAAAATTCGTATTTCTAGAACATTTATTTACCGACACACGCGTTTACGCGCAAGCAACGATTTCACAGAAAACGTTTCAGTACATAGGAGCCTTAGCAAGGTAGTTGCAGTGGTGCTAGCAGAGAGCCATGTTGAATTCTATGGACTGGCAATGTACTTACTTTATCGACAGGTCACTCTGTTCTTTCGGAATGGATCACCGTCATGCCAGAGACTGCAGTGCGGCACACTGTAAAAAAAAAATTCAGTGAACTTCCTGAACTGATGGGAGTTTGTAAGAAAATTTGCCCCGAATCAGGCTGCAAAGTTACGTAGTTACTAGAAAAATAATGGGAAATTTAACACGGAATCATGTCTTTTTTGGACTGATTTAGGAAAGCTGCAATAGATGAAGGGAAGAAAAACTTAATCAAGAGAAAGACCGCGATAGTGTACTGGTTACACTACTCGCCTCCCATCCAGAGTGAACCGGGTTCGATTCCCGGCGGGGTTTGCCCCCTGGATTTTCACGTTTGGGAATCGTGCCGGACGATGACACTGGTCTGCGGGCTTTCTCGGGAATCTTCCGCCCTTTACATTCCGGCGCTGTTCCATACTCCCCTCGCTTCATCCTCATCGGCTCTCAAGACAAATATCTCCACTCTATCACGAATGGTTTCCCAGTACGCGTATACACTGATTAGATAAATAACCGAAAAATGTGTTAGAGTATAGATATGCCCCACAAGGACGCTGGTCCCTTGCTATAGGCTGTTCACGGTAAAATGATCACGTTTTAAAGCCCTGTTTGAGAGCTACTTGTATGCACGTTGTATGTTCTTCCGCCTTATGTAAAATTATCATTGTCATGCTCCTCATCACTTTATTTGTGTGTCGGTCAAGTAAAATTGTGAAATTATTAGAAAAGGAAGTATTTTACAAATCTTCTAATTTTTACGCTTCTGTGCATAAAAAAAAGAGAAAGAGAAATAAATAATATCTAAGTTATCGCACATGGTTACCTATCACTTTTTGTTCAACGTTAAGATGTAGAACTACTTTCCAGCCATCGTTACCAACTTTACTGGGCGAATGTCACTCAGTGCGCCCATTAAAATATATGCATGCAGGGCCAGTGACTTTTTTCTAAGGGTCATTTCTAAAGTACGCACTTGATCGTGAACAGCCAATACTAGTGTGACCGCATAGGAAGCTATTCGTCTTTCACAGCGGGTAGCGAGTGAGACAAGGGTCGCTGAATGCCCAGTGGTAAGTTGAAGACATACTGCAGATGCATGAGCTCTGTCTCTTGGCTGAGCGCCCGGCAACTGTTGATAGGCGTGTTTTAATGCCTAGTAAGAAATTGTTCACTTGCAAAATATTATCAAATTGAGTGCGCATGAATATGTTGGTTTGTCCTTTGGTGTAATTTTCTAGACTTAGTTAAGCTTTGTTTGCATTGGGTTGAGGAATATTCTAGAAGTAGAACTTTAACTGGGCTTTAGAGTATTTTGGAGTAACCACGAATGCACTAAAGTGCCATCATTTGTCGCCCACTGGTATTCTGCGTAATCATATGAGATTTCTTCATGTAGAAATGTTAATGAGCTTAATTTACATTGTGTGAAGATCTGTCGCAGTGTAACTCACTGAGGCGGTAATATGGCTGATTCTAATGACACAAGTACCTAAGCACGCGATGTGATAGTGCAACAAGGTGTTAAATATGCGCATTTTCGCTGCGGGTGGGCGGAACATTGACCTGGTTCCATGATATTGTAATAACTGCTTTTTCTTTTCTATTCTGTGCCGTAACTCTAATAATATTTCGAATTTCAAAATGCTTACTTCCTGGTGTGCAAACTTTTATGTAACTGGTAGTAGTTTCTTAAGCAGTTTTCGTAAATTAACATAAATTATTATATAAATCATTAAAATTTATTTGATTTATTTAGTTATATCGCTTATGTATTTATTGTTTTTTTTTATTATCACTCTTTTAACTGGTCCCATAACTTTTGTTTGTATGAAAATATTGTAAACATGTTTTTTTTTTTTTTTTTTTTTTTTTTTTTTTTTTTTTTTTTTTTTTTTTTTTTTAGGAATATATTAAAATATTTTTCATTTGAAATATATTTTGATATTTTTCCGTGTTTAATACAACAGGTGCGTTCATATTTTGATCCACAAATTATATATATATATAATTTATATGCTCCCTTCATATTTCTAAATAACCGTCATTAACAGGTAATATAAGTACAGCTTAATTTTCCAAATGTAAATAATATATATTTTTTTTGTAATTTTTAATTGATCACTTTTTTTGCAACCCTTCGCATACAAATTTCTGCAAAAAAAAAAAAAAAACGGCAAATGCAGTGACTAGAAATGCACTTTCAACATTTTTGTCTACATTAATAGGTAAGATTTATTTTTCAACATTCTTGGTTATTCAGAATATTGTTACGTGTATCCGGTCCGCGCCTCAGACCTTGACCCGCCCTTCGTGAGCAAGGGAAGCGAAGGACAGAGTAGTGATATAATGGAGAACGGCAAGTTAATGGAATGTTTTTAATGACAGGTTAGTAATAACCCTACCAGTGTTTCGAGTCATGAAGGCATTTTGCCGCGATAACCTTTTGGCGGCTCGCCGCCCTAAACGTGCTGAATCTATCTGCAGAATATTCTGGTTCACTGGCCTTGTTTCTCTCAGCGTGACTCGGGGTGCGTTGAGCCTTCCAGATGATCAGAGCGACTGATATATAAGTGCGGCGGGCCTTCGATCTGGGAGCAGGACGATTGTGCGCCATCGGGCGATAGACGACGAGACAGAAGAGCAACGAGTGGCTCGTGAAGTAACCAGCGGGAGGAAATCTGCGACTGCGAGCATCAGAGCAGTAAAGAGTGCAACTGGCAGGCTGGACTGTTGGACTGGATGCGTGAGTGAAAGACATTACAAGTGATGGCAACAGACAGACTGAACGTGTGTTAGTGATGAGCGTGAGTTAATTGACTATAACCAAACAGAGACATTAAACAGGACGTTAATTAGAGTTGAAGTAGGCATTAAATAATGGGCTCACCGATAAATAAAAAGAGTATTAGTGGAGATAAGTAATTTAATCCTGTAAATATTCTACGTGTGAATAAGTTAAAAAAAAAAATAGTTAATTTATTTTTACTAAGTCCTCCATCCCGCACGGACTGAGATCCACCTCAGGCATCTTGTAACAATATGATAATCATTAAAAATGTTATTTGACAGTTGTGGTACTTTATAGTCCAGTTATTCTATTAAAGCCGACCACGCGTTCAAAATTTATATTCCGACAGTCATATAAAATTAGTTCTTCAGATTTTTTTCAAAATGGACAACAGATGAGATATTTTGTAAAATTATACGATTGAAAATTGAATAAATGTTTATGATAATTATTCTGTAAGTTTATATTGCAAACTTTAGTTATTAGAATTGCAATATATTTGTAAATATTAATTGTATAATATACATTAAATCTTTATCTAGTATTAGTTTTAAACCAATTGCAAAATTGTAGAAAAAAAAATAGAAATGGAATTGTTTAGAAAGTTTTGTTATTCTAAACTTTTACTTTAACTTTTTTTTTTTAACCTGACGTCTATACATTTCAAATTTCCGGGGTGCAAATTGTTTACCTTTTTGTTTGCCTTTGATTTATTTTCGTGTTAAAATAATTTTGCTACAATAATTGAGTACATTATCTACAAACCATGCACCGATGAAGCACAATCAGTAAGATACTGTTCGTAGCTTTATTTTAAACCGAGACTTTAACGCCAGTTTATCTCGCAGGTATGCTCACAGCCGGAAAAAAATCGAGTTTGGTTACCACCAGTTTCATCACGTGACTTTTGGTAAATGGTAACGAGCCGCTTTCCATGATTACTTGCCACTATTACTATAAGTAATTGAAATGCGTGCAGGTACTCGAGACGAGCCAGAAGTGGCAATGCCTCCTCATCTTCTTCTTTTTCTTCTTATTATCATTATTATTATTCTAACGCCGCGCAAAGACGCCTGGTCTTAGGTACATGAACCTGTACAGCCAATGAATATCACAAAATTCGAATAAAACTCAAAAGCTTAACAAACGTTAAAAAGCGAAATGTCCAAAACCGAAAGTCCATTAGACTCGCCAAACGATCAGACGCCACGCACACACAGTGACGTTGAGCTCCCGACTCGAGGGTCAAAAATAAGAACCGTACGTGCGGCGGATACTACTCTAAAGGCTGGCTGTTCACGATAAAGTGAGCACTTTAGAAATGAACCCTAGAAAAAAGTCACTGCCACTGCATGCATATATTGTAACGGGCGAACTGAGTGACATTCGCCCAGTTAAGTTGGTAACGATGGATGGAAAGTAGTTCCATATCTTAACTTCGAATAAAAAGTGTTAGGTAACCATTTGTGATAACTTAAAATTATTTCTTTCCCTTTGGTTTTTTACTAATGCATTGAAGTGTAAAAATTAGTAGATTTGTAAAGTATTTACATTATTAATGATTTCACAGTTTCGTTTGACCGACGCATGGATAAAGTGATGAAGCCAATAGAAATATTAACTTTACATAAGGCCGAAGAATACATAACGTGTATACAATTAGATCTTTAGCAGGGCTTTCAAAAGTGCTCATTTGACCGTGAACAGCCTATACTGCTAATAGTGAGAATGAGTGTCGGGGGAGGCAACAGTGCTCAGTGGTGGAGGGGTGTGAGGGGAGGTAGGTATGGTTGAGTAGGGGAGGGGACGAGTCTCCTACATCTGCGGGCCGCCTCGCTCGCGTCAGTGCGCTCGGGAGAGCCGAGCTGGTAGCGTGTCGTGTATGCGTTGTTATTCGACCGCGCCAGCGACCACGTGCTCACTGTAAGAGGGCGGGTTAGTCGCGTGCGGTGACTCTCAACTCTGTAGTCATGGATTGCCCACCAGCACCACGAGCAGGCAGGGGTCACAACATACCGCCTTCCTGAAAGGTAAGTACTACAATCAATCACACTATATAGACTGTTCGCGGTGAACTGAACACTTTTGGAAGCACTGTTCCCGACTACATAATGTGAACAACTCATAAAAAAAAGCAGTATACTGTATAAAAAAGAAGAATGTATATATTTTGTAACATTATAAAAAGTTTACCAAAATACACCTTTAAAATATAAAAATTAATCGATTGGTAGAGTCCGCAATTTTGACCAAATTTAAGCGCATTTCCGCTTTGGATGCTCTGAAAAGCAGAATTTTCCAGAAACTCTTCTTCAAGAAAGATCGTTTATAATATTTACTGTGATCATGTGTAATAAAATCATAGTAATAATGTACGATATCAATTTTATAATTAACTTTATTTACGTTAGTTTCAGCCGTAAAAGTTAGTCACAAAAGGACGAACATAAAATCAATAACAAAAATTATTTCCTACATTATTATTACAAGTTTCTTATATAGGTCTACAACCATAGTAAATATTATTCCCTACATTATTATTACAAGTTTCTTATATAGGTCTACAACCATAATAAATATTATGACGATATTCTATAACGAAGGTTTTCTTGCAAATTGTGCTTTCTGAAGCATTCAAAGTGGAAATGCGCCTAAATTTAGTTAAAAAGACGTACTCTTTTAATCGATTAATTTCTTAGATTTAAAAATTATATTTTAGTAAAATATTTTATAATGTTGGAAAATGTTATTTATACATTCTTCTTTCACAAACAGTATAAATCGCACTTTTCTGAAAATTTTCATGGTGTGTGTACTACTTTCTTGTGAGTTCTCCAGATTGTATGGTAGGGTGCATTGCCCCATAGGCATGCACACAGCGTACTCTACGACCATACATAAAACTTTCATTGGCATGTGTCAATTGAAACTGTGAAATTACTTGGAATATAAATATTTTTCAAATTTACTGAGTATTACACTTACATGCATTATAAAAAAAACAGTAAGCAAAGGAAATAATTTCAGTATCTACGTATGTTTAGCTAAAACTTTTAATTCAACATGAAGATATGGAACTACATTGCACCGACGTTGCCAACTGAAATGGGCGCTCAGTGTCAGTCAGTGAACACGTGGGCGCAGTGATATTTACAACAGGTTGATTTGAAGTGTTCTATTACCCGTGAACAACCTTCCGTATACATAAATGTCGACATCATTCGAACATTGCTTAAGAGTGGGAAGGGAGAGGGCACATAAATTAACCTCAAATACGTCCATTGAATTCTACACATTTTTGGAGCCAATATAGAAAAATTAATTAAGGCAAATCCTGCATAACGAATTTTTTTCCCAACTTCATGAGCAAATATTTTGCAATATTGCTGAATTTTTTTCCAATAATATTTTTCTCCGTAGTAGGCCCAACATATAAATTTGTGGTGCCAGAAGTAACTAGGCAGAAGTACGTCACTCTGGTATAATGTTTTCTCTCGTAATCTGAAAATAAACAATTCTTCAGGATTGCTCTTTCTTCGTTGGTTTTTTTAAATACGGCGTGTGCAAGCCAGAGTACGTGCCTAGTCTAGTTTCAAATAGAGGTTTAAAAAA
Organism: Dryococelus australis; assembly: GCA_029891345.1. Classification (NCBI taxonomy): domain Eukaryota; kingdom Metazoa; phylum Arthropoda; class Insecta; order Phasmatodea; family Phasmatidae; genus Dryococelus; species Dryococelus australis. Next base: position 18,612,766 of record CM056999.1, read on the forward strand.
TTCCCGCATTTCAACTTGTTCTTTATAAATGAAACTGTTGACATTCCGTAAACATTGATGTGGGTGTTGTAATGTCTTTGTTATAAATTTATTGTAATTTAATCAAAATGTCTGTCCTTAATTTTCATGAATAACCCGGCTCAAAAATGGCCGTATTTTAAAGCATTTTAGACTGGAGAACAATCTCATCTTGATAGATTGTCGCATAGACGCTGGAGTCCCTTGTTCCAGCAGGCACTTTCTGTTAGTAAAATGGTCAGTTGATATGATTTTACCAACTAAAACGATCACGTGTTTTTGTAATTTGCGTTTTTCATTTTGTCAGCTTTGAATATGACAAATTACCGAATACAAAATATCAAACCACTGCCATATTAGTTTTGGCTGTTTGAAACTTTAAAATGCTTGCATAGGCGATGTTATTGGAATGCTTGCATAGGCGATGTTATTGGAATGAACAATGTTGTATCGTACTCATAATGAGAATTTCCTCAAAACAAGTTGCTACTCGTGAAATGTTTTTTCTCTTGGCACAATTTCACCCGATAATTGTTTTATTTATCTTATGTTAAATTTGCAAGAACCTTCTGACTGCTGTCGCGAATAATTACTTCGTGGAGTTTTGTTTTTTGAATTATTATGAAACAAAAAAATAAATAGTAACAAGGCATGCTAGGTAGGCGAGTCTCATGCTGTTCCGACTTCAACCGTACAAAATTCTGAAAACCATTTTTAAAAAATACTAATGAAAACAAATTGTATTATGGCCTGAATCCCTCTCGGCGATTGCTGCCAGAGAATTGAATGTCGGTGGCGGTCGATATACGAGAGGATTTAAACCCAGGCCTTTGGCGTAGATTACTACATCGCGATGTGAAATATTGTTAGTAACAGGAAGTGACACGCATAGTTGTAGCCTACGTGGATGCTACCATAACATCACCTGTCATTGCTGATCAACGTTATGGCTTATTAATAGGGACACCCGAATTATACGAAAAGATGTCTCGACCAGTTGCATTTCAAAACACTCTAGCTTAGAATCACTTTCCTGATTGGATGATCCAGATCTTCCACTTCTTAGGTGAATCACAGGCGTACAAAATCAGAGCTACCTAATTCAGATTAACCAGTCATGTAAGAATATGTCTTCTCACAAAGACACGCCGCCGATCTGCAAAACAAACTGCTGGTACGCCCGTGGGGTATTGGAATGTAGCATGTGCAGAAATCTTTTCGCGAAATTCGGGTTACCCTACTTATTACTAGCAGTTGGTTGTCTGCAAAATTGAATATTCTTTGCAGCGACAGTTGGAGCTAGTATGTGAGTATACAGCCCAGTGCCATTTGTTAATTGCTAATCACGGAACAGACAAAAAAATAATATTTGAATTCTTGTTGAAAATGAATTGGCCATTCATCTTGCAAGAGTAATTTATGCTGGATCACATAAACTGTAACATAGAATAATGTTAAGCAAACATGTATACGTGTTTTGAAGTAAACGCTGTAATCAGATAACAAAAGAGAATATCTGAATCGCCGCAATTAAGTAACTGGACCTTGTAGTGTTCCGCACTAATGAGTGCATGACTCAATAACCTATGGAATGTGAAGTATGAGGTCGACTTTGAAGACTTCAGTACAGCCTGACACACGTGGTTTCGCACACCAGAGATACCGGGGAGTTGTAGTTGATGAGCTGAGCAGGTAACATTCCACGGCTCACCACACTTCGCAAGCATTCATTTCTGTTCTCTACTATCTTCTCCGCTTCACACGTGCAAGTTATCTGATCCCCGTGCTCTAGTAATACAGGTTGTTTTATGCATTCATGACGATTCTCTCTTTAATTGCACTAATTTAAAAATTATTTTCAAGGAAGCATGCCGAACACAATTTATTTCACGTATTTATAATTATATGCATTATGAAAGATTTACAATTTTGAAATATAATCGGCTGTTATTATTGCCGTATATTGCACATGTTCAATGGGCAGAAAATGTTTTATTATACATTATTATCACAATAATACCAAGTGAATAGCATACTTAATAAAAGCTATAGCGATAGTCGTAAAATACTGTGCATGTGATGATTCCATAGAAAAAAAAACAAAACTTTTCTCATTGATATGGTAGATAAAATATTGAATATGTTGTATATTTAAAAATGAAACTTTTTGCCTCTAGAAAAACGGAAAATTTCAGTAAAAATAATAATTTTTTTATTATAACGTACCACACACAGAAACCATTTAAATACTGTAAATTTCATAAATTTTTTACGACTTAACAACGGGATAGCCAGAATAAACTGGATCTACCGTTTAAAAATAAAGTCAAATTGTTATTTCGAGGTAATACAAATCTGATTAGTGAATAAAGATTAGTTATAAATGTTTATAGTGGATAGACCAATTACTAACATTTTACGCGATATTAACACGTACGAAGTATTATTTATTGAAAATAACAGTTTTTTGTCATAAGCTAATATTCTTTTACTGTGATATATAGAACTGCAAACATAAAACAGTGACAAATTTTTGCTGTGTATTTTCCTTTTGAAGAATACTGGGTTTCCCTTTCTTTTCAAAACCTTCCGCCATTTTGGAGGAAATAACTGGATAGAATTAGTACTCCTTAAAATGCTTTCAGCTGATTAATGCTTACGGTTCTCCTACTCATTACTAGGGGGGTTATGGTCTTGTAGGGCACAGGCAAGGTTACAAGGTGGGGGAGGGGAGGGAGGCGGTCATGACCTCCCCTCCCCCCCCAAGAAAAAACCTTAGACGATTTTTTTTGTTACGGTAAAACGTTTGTGAATTTGCTATAAAATCGATCGCATTTGAACGTTTCTTGAACAGTTATTTGTGATGCAGCATAAAATATATTTATTTGAGAGCACTCTCTTCATATTCTATCAATTTATAAATACTTACCAGAATCTTATTGGGCAGTCTGTTACTTTTATAATTATGAAGTAAGAGTTCTCATTGTGGGTTCAAAAGTGGAAGTGGGCCGTGAATAACAAAGAAAAACTTACAGATTCCGTTTTGGAAACATTGGAAAACTGCGTCATTGCCATGATCCCGCCATCCACAAACTGCTACGGATTCTGGTTACATTTCCAGTCAGTAGCGACCGCGGAGCGCAGTTTTTCTACCCTGCATCGGCTGAAGGCTTGGCTTCGGGCTAACATTGATAAAGAAAGACTCACTGGGCTTGCTCTCGTGTCAGTCCATCGAGAAATTCCACTGGACCAGAAGCCATTATTCTTAGATTCGCTAAGACAAAGAGGCGCCAAGAATTTGTATTGTAAATATTTATCTTTGCTGAGTTTATACGGTTAGTTTTGTTCCTGTTTCAGTTTACTTTCTTTAAAAACAGAGAAGTACATTGACCCCTATGAAGGGGAAAAGGAATAGAATGGGTTTTCGTGTTCTCCTCAATATGTCATTAACCCGATAACATACAGTTGTTTTCTTAGCTTTAAAATGTTACCTACATAACTCATTTTATGATTTTTTGAAGTTAAACCCTTTAAAGTGCTTCAGGAGATGAATGGCTATCTAAAATAAAAAGTACTTTCACTGGAACACGATGTTCTTGGAAGCGCTCCAGGAATTTCAGAAATATTCCTTCGTTTATGTAACCGCTTTCACTCATAGTGAAAACTGATCAATGAGGGAGATTATTCGTGAATTCCGGACGCTGGCGTATTCCCTTGAAAATGATCGGTGACGGGATGTCAGCATTACAACATGCTACATTGGTCAAGTTCTCGCCAATCTCGACACTTGTCAGATTAATAACTTCTTATTCTCCTCTCTGTTCTATTATTTTTGGTGGTCGATTGTTCAAGGGGCGAGCATTTTCATCCATATAAAATATATGCATGGGCTTATTGTGGAGAGAACTCAGTTAGTGCATTGTCCAGCAATTTGAAATAAGAATGAACAACCTTTTTGCTGACACCAGCTGCTCTCGCCTTAAACACACCGTCAGGCTTCCTCACACTAAAACACACCGTCAGGCTTCCTCACACTAAAACACACCGTCAGGCTTCCACACACAAAAACACACCGTCAGGCTTCCTCACACTAAAACACACCGTCAGGCTTCCTCACACTAAAACACACCGTCAGGCTTCCTCACACTAAAACACACCGTCAGGCTTCCTCAAACTAAAACAGTTTCACCTGCAAAACCCAAAACACCAGTCCTTCCTCGCCATTTTGCTATCTTTCCAAGAATGTGGTAGCTCAATTTTACATTTCTAGACAAACGAATATGATGTTAGACAAAGTTCTTTCTGAGTCAGGCCAAATCCTCGGCTTTCAAAAGGTTTCACACGATCTGCAAGGGACTTCTCAATATCGTTTGTCTAAACCGAAGGAGGGCCTAAAGATGCTTCCATCTTTGGTGTGGGTGCTATATCTTGCAAGCCATGAAGTTAATTTCTCTTTGCCTGAACTATTGCATACAAGATTGCATACGGAAATTTAAATAACTGACTTGGACCTAGTAATGACACATCGCCCTCCATAACTGACGCTACTGCTCATTCCATTGCTTCGTTCTCCCTCCACTGCAGCCGTAAGATCTTTCTTTTACAATGACTTACCATTTGAAAATAAATACCTACAGATGTGTTATTTTCAGTACTTGAGAACAATAAATATAGATCTTTGCGGCGTAAGATTAGCCCTCAGAATTCCTATCCGAACAGCCCCGCAAGACACGATGTAACATGGGAATGGGCGCAGTTCAAAGACCAACGATAGAATGCGCTGAATTGCAGGTTCATGTACGACAAGAAACCGAGGATGCGTCCACCATATAAAGAAATACGGTCGTCGATATACGAAAAGTCTTTAAGTTTACGTTCTGACACTACAATATAACATGCAACACATAGTGCAGGTATTAATCACCTACCTTCAATTAGAAAAAAAAAATATGCCTCTTTCTTCGGGACACACTTATTACAACTCTCGAACCTTCACTCTACTGCATGAAACAACATGATGACAACTTAATCTGCCACACAGCATGTGCAAAACCTTGGCATTGTCCAAAAAGCCCAGCTATCTGAATTACCCACTCTACCCTACATGTAGGCAATACTTTAAATATCTTTGACGCTGTGTGTGGAATTAATCACAGCATGTCCAGTCTCTGCTAGGTTTTCAACTTATCTCGCCGCGGATATTGTCCAAATACAGCCTATTCACAGTATCTTCTCATTTTTTTTGGGATTAAACCTTCGAAAAGTCACCCCATTAATGATTTGATTGGTTGTTTCCTAAATATGTAGTGAACTCATATTTCATCTATAAATTATTATTTCTAATTATTACGAATAAAACCGGAGATGAAGTAGCTGCGTTGGCAATGTTATAATATTCGCCATTTTAAATATAAGTGTCTCGACTGAGTTTCAAACCTAGATCACTTGTGTCCGTGCGCTACGCCTTAGTAACCTTAGCTAATGTAACAACTGACAACGCCGGAAAGCTTTTAAATTAACACCTAGACCTATAACATACAAATTAATATGCCCTACCACATGCCGTGTCCGAAACGGCAAATTTAGGGAATTAGGGATTAGGAATCTAAGGTGGATAGTTTCGATCGGCTTGTAAGAGCCCTACATACGACAAAGTTGGAATATACAGGCTTGTGGAATTTAAAAGTTATTTTGTTTGTCACCCTGTCAATAAATAAGTTACTCCCAAGTATTTTTCATGCAACCCCGTTGCCTTGTGAATAATTTACCGTATTTATGTCTAGCCAATATCAACCTTCTCGTTATTTCTTCACTCCCTGCAATTAACATTCATTAAAAATAACAACTGATACATTTTTTTTTTTAGCAATTTTAATACAACACACGAAATTTATTTCTAAATAACTTCGTGTGGATCCCTAATATTCAATTTTTCACGTGTATGTATAGTGCAGCGTTTTAAGAACAGTAAATTCCTACGTTTACGCCTCAACGCGGGAAATAAAACGTAAATAAACCACAGCCGATGATTTTACAGACCTATTTGGGGGTTTAGTGTGCTAATTCACCTAAGTAAATTTCAACTCTAAATCCCCAAATATTAAGATCCTAGTATTGGTCACGTGGTCTGTTTAGTAACCTAAATAATTGTCTAGTAGCCGTTTCGGACACGGCTACAGTGCTATTTTTTTAAAACCAAAATCTGGTGGGAATCGGTTGATTGCCTCCCGAGATATAATTTAGAAAATTTATTCTTTCATGTGGAGTGCAGCACACTAAATGTACTGTATTTTGTGAATAAATAATTAATTTATGTATTTTTACACATCATATTGTACTCATGCAACTACCAAAACAAAAAATTATTCGCTACACTTTTTATTTCTATTATTTATTTAAACTCAATATTAAGATTATAACCAAGTGTGCTGAACAGTCGTATAGTTCCAGTAATTTACTAACAAGAACCCAGATTAATAAATATAGTTGATGTAATTTATATGATTCCGAGAATATATAATTAAACGACACAGTTACAGAATTGGTGATTTTTCTCTATATTTTTCATTGTTAAACACAATAATAAAAATGTTATGGCACATCAACATATGTTTCCTTAAAATTATTTTATAAAAAAATCAACGAATGACTTTATATTTAAGAAGGCGAGATAACTTCGTTATTTTAACACGCCAACATTTTATAATCGCTTATTTAATGCCTTCGTGACTTCACACTGCAAATATGTGTACCAGGTTTAATGTGCGACAATAATTATTACTTAAAATATTTAAACATTCTTAAAAACAATTGACAATTTCAGAAGATAAAAGGCGAAATGTAAAACTGCAAGATTGTAAACTCATATCTGCGTGGTTTGGTTAGTCCCGTCAGTCTGGCCATAAACACGGCCAACACAGCGTCCCGTCGCTGCCATACTCATAGGACGTCAGCTGTTCACTGGAACTCGAGGTACACTGACCGGGTAAACGGGGACACAGCCAACACAGCTTCCCGTCGCTGCCATACTCAGAGGACGTCAGCTGTTCACTGGAACTCGAGGTACACTGACCGGTTACAAGTGGGACACGGCCAACACAGCGTCCCGTCGCTGCCATACTCAGAGGACGTCAGCTGTTCACCGGAACTCTTGGTACACTGTCTCGTTACAAGTGGGACACAGCCAACAGAGCGTCCCGTCGCTGCCATACTCAGAGGACGTCAGCTGTTCACCGGAACTGTACACTGTCCGGTTACAAGTGGGACACAGCCAACACAGCGTCCCGTCGCTGCCATACTCAGAGGACGTCAGCTGTTCACCGGAACTGTACACTGTCCGGTTACAAGTGGGACACGGCCTACACAGCGTCCCGTCGCTGCCATACTCAGAGGACGTCAGCTGTTCACCGGAACTCGAGGTACACTGACCGATTATATGTGGGACACAGCCAACACAGCGTCCCGTCGCTGCCATACTCAGAGGACGTCAGCTGTTCACCGGAACACGAGGTACCCTGTCCGTTTACAAGTGGGACACAGCCAACACAGCGTCCCGTCGCTGCCATACTCAGAGGACGTCAGCTGTTCACCGGAACTCTTGGTACACTGTCCGGTTACAAGTGGGACACAGTCAACACAGCGTCCCGTCGCTGCCATACTCATAGGACGTCAGCTGTTCACCGGAACTCGAGGTACACTGACCGATTACAAGTAGAGATGACGAAGAATGTATACCCGAAACGATGTTGAACCTTGTAGCTTCCCAAAAGTAGACGAAAGAAAAGAGAAAACGGAACTTGGAAATTTCGAACCTTGGAAAATTGTAACCGTATGTGAACAAGGAAATTAAACACAAAATATTACTAACCAGTTCTAGCGACGAGATAAATGATTTAAAAAAATTAAAACCAAACTTACCCAACTAGAAGGTTTAAAAATTTGCTAGGTGGCGAATATCTTAGCGCTGTCAGCCGAGTCCATTACCAAACACAAAAATAAATAACAAAATTTATATTAACTACATGCGCTATTCTACATCTGCAGCAGACTGGCTAGATCGTAGCAAGTAATAAACCTGAGTGACTACATCCCTTCATGGCGACGTTGGTAAAACTGCTGTAACAAGTTTCGTGGATCTCTCGTCTGGAGCTGTCTCAGGAATGCCGCAGATGGAGGGAGTCGTTCGCAGAGATGCGTTAAGCACGAGCGCTCGGCAGCGTTAAAACACACTACAGTCCGTTCACAACTGGAACAGACTTTCTCGGAATTTTTCCTACTCCCATTTTCAAGCAATAGATAAAAAATACGTGAAAACATCAAACTATATTCTCTGTCCGTGCTGCCAAACTAACTGTACCCCGCGCCAGTCAGTGTTTGTAGTAACGATGCATGCAGCTTACGGCTAAGGTGGAGTTCAAAAGTCTGTTCCAGTCGTGAACCGACTATAAATTTAGTTCGGTGTGCACCACTAAATGGCACTGATATGGGCGTAACGCTTTTTCAGGGTGGATAGGACACTTTTCTACCGGGTAGTCAGCTACAAACAGCGCTGTGAGCGGGAATTTACCACGTCTGTGAGTGAAGGCTGCAGGACTCAGATGGTTCTGAAATAACATACAGATACGAGCCAGTATGTGAGGCTGAAAGTGACGGGTCTGTCTTCTGGTGATAACACGCGTGGACATCGTCAACTCTGCTAGTGTGCCAACCGTCTTGCTAGCCGAGGCTAAAATTAAGTTGAAAGCCCTCAGAAAAATTAACATGTCAGTTATCACCAATTAAAAAAAAAATACCCGAAGTAATACTAAATAAAGAGTTTACTTCCACGTAAATAAAATCCAAACAAAAAATTTTTAATTGTCCACAAAAAACGTTTTACTAAGTGCCTTCTTAAACCTGCACCCAACTTTATTTATTTAAATAATTTTTATGTTTTGCCAATTTAATTATCTAATGTCAAATTTTTTTATTATTAGAGTGTATGATGGCAATTATCTGTGAAAAATAAATGGGTTAGGTTAGCGAGAACTCGTTTGTATGTACATATATATATATGTATATTATTATACTTTCGGTCTCATATTTATTAATGTTTCAGGGATTTTATTTTGTATTGTCACCGTTCGTGACCTTATTCTCCATGATATTAAGGCGTCAGGCCCACCTCAGAGTGGGTCGTGCTCTAGGGACTTTAATTAGCTGGATAGGGAGTCCAGGGCTCACCCTCATTACAGTTTTGATTTGTAAATTAATGTACGTCGCGAGGAAAGTAAGAGCGCCCCTCCGTGTTTTAGCTAGTTAAGAGTTTGATGGTAGCTGTAGAAGACCCTTGGCCCTTACGCTGAAAGCTTATGTTTATAAGAAATTGTCGTAATGCTAATTGATATCCTGCTGCGGAACAGGCCCGCGTTAGTCGAGTGCCTGTCTAATAAAGCAGTTTCTGCCAGTTCTTCAACCTACGACCTAAGACAGAGTTATACTTGCAAATAAAGTTTCCTAGTGACACGCAACAGTATGCCTATTCATTTGTTCTAGAAGCTTTAAGACAGACGCCATTATGATTGCCATTAAAGAGTACATCTCCCAGAGCTTAAACATTGCAAATCCGAGTTCGGTTTTAGTCCAACCGTTGAATAGAACTTCAAAGTTTAATACAAGTTTTTATTATTGTTATGGGAACAGCTTGATTTTTGGAAGATTTCAGTTTATTTAAGTGCAAGTTTAAAGAGATTTTCACGAAAGGTCTATTGGGCAGTAGATACCTAATGTCTACTAATAGTAGGGACGGACGGGATTCAGATACAAAGGGGACACCGCTTTTATTAATCGGATTAACCCTTTGGTATCAAATTGATTGAAAGGGTTAAATTTAAAACCTACTTTAATCCGATCAAAAAATTCTTAATCCGATCAAATGTTTTTAAATCTTATCTTAATCTAATCAATTTTTTTTTTGGTTTGGCGCAAGAGTGTACTAAGGTACAATGTTACGAGTTTCTTTATTTCCTTTGTGAGTTGGGAAGGAGCTTTGGTATATGTTCACTCTCTGAGCCCTGGCACTCGACTGAGGTGCTGCGTATTGGGGACTGGACATATATATATATATATATATATAACAACATATATGAAAATACGTACACTACTTGACGCCTCTCGCACATACCTTACATGATACACGTCTGTCTGCCTGGGAGACTGGTGAGGAACTTTAGAAACGTAATCCACAACACAAGTTAAAAGAAATTATTTGATTAACAGGCGTAGAAAAGAAAACATTTAATATATGTCCATTCGCTCAGGATCTTAATGAAGCACTGGCTTGTACATAGGACTTACGTCAACTTATAAGCTATGTTTGATTATAGACTGAGGCGCAGGACTCGGAAATTTTAAACAAAACGAATGTTTCCAAATAAATTTAACGAAGGCGTGATGAAATCGCACCTCTCCAGAAACACATCCGTCCGCCTCGGAGGCTAGTGAAGGAATGGCGTGAGTGTATGACATGCACCAACTTATAAACGTAGAGTGTGGTCGGAGGATGACAAGCGATAAGGTTATAGCTACTCGGAAATAGATGTGAATACGATTTATGTGACAAATGGATAAAAATTATGTTTACGACTCACAAACTAATATATAAATTAGACTATTTGAATTAACGAAGAATAAAAAAACATGTAATGAAATCGCACCTCTCCCAAAACACATCCGTCCAACTCGGAGGTCACTCAATGATCTGTTGATGATGTTATTCCAGATCGGGTTTTATTGCATTGCCTTGGAGAGGCATGCCTGCTTGTAAGCTATAATATATGTATATATATATATATGTGTGTGTGAGTGTGTGTGTGTATATATACACATGTGGAGCGTGGCTGAGTTGAAATTTTCGAGAGAAACTCTGTATTCATCGTACAACCACATGAATGTATAAAAATTACACTACTTCATAAAAGTTAATTATTTACAATAACAGACATACCACTTTTTTTTTTCAGTTAAGTCTGCGAAATTCACAACATATTGTTTACCGAAACGATATTTGAAAATCATACCAAGTTCCGTCGCCTGAGTTCAGAAATGGTCTTTACACGATAAATGTACTATCACAAGAAAAGGTATATTTTTTCCCGGTAAATAAAAAACTTACACAAATTAGTTTACGAAGACTGTGAACGATATCTGAACCCTGGAGCATATAATATCACTTAACGAGAATTGTGGCTACCCCACTCCGAAGCCCGGCGAAGTCGAGAGCTCCAGTGTCGCTTCTATGCAGGAGGAGGCTTGGCGAGTAACTAACATGGCAGAAACCTGCGAGATCTGTTTACAGCGATGCGTCCCGCTCCCCCCAACCCTTGTCCAGAAGACGTCTTTGTGCGAAAAGAGAGTTCTTTTCCAATGTCACTCAACAACACTCCTGTGCGCATCTTCAGCGAACTTTCTCCTCTCCTCCAACGCTGAGTTCGTTTCCGCCCGAAAAGTCAGTTTCTATCCAAGGGCACGGAACAACACCCCAGAGACCATTTTTCGGCGTTGCATCTCCCTCCCCTGCAACACAGAGTTCGTTTTCAGAGGGATGCTCTGTCCAAGGTCACATACCCTCGCTGTCGATCCAAGACCATGCACCCCCCGACCTTCTGATCACCTCCCATCACCATCAGCCCAGAACGTGTCTTTTGTCCAGCAACAACTTCAGGGACTCTCCAACTGCCAGACACCCCTCAAACACGAAGCTGGACTCTTCCAAAGTGTTTATTTGTTTGCAAAACTCTGCTTTACCCATAAATTGTGGACTCTCCCGAAATCTGCCCTGTCTGGTTCTGTAAGAGGAATGGTTATTCCCCTCACTCACCCCTTCCCCTGACTTACCATACCTAGAGCTGGTCAGCTGCATTTAAACCTTTGTGCCAAGAGATGTTGAAAAATTCTCGCATTTCGGGTCTCAAGTGTCTGAACTTTTATTTCCATCGAATAAATTTGAACAATTCCTGCTATTTAATTGTTGCACATAATTTGTGAGAAAATGTACAAATACTACCTAATCACAGTCTCGGAGATCAACTCGAATGAATAATCCCATATAAATTTGTCACAAAATGAATAAATCTAGGAAAGATTTGAGTCCCTGCAACTTCGTGGAAGAAAAATTATGAAATCAATACTATGTTACTTAACACAAACTCAGTTTATCGACCTGAAGAATTTTTAACAAATGCTCCGTCGAAAACATGTTGGAGATAAAGTAAAAAAAAAAGAAATTCTAATAGCGAATACATGTAGACTAACTTCGGAAATCAACATTTACGAATCCTAGCCGAATGAGGTATGGATTATTTAAAAGAAATAATAGATGCACGCAAACTTTAAAATAATGGAAAAGATTTCTATACCATAAGCTATTGAAATAAAATCTTAGTGACTCCCATAATTAACACTAGTAGAGAAACTGAATTCATACACATTAATGAAAGATTATTAATAATAATTATAAATTTATTAACATGTGTAAAATTATTCTAACTCCTATTGTATTTTATGTTTCGAAGGTTAAATATGCGAAAAATTGAAATATTTCGAAAAACACTGCTATGAATACTGTGAGCGAGGTGTAAACCCCGAACAGATAGATGATGATATCACCTAACAAGCATTGCAGGTTGGAGAGCAGCTAGACGAAGCACGGGGTCTGTGCGAGTTTGTAAACAGGATGGGTCAACGCTGTAGGCTGACACGACTTTGTCCATCTTCCTTCTTTCCTGTAACATACTGCTAGCTGGTGAGGGATGATCTCCTTCCTTTGTCAAGGGGGAATTCAAAACCCTGTCGGGCTACCTTCAGGACTGCTATCAATGGTTTAGTTTATCCATGTCCTGAAGCTGTCCCAGCTCTATGAATCCTACATGCTTCACACAAAGTGTTAAACACATTTGTTTTCTGAATAAACACTAAATTAACAGATTTACACAATGAAGGCAGATATTGGGTAAATGACATTTCTATGTGTTTTAAAAATTCCCTTGAAAATTGTCAGCGGTTGTTAATACCCATTAACTGCATTTTACATTTGTATTAAAAACTCGCATACTATAAGTAAATTATTTGTTTTGTCTTGTTTTCTGGTAAGTTGCAAAATTGTTAACTCATTGCGAATCCTCAGTTTTACTGTGTTAAATATTTATGATTTTGCTCTTTTTAGGTGGTATTCATGCAAACTGATTTCACAGTGAGACAGTATTGTTTACTGTTATGGAAATCACTAAGACAAAGTGGTTCGCCAATTGTTGCGAACAAAGACACAATCGTTAAACCAACTGAATGAAAAATTATGTATTCAGTTCACATCCAAATATTTCTGCACACTTAAAACATAACAATTAACCATGCAATTTTGGTTTTGCTATGTTGAAATACCGTTTTCAAGATGTATATGTAAAAAAAAGGCAACACCCCGGAATAAATAAATGTTCATCACACAAACAAACTGAAAAGCTACAACCACTTGTGGATAAAGTAGTAATATATATATATATATATATATATATATATATATATATATATATATATATATATATTTTTTTTTTTGCGAAAACATTAACTCACTCATTTCACACATTCACTTTGAAATACACTTTTACCAATTTTTCTAACAAACACACTATTTCTTTACATATACAAAAATCATGTTCTTCTTAAAATATTTATTTACATTTACAAAAACACTCAATCTTCTTTTTTGTGAACTAGTTTGGTAACATTTGGTTGGTGTTGCAGGAAGAAGAACTTGTTTCAAATTTCTGAGAAATTCTTATTCACAGCGGATTATAGATGAGGTGTTGGCTCGCTAGCTGTTAGTAGAATGGCTTACTGGCTGTTAAAATTTCAGATATGTTATTTTAAGACATTGTCTATCAGTTAATTGGTTCACTCTTGATATGGCTGGCCGTTAAATTGACTTGTAGATGCTACTGTGTCATTTAACTACCTCATTGGTGGTATTGCATATAGGAGAGCTGAATTTATTATTGAGTGTAGTGTTGCAGAAAAAAATGTAGACAGGAAGTCTATAGTATCAAACAGGGATACATCAGCAGACTGAATGAAGCGCGGAATAAATTGCTGAAATACAAGAAGTGTAAAGTTTTTGGAGGAAATTTTACACACACACCGTACTGATATGAAGCAAGACTCGCAGTTCAGAGTCTCTACACACATTCTGGATTTCGTGGAACAGGAAAAATTTACATATTTCCAATAGTATTAAAAACATGTAGCAGAAATATTTATCTGTGCATTGGAGCAAGTGAAGTGATTTGAGTGGCTCTCGAAAATGGGGTGTTTTGAGAGCCAATGAAGGTGAAGCAAGGCAACTAATGAAGCAGTGTCGGATTTAACACCAACTGTGAACAGTCTGTATTGGGTGATATGCACATCCATTTTAATATGAGTTGTAAAGCCCACCTGCTTCCACAAGCACTAAATTATTCAATTCTGGTTATTAAGTAAGGGACTATGTTATTGTCATAAAGTTGACAAATATTGGATGAGTGTAGGACAGGGAGGGAATTACTTTGAAAATAGAAGGTTGGCATAACATCTTCCTCCACCATGAATGATTTCAAGTAATTACACATTACTGTTATACTAATTCTAATAGGTCAGGGTGATGTTTTAGTTAAATATATCAAAGGAATTCTGCATCTCTAGAAAATACGAGAAAAATCTACGTCACTGTTAAACCTATCATTATCTATATGCACATCAGTTAGTCTGCATGTGAACACACAAGCCAGTATCTTGTATCTGCAATTGGATGATGAACTTTTCACTCAAGCTGGTGAGTCGGAAATCAAATTACTTTACATCCCTGAATTAACATATCAAATTGGTCGAGGTAATTCAGTGGGTGGAGCTGTAAGTGTTAACTGCAGAGCTAACTGTGGTGCTGGCTTAGGATGTGGTGCTGTTTGTGGTGCTGGCTTAGGATGTGATGTTGATTTTCCTACAAGTTGTGAAGCAAGTAGATAGTAGATGCAGAGAACCAGTGTTGCAAGTTTTACAATGTCTCTTTAATCGATCCCTCCAAGAAAACTGTTGCTGGCAGAAATCACACTAGTCTATCATGAATTATCATAGTGTAAGCTTGTGTATTTACAGTAATTTGAATCCGTGGATCAATTACACTATTTGTAAACATGGCACCTTGTTTGCTTACATTAACACAAATAATGCTCCTCGACTTTTAAATGTTTCTGGTTCTAGGATTGGTGAAATACTTTTTTTATAATATGTTTCCTGAAACATTGTATACATATAATAGGAAATAAGGAAATTGCCATTTTCAAAGTTCATATTCAAATCCACATACAGGTAAGCTTGACTGTTTTATTACAGTTTAATATTTTTCATATCACAATTATCGAATATTGATCCATCAGCTTTTAAATTGCTTTGTTGATTTGTTTGAAAACAAATTACAACATAGCTCGATTTTTCCAATGAAAAACTTGATTTCACACTCCAAACTATTTTTTGAGCTAACAGTAGTTTTGGAAAAACCTCCAAACCCCAGGATCGGAAAGCAATATCTAGATTTTCCCCTTGTTCGATAAATTTTAATAACTTTACATATTAACGAGTATTAATTTCAATATATGGCATCAACCATTCGACACTGCTTAATTCAAACACCTACCCCATTATTAACCAAATTGTATATGGCATTCAAATGCATATTGCCAAATAGAATAACTAATTCTTGTTTATAATTTAATATGACATGTTTGTAGTCTTCAGCAAAGCCCAAAACCATACTTAACTGTATAACTCTGTATTTTCCAGCCTGGGTTTATTTGTAGTAAGTAATCACTAGCATTGTTCCACACAGCCATGATCCATATATAAAGATAGTTTAAAGTTCCAGAGAGATATTCTTTATCATGGAAGTAATTCCAAAATCTCTTGTTTTATTGATTTCCAGACCATTCAGCAGATATGCCTTTATGTTGTTTGAATTAAGTATTCTATTTCTTACTGTTTTTGTAGTTACTGGATTACTTGCATTGGCTGTCTTTTTTATTTTTCCTCTAAACCTTATTCTTGATTTCGATGGTAGCGTATAAATTCGTGATTTTGTATAGGAATCCTTATTTCTGAAGGAAATGTGTACGGACCTGCTCGGAAATGATTATACACACGAATTTCCATATTGGTGATTGCATTTTCATAAGAGATTGGTTATTCGACATTAAGTATGTCCTCCATTTCTATTAACATGATATCCTAATTCTTTTAAATACAATGCATTGCCTTGTGTTAACTTCACAGGTATCTTATTTGAAATGAACTTTTATGTTGATGTATATGTACATCTTTTTATACTTCTTTTCTTCAAAATATGTTTCTTAATGACATATTTCATATAAGAGCCATCTACTTTATGTCCAAATTTAATATTGTTCACAATACTCATTATGATTGTAATGCACAACACAATGCAACAGTTTATATAGCTTTTTTTAATGTAAACAAATGACAATTTCTTTTTTCTAAAATTAATCAGTTTACCATCTTAATCGACAATTCTGACGTCTATTTAATCAACACGATTCATTATCACTGGAAGATATTACAAAGTATTTGGTTTTTAAATTGTTTTATATCTTGCAGCCACACATATGTGAATTCAAGTGTTTTATTTGTCAATTTCCCATTCAAATATGAACTGCCTACAATATTAACATTAATACAACATACATTTAACAACAATATATTAACCTGTTTTGATGATTTGTGAAATTGACTAGCTGGATATACTCTCTGTTTGTAATCCATCATATTTACAATTGAATTGTCTTTCATAAAATCTATATCGATGTTCCTATACATTGGACTAGTTAACATATTTGAATTTCCACGTAATTAGAAATGTACATCTATAGGTAATGCCGCTTTAATAATTATTTCTAAATCACCCAACTCATGCGATCCTGCTGGTATCACAATCCTGTAGGTTTGCCCAACAATATTAATAATAAATGATTGGTTATGCATATCAATGATGGTATATTGTTGTAGGTAACAAACTAGATTAGACTTATTTGCCATCCTCCATCTAACTCCAAAGCTGGGTAATTTACCGCACACAATTGTGATGATATTCCACATAATATCAATGTAATTGATATATTACTATGTTATACTATTACACTTATTTATACATCCTATTTATACTAAAAAAATGTAAACATAAATGTCCACAATTGATTATATTTGGCAATTGTTCCATTTTGTAATTGTATCTTAATTGCATGTTTAAAAATAATTATGTATTTCAATTGGAGGGTGAAAATCACCGAAACTGTCATAATACAATGGTAAATTTGCTATTTTAATTAATGAAACCCAGTACATTCCTTCATTTTGTATCAAATCTAAATTAACCAACATACATTCATGAAGATTTGGTTTCTTTGGAAAATTGTTTCTTGTATACATGCCTCAGAAATAGGGAATATCTAGTTCCTTTACAAATACATTAGTATTTTTGTTTGTAAGTGCATGTTTTGGAAGGCTATTTAGGACTTTCTGCATTTTATTCCACATTTGGAGATTTTTTATCCTTGCCCATCTTTAAATTGTTTCAAATACATTCCTCTACCTTTCGATTTAACTGCTCTACTAATTACTGAATCCCTCCGACGATTGATGCAAGAGCTGTTAATGCTGGAAATAGGAAAGGAATATTCCTCCTGTCTTTATTTTTTGTTTGGTTTTACATTTTATGCCCGTGCCTCTCTTAACCTTTGCACGCATAACTTTATCAACAACCCAAGCTCCAAGCTTTTCGCCTGTAGATGTGCATGGATTCTTCCTTATATTTCAAACTTTATCAGCTAGAAATGTATATGCTATATCTTTTTTCCAAATTGTTTGTTCGATCGTAAACTATATTGTGTTCTTTACAAGAGTTATCCAAAGAGTTTATTCCTTGATCATTCCGTGCCAAATGTTTTGCAAGTTTAGTACCAGGTCCGCAATAATTGTATTTTGGTAGAGGCAATTCAAATGGTAATTTATTTATCAACATATTCAATACACCACATCCTTTTTGATACATTTAGTACAAGCCATTGTTTTCAACTGAATGCGAAGCTATATATAGACCTACCGGTAGATTTATAGTTTTATGTTAGTACAATACGTTAGTTTTACAATAGTATGTTACAATATGTTACATTACATTATGATACATTACATTATGTTAGTATGTTATGCTACATTATATTACATAATGATGTTATATTAGTATGTTATGATAAATTACATTATATTATGATATTATGTTAGTACATTATGATACATCACATTGGTATGTTACGATACATTACATTACAATATGTTATGTTAGCATGTTACAATTTGTTACATTGCATTAATATGTTACAATACATTACATTATGTTACATTAGTATGTTACAATGTTACAATATGTTACTTTATGTTACTTTATGTTATATTATGATATGTTAAACTGTCTAATTGTGTAGAAATGAAGGTTATAAAACAAATTGTACATCTGCTGGTAAATGCAAATATGAAAGAAAATGTAAATGAACAGAAATATGGTATTATTTTATCATCAATATATGTTGTATAATAAGCAGCCCTTCTTCACGTGGAAAAACTTGTGTTATTATGTCACTGTTGGAGCATCCAAATGGAAGTAAATTTGAAAACTTATATGTGTTTTCTAAAACAATACAACAAGAGAAATATCAACAATTAGTGGCCATTTTGTCTTTAATTGAAGGAATGTAATATTTCCCTTTTACAGATAGAGAAGATATATTACCTCCGAATGAAGCACTGCCCAATTCCTTATTTATTTTTGACGATGTTTGGTGTGAACTGCAGGGTGAAATACAGCAATATTTCAGTTTTGTTAGACATTAAAATGTTGATTGTTTTTATCTCTCGCAAAGTTATGCACATATACTAAAACATAATTTGTGCAATAATGCAAATATGGTAATTGTGTTTCAAATGGATAATATGAATCTGCAACATATTTACAGTAATCATGTTTTAGGCGAAATGGCATTTACAAAGTTTAGAAATGTGTGTTTTTACTGTTGGAAAGAAAAATATATATTTTTTGTGATTATATCAACACTTCCCATTTTAAAGGCTTATATAGGTCTCGCTTTGATAGTTTTTTTACTTCCAGATGAAAAACAATGAGTATTTCAAAGTTTAGACATAGCTGTATAAAATGGAATCATTACAATAGCTGTTTAACCGAAAATCGCGATGGGAACTGTGATTTGAATGGACATATACTATGTAATATGGGTATGGCTGTGAAATATAGCGATGTTGTAAATAAATATTATGTGGAAGACTTAAACACTCTTACACTAACATATTTAAGTCACAACTAAGATATATGAGGAATTAATAAAGTTAGTGGATTTGAATGATAATGTTTATAAAGACAAGTGTGTAATTGTAAACATTTTAACCTATATTAGCAATGATTTGCAGAGTAATGAATTTTGAATCGAATAGCATTTAAATTGGATTTGGTAAAGACTTTAATGATATAACAAACATAGTTTTTTCAACATAACTTACAGAAATGCAAGAAAATTTAAGAGTTGTAATTAATGAACTGGTAAATGCTACTACTACAATACAACTTGAAACCTGAATGGAACAAATAATGCAATATATGAAATAATTTCATTAATAAAAATTTTTGTTTAGTTATGCAAACAGATTTGAGAAAACAAAATAATGATTTGGAAACACGAATAAATGATTTTGTTAATGATTTAAAAGCTAAAACTATAGCATAATTTGATGTTTTAAGTAATGTCGATAAGATTGAAAAAGTTCAAACTATTCGATTTACTGAAACAGTTAGAAAAGCAGCAACTTAATTCATATATAAATAGTTGAATTTGACATAATTTAAAACATGCCTTCCTCTGCTTCAGAATTACACAACATTATATCTGCTGTGCGGAAAAAATATTTGTAAGGCAAACAAGCCTGTATAGAACGGGATGTTTTAAACAAAGAAATATTAAAACCTGTTATGAGTAGACTGGATACATTGCATTCTGTGTTGAATAAACGTAAAGAAACAGAGTTGGAAATGAAATCAGAAGAAGAACCTTTAACAAAGGAAAAGTAAACTCTTTCTTATTTAACACAACCTTATTTATATTTGCAACATTCTTCACCTCTATGCGATACGACATTTGGTATTAACGACATAGGAACATCTAGTTCCTGAGAGATTCGGTAATTAAACTTTTGCCTGACAATAAAATTAAAATAGGTAATTATGTAACTGATGTCAGTGGAGGATTGTCTAAATTATTGTTTAATAACTTTCCAAATGGATATTCCGACACTGATTTACAGAAATATATAGAACTTATTCATCAAATGAAAGGTATGATTCGTTCAGGAGATGAAAACCACCCGAAAATACATTTAATAACCAATATTGTCGGAAGAGGAATATATAAAGATGAAGTTAGTGATCGTTTTTCTCCTGTATATTGGAACAATCCTAATGAATTAGTTGATAGATTAAAACTTCTCATCGCTTCAAGAGAGTCTGTGAATAATTTACATATGAACGAAATATTTTCTAATATTGAAGAGTTAATGGAAAGACGGTTATATTACCAATGAAGTTCAGTAATATTTCTGAAGAGCTTCACGCCCTAACAAGGATAAGATAGCCTAGAAGAAGAGTTATAACTCATGGTTTAAATTATATTTTTCAAGCCGATGTGTGAAATGACATTGCTTTCCACATACAATAAAAGATACAAGTATATTTTAACAGCAATAGATGTTTATACAAAATATGGTTGGGGCATACCTTTGAGAAACAAAACTGGGAAATATGTTACCGATGTAATTAAGATAGTTTTGAAAGAGAGAAAACCAAATTCGCTCCAAACCGACAGATGATCCGAATTTTTTCTGCACCATTCCGGAAACTAATTACTGAATATTGTATTAATCCACATGCAGCGTATTCGGATATTAAAGCCCGTGTTGTGAAACATTACAATAAATCGATTAAGCAGTTAATATATAAACATTTCACATCAAGAGGGACTTACAAATGGGTTGACATTTTGCTTGAAATAGTTCAATTTTATAATTCCAGATTTCATAGAGCTATTAAGATGGCTCTTAAAGAAAGTACAGGTAATAGTTTAATGAAATCTATTTATAATAATGTTAGTCATCGACGAAAGAAAACCAAACTTCAAAGTTGGCGAATTTATGTATTTCGAAACAGAAAGGAATCTTTGAAAAAATAAAATTATGGTCAATTGGTTTTATAAAATATTTACAATTATTTCAATTAGACAAAGACATTCTAGTGTATTACCTAGAAACCTATGATGGGGAGCCCATAAAAGTCAGATTTTACGAACATGAACTGCAAAAAGTCAGTTTTCCAAATGAATATTTGATTGATAAAATCACTAAAAGGAAGAAATATATCTCCTTGGTACGATGGAGGGGATTCTCAAAAGCACACGGCTCCTGGGTTAAGAATCGAGATCTTAAAAGATTGTAGTACAATGTTTGTAAAAATATTCTGAAAGTAAATAAAATACTTTTTAATTATATTTGATATGTTTTTATTTATTAATAAACCTGTACATAGGTAATGAATTTAGTATTTAGTCTGCAATCAATCTCCTTGTTTATTGGGTTACTGTTACATTGGATTAACGTTTGAGCAATAATCCATTATATTTATGTCCTTTTATTTAAGATGTAATTCGCATTTAGGCGATAATCTGTTACATTTCATATGTAATTCAATTGGTATCTATTATAGATTCGTTTAAATGGTTAATCACATTTAGGTGTTAATTGGGTGTGTTTGGTATGGATTGTAATTCATCATGTATGGTTGTTAAATTGTGTTTGATTTGTTAATAATTTGAAATTTGTATCACATGTTGTTTAATTTCTTTTAGTGTTACATTTATTTTAATTGGGATAAGATTTCGTGGAATTTTACAGCTTAAAGACATTTAGGATGTGATTTGTTTAATTCATTGTTGTAATTTCCTGGAATTGACATATATCTTTTCGCACGATTTTTCAACTTAAAGGCATTTGGGATGTGATTCCGATTGAATGCTATTTAGAATGTATTTATAACAAATATTTCTTAGAACTAGGATAATGTTTCCCGGAATTTGTTTCCTGGATTGGATTTCTATGGTATTTTTTTTTAATTTAATGATGACATAATTCATTGTTAGTTTATCAGAATACTTTCTTGTTCTCATAATTGTTTGTACTAGGTTATATTTCTTTATTTGTAATGTTACAGTTCTTAGAAATTGGTAATTTTTAAAAGAGCACAATATAAGATTTAAAGTTTCCCTCTCAAAGAAATAATGTTTAAACTAAGCTTAAACTGCAATGCAATAACATGACTTAAAATGTTCAATGTTATATTCTAATTGAAGGCCACACACTTGCTTTAAAATTTATGAAAGATACATGAGGCCACACAGATCGCGAATCATGGTGTGAAGTGGAGGCGAGCCGCGTGAAAGTCAGGACAATCCACATCATGGACTGAAGTTGCCAGAGAGGCAGGGGTGGAGGGACAGGGTGAATTTCTCCTGCTGGTGGGCAGATACCTGTAGAGTCTGCGCTATGAGCAATAGAGGGGGAAAAGAGGAGGTTGTTGGACGTATGGAAGCGAGCGGGATTAGATAATGCTGTGCATAGCGAGCTGCCACAGTTAACTGAACCATTCTCTCATCTGTTCTGGGCGTTTATCCCTCATCGGCTCTTGAGACCTAAGTTTCACTTGCTTCCCATGCACTCAGTTCGCAGCTATTCGCAACCTGGCTTTGTACACGAGGCTTTAGACACATTCGTCCACAGTGACATTTGTTAAACATGTGGCTGTTGAAAACTACGCAATTCTTTGTACACACACAAATTATTTGTTTACAGTAAACGTGGAGCTAATTATTACTTAACATAGAATATTAAACTATACCAAGATTATATTATATTTCACTATACGACTGTACATTTAAAATTCTGGGCTAGGAAAAACTACATGTAAAAATACGCACAAAGATTTAGAAAACTGATTGAAAGTATAAGACTTTTCGAACAAGTTGTTTCTTGTAATTTTTTAATGGTTGAAAAGGCTTAACTTGACAATTGTTTAAATCTAGTAATGGTGTTCTAAGTTTAACGTGTGTATGTGGAAAGATGTGTGTTGGAAAAAAAAGATCGCTATTCTTTGAATGTTTAAAATCTTAGCGAGTAAAAAATATGTTTTATAGTTGTTGGTATGAAAATTAATCATGGATTAGTTTAAACTTAAATAAGTTTGCTGGAAATGGTATAACGTTTTCTGGAAAATGGAATAGTGTTTGCTGGAAAGGGAAAAAAGTTTGGTGGAAAACGGTTTATATTTTAATTGAATTTATTTATTATGAAAGATATTTGGAACGTATTTCTTGGAGATGAGCAAAATAAAGTTTTATCTGCGGGACTTGTGAAAATTTTATTATTTTGCTGGGAATAAGCCAGACTCTTCCGTCTCGAAAAATAGCAGTTCGTAGACAAGAGGGTTGGGCTAGCCGAGGTCAGTTCAAAATCTGCTACTGCCCCTAGGGAAAGCATTGTTTTGGCCTTGAACCAAGCCTCCGTTCCTCGGCGAGGTAGTTCCCGTGTTGCAATACGCACGCTCTGCAGTGGGGGGTGAAGGGCCGGGCCTGCGTGGACTGAGCATTCCTCCGGAAACACATTCTTGGCTGGTGTAAGGGAACGAGGGTCTGTATAATCTTGAATCGATAGTGAAGGCTCTGCAGTGCCCTCTGTGGACAGAGCAGTCATCCAAAAAAAGAGGTTTTGCAAAGTACGGTGTGGAAGGGGCAGTTCCTGTCTGGTATAGACGGAGGGGTGTTTGCCCCTAAACAGGTTTTTGCAGTGTTGGATCAATACAGGATGCGCGGCCCGGAGCTTTGGAAAGGGCGAAAACAAAGTCTGCATTGGATGGGAGGGGACCAGGGCTGCTTGGACTGGATATTTCTCGAGATATCCTAAAAATGCATTCTTGGCCAGTGTAAGGGGAGGGGGTGGTTGGCCTCGGGCAGGACATCTCCTTTCAGGCTAAAATGAACTCTATGTTGGAGTGGTTAGGGGGGGTGTAGTTAGGAGCGACGTGGATGCTTCTCGCTGTCTGCCACCATGTTAGTTCTTTGCCAAGTCTCCCCTGCATGGATGCGACACTGGATATCTCGACTTCACCGGGCTTTGGTGTGTGGCAGCCGCGATTCTCGTTAAGCGAGATTATGTGCTCCGGGGTTCATGTCTCACTAACAATCTTCGTAAACTGTAGTGTGAAATAATTTTTATAAGTCTTTTATTTACCGGGAAAAAATATAAATTTCTGTGTGATAGTGCGTTTATCGTGTAAAGACCGTTTCTGAACTCGGGTGATGAAACTTGGTATGATTTTAAAATATTGTTTCAGTAAACAAAAGGCTGTGAATTTCACAGACTTAAGGAGAAATAATTTGTAGTATGTCCGTTATTTTTAGTAATTAACTTTTTTCAAGTAATGTAATTTTAATACATTCACATAGTTGTAGGACGAATACAAAATTTTTCTCGTAAACTTCAACTCAGCCGCGCTCCACGTATATATACAACAGCTTATAAGAAGGCGCACATCATTAATTGACTGACCTCCGAGGTGGACGGATGTGTTTTGGGAGAGGTGCAGTTTTATTATGTGTTTTTTAAATTCATTGTTAATTCAACAAGTCTAATTTATATATTAGTATGTGCACCAGTAACATAATTCTTATCCATTTGTCACGTAAATCGTATTCACATCTATTCCCAGTAGCTATAACCTTAGTCGCTTGTCATCCTCCGACTGCACTCCACATATATAAGTTGGCGAACGCCATACACTGACGCCATTCCTTCACCAACCTCCGAGGTGGATATATGTGTTTTGGGAGAGGTGCGATTTCAATACATGTTCGTTTATTTTAATTGGAAACATTCGTTTTGTTTAAAATTTCCGAGTTTTTCACCTCAATCTATAATCAAACATAGCTTATAAGTTGATGTGAGTAATATATACAAGTTGGTGCATCACTAAGCTCCCGAGCGAATGGACGTATATTAAACATTTTCTTTCTTATGCATGTTAATCAATTAATTTCTTCTGACATGTGGACTGCAGTTCTAAAGTTCCTCACCAGTCTCACAGGCAGATGCACGTGTATCATGTAAGTTATGTGTGAGATGTGTAAAGTAGTGTATGTGTTTTCATACATTTTGTTATTGTGTTTGTCAGTGGTGTAATGTATAGGGACATTTTAATGTTTCGTTAATTAATTCATTTTTAAACACCTGCACAGTCACATAATTGTGATAGTCACATAGTTGTGTTCGTTCTTTATACTTATATTGTGTAAATTGTATTTATAACATACAGTTTGGGGTAGTAAAACACGCTATTCATCTCTTTGCATCTAATTGATTTTCAATACATTATAATTTCATACTGGAGACTCACATAATTGCACGTATTTCTTTATGAGACCAGCTAGTATATAGCTATATATATATATATATATATATATATATATATATATATATATATATATATATATATACATACAAACACCTCATCCCCAACATGCCACACCTCAGTCGAGTGCCAGAGCTCAGAGGGTGAACATATAACAGAGCTCCTCCTCAACCCACAAAAGGAAATAAAGAAACTAATAAAATTGTCCATTAGAACACTCTTGCACCAAACACACACAAAAATTGATCGGAATAAGATCGGATTAAACATTTTTTATCGGATCAAGATCAGATTGATACATTTTTTATCGGATTTAAATCTAACCCTTTCGATCAATTTGATATCAAAGGGTTAATCCGATTAATAAAAGTGGCATCCCCTTTGTATCTGAAACCTGTGCTCCCCTACTACTACTGCTTCCCAACAATCTTAGCTTTTATTTTTCATTTAAAGTCTTTTACCAATTGCCATTTTGGGCAATTAAAATTTTTTTTTGCATTTTGATTTTTGAGGTTAGAAATATTTACATTAAAAGGACAGGATTTTTAAACAAGCCCATGGTGTACTGTTCCTTATTCCGTAGTGAGATAATTATTCCTACTTTTCGTAAGCTTTGCCATAGTATTCTTGGTTTAAAGTTTTTGAGCCCAGATGTGCTCCAAACTGCGTACAAATTGTTCGCCCAACATCAGAATGTGGTGGTGAACCAGTAAGTCAAATTGTGTCTCTTCTTTTCAGCAGCATGCATGATACTGGGCTACAGTTACCAATCAGGTTGTCACTACACTCTCCTGAAGTACTCATTATATATCATTCTGAGACAATATATTGGATCACACAGCGAAGGTATAGGATGCAAGCACTGAATCTACCAAGGGAAATATAAACGGCGCATCTGTAATTTTCACTCTACCGAATGGCCTGGTACGGCTTTCTAAGTTACTGCTTATATACAATTATTTTGCTATTTTTCCCCTCACACACATCCTATTTAAAGTGTATGGCATTGTTTTACGACTGATTTACATGTCCAGTATTTCTGGGGTCTACAAACGCACAATTTACATGAATGGATTCTCCATGGTGAAACTATCTGCATACATATACACCACATTGCGTTGTCACCTGTATGTTACATGACTGGCGGCCTTACTGGTGGCTATTTACATCTACATGTGCGACGTTGTACAGTCGTGTAATGTGCTACAGAAGCTATCTAAAAATATTATGGATACAGGGGCTCTATACAGACCGATATGGTGGCTTTAATAAATACTGCTGGCATACATAGTTAAGTTGATATTTGTTTCGTAGTTTTATAGATATAACATACTGACGTTAATGTTTATATCGCCGTAATTTCGTAAAAGTGTCTGACCAACTCAAAACGTACCAATTTACATGACCTGCGATAATGCTACTTGTTCGTTAAATTTTGTGAGAATCTGATGATTTTCTCCGGAGATGACCATAAAATGACAATTTGCCATGTGATGCTATCTTACAAAATGGTTGACAAAAGAGACTTTGTGTGAACACATTTGATACTGCCAGCATACAAAGTTGATTTGTAATAAATCTCATGGTTTTGACGATTTATCATAATAAACTAAGTTGGCTGTAGGGTCGTCATTATGTAAATAGATGCCTTACCCACTTAAAACATACAGGTTACACCTTCGGTGCATTGCTGCTCGATTGCCAAATTTGGGAGGACTCGGTTGATTGTTTTTAGTAGAATGATATAAAGAATTTATTTATTTTCATGGTGATCTTTTATACGATGGTGGACAAAAGTGTCTATGTGTTGTCATTTATGATACGACTAATAAATACTTTCAGCATAAAAAATTTGGTCGGGATTTGTTAAACCATATGACAGATACACCAAAATGACCTAAAATATTTGTATGTCCACCATTTTGAAAATTAGTTCTTAAACAATTAAATTGTATACTTTTACATAGCATATCATAGTTTCACTTTGTTGCCAAATAAATTCAATAGTATTTAAGTAATTTTTGAAATATGGTGCAAAGGGTTTTTTATTTCGTTTGGCACCATCTTCCAAAATGGAGTACCAGCAACTATAAGCATATCTAAATTCAATGCTTATATGATGCACTACTTACGTACGAAATTTTGTTTAAATTGGGTTTTTGGTTCCCGAAACACAACAGTCAATTTAATTTTAAAATGGTGATAATTTTGAAAGTTAGCGCCCGGCATGGTCGAAAACCTAAAAATGCAAATATCCTTACTATAGCAGTGTCCGAATTGACAAATTCGTTATTTTGTAATTTTTAATTTTGTAAGTTTCAATTCGGACATTGTCGGCTGTCACGTATTTGCACTCGCATTCACATATTTTACATGAACTGTGAAAAATATGTTTACCAAAATTTAATGCTTAAAACGGACTTTATACTTCTACAATTATTACTGGAATATTGTGGATAAGTTAATAAATAAGAAAACAATAAATTATACAATAATGACTTTTTAAAAATATGCTGCAAACTATATAAACAATGCACAACACTTACTTGGATCTCGGATTGAGTAAACCCTGTTGAAATGGGACATCTATGGTGGAGTGATAGAGCATGAGACTAAGTACTTCGCCAGATGAAAATCTAATGTGGAATGTTAGTGCATGAGACTTAGAATCCCTGCCGGGATGCCAGGCGAAAGGAAATCTATGAGTATGCTAGCCCCTTCCACTGCTTACAGTCAACTATGCTTATAAGTAGACATATGATGTACTTGCCGAGTCACCTTTCTCATCATCTGGAGTGATGCATATATATGTCATGATTTTGGGAACTATATCTTAACTGCTTCCGAAGTTACAGCGAAATATACTTATAAGTATACATAGGACATACTTGGATCTGCGACCATTCTCAC
Source organism: Dryococelus australis (assembly GCA_029891345.1). Taxonomy (NCBI): domain Eukaryota; kingdom Metazoa; phylum Arthropoda; class Insecta; order Phasmatodea; family Phasmatidae; genus Dryococelus; species Dryococelus australis. The sequence goes on from CM056999.1 coordinate 18,641,333, forward strand.
CATTTGGGGTGATGCGTATGTTATGAATTCGACATCTGTATCTGCAGTGGTTCGGAAATTATAGCCAATTATGCTTATAAGTAGACATGTGATATACTTGGCCTCGCGAGCCTTCTCGTTATCTGTAGTGATGCCTATGTTATGGATTTTATAACTATATATTATCTGGTTCGGAAATTACAGGCGACTATCCTTATAAGTAGACATAGGTCATACCTTACTTGAGGCTGGCAGGGTGCATTGGAATGGGGTCTCCCCCTACACATGGAATGTGTGATCAGAAAGTGCACACGTTTGGTAGGAAGGAAAACTCGGTTGGGAGCACTCAGAGTAGACCAAATAGAATGCAATAGTGTAATGTTCTGAGGTGAGGGTGACGCCGCACTTCCTGGCCTCACAACCAAGGAGTCAACACCACATTGATGGGTCATTGGTGGAAACTGATCAGAATGCAAGAGCATGAATTCGAGAATCCAAAATGGGTGCCATACTGACTAACAAGCATAACCAGAATTCAAAATTCAGACAGTTTGGTAGGATAGAAGTATAGAGAGACTGACATCGTGGCAGGGATCAGAGCTGGTGTTGTGGTCGCGGAGCCAGGAGGCTTGCTGGAATGCAAGATCATGAAGTCGAGACATTCGGTGGAATGGAAACATCCAGAAAAGAATACATACGATGGAAACATCCAGAAAAAAACACAATGTGGGAAGTGTGCACTTTTAGCAGAAAGGAAAGCTCGGTTGCGAGCACCCATATAAAAACTGGCTGGAATGCAAGAGCACGACGTTCTATGGCGAAATCCCCACATCCTCCTCAATGAGCCAAATTACACATTGTGAGATCGGAATGCAAATGAAGGAAGTTCCGAGGCCTATTGGCCGACAAAATGGCCGCTATCTACATAGCCTGGCATTATGGCGAGGAGCCCCTGCAATGTGGCACGGGGCGAGGATAAGAGATGGCTGCCATCGGGTGGAATGCAGGGGCGGGATGTTTGCTAGGACGACAAATGTGTGGATGGGAGCTGCCAGGATGGCCGCCGGAATTATTTCTCAATAGGGCGTAATTATTTCACAATCGGTGTGGAAATTTGTCCATTTCCACACGATTCATCTGCATTGTGCAATCTGCCTGCCACATTGTGCAAAGCTGGCTTCATGCGTGCAAGGCTGGCATCATGGTGGGGAACCAGGAGGCAGGGTGGAATGCAAGAGCACGAAGTAGAGACTTTCGTTATGAAATTCGGACGATTTTGGGGGAAATTATAGCGATTTTGAACATTTTTGAGTTATTGAGGTAAACAAAATGGCTACCATCTGCTCATCACGGCTGACAAAATGGCCGCCGTACTGGCTGCCATTATGGCCGTTGGGAGCAGTGGAAAAAGTGGCTTTTATTTGGGAAAAGACCAATGTAAGATGGCCGCCGCCGTAATGCGACTCCGCATCAGAACGCCAGTTTTAGTAGAACTCTTCTATTATAACTACTTCTAAACATTCCGATTTTATCGTCATCATGAAAAAGGAATGTGATGGTTCAGAACGAAATAGACACGAACAAAAGTTTTCTCAAGATCATCTCAGTGACGAGAGCTTATTTAGCATTACCATAGTTCCAGTGCAGATTTATTGTGGTAAAGACGATTCCAAAAATATTATTTGGAAAAACCCTGTCCTGTCTTCCACGAAGTATTGCCACATTATCAAACGTATGTCTGCGAAAGAATATGCCGATTTAGTTCAAACACGGAAGTAGATCAAATAAAAGCACTTGAGCTCAGCAAAAGCGTAATTGACCAAATTTACATTTCTATAAAGTCGGATTTGATATTTTGCATGGTAGATGGTAAAGTTTGTCATCTAGTGTCGTCATGTTCTTCCACTCAAACCTGTTACTTGTGCGAAGCCAAACGTAGGGAAATGAATGATACAGGAGCCATTTCGAGAAAGGCATTAAAAATAGGAATTCCTTTCCTTCAGTATATCACCCCTTCATTCATGGATAAGGCTGCTTGGATGCATGCTCCACATTCCATACCGCCTAGACGTAGAGAAATGGAAAGAAAGGGGCTCTGAAAGTTAGTAAAAAGTATTTTAAAAAAGTAGTTGAGGAGATGTTCAGAAGTGAGATAGAAATGTTAGATGAAATGCCTAAGCAGTAAAGTGGCAACACAAATGATGGCAACTCAGCCCGGACGTTTGATAGGAAACTCGAGAAGTGTGCAGAGATATCTGGTCTGAACTTGGAGTTAATTAAGTGTGTAGAGGCTGTACTCAAATGTATAAACTGTGAACATGAATTTAATTCATAGCATTTTTGAAATATTCTGTAAAGAAGCCCAGCAGCTTTACGTCAGAAATTACAGTTGGTATCCAATACCTGTAATCCTCCACAAAATTTCGTTCCATGCACTCTAAATCTGAATCAGTGAGAATTTCACTGTTTCAATCAGTCAAACGTATCTGACTATTTCAACAGTCACTTCAGTGAATTGAACTGATGAATCGGTGAATAAATGCCAGATATCCATCACTTGTTTATTCAGTGACATTTTCCACTGACACATCAGTGGTTTATTTATGACTGATGGATCAGTCAAACAGCGTGTAAAAATGGCCTTTAAACAATGTGTATCAAGTGAAATAACAAAGAATAAACTAGTAAAACCGATACAAAATACTTTCTAAAACGTTTTTCGTCTTTCAAAACGCCATTTTACGAGGTAATAATAACACTTAGTCTTTCATTCCGATTTTAAGTCTTTCATTTCATTTTCATGTATTCGTCATAGCGCTCTGTTTGTAGGTTCAAACTACATATATCACGGTAAATAGTGCAATATAAATAGTAAACAATCGTAAATATGTTTATTTCACGTAATTATTTGGCTACAATAAAATAAACCAATACATTATTCGCCATTGCAGTCGGCCGTCACTTGCTAAAACAGTCAAATTGTTTCACGTCACTAATTCAATCAGCGACATTTTTTCACTGTAACAATCAGTGGATTTCCACTGATTCTAAGTGGAGCCATTTTCACTGATTTAAGTAGTTGAATATCACTGCGAATCAGTAGTTTCCCACTGAGTGTAGAGTGTATAGTGTAGAGTGTAGAGAGACATAATTGAAGCATGTGGCCTGCTTATCGGCCAATATTCAAAAGAAGCCCACGAAGCGAGAAATAAGCATAATAAAAAGTATAGAGACACATTTACACGGAAAACTACCAGAAGAGATGCAAACACGGACCTGTTGAATAGACTTCTTATTCCCTCAGACCCCTAATTATCGTTTTTATGGACCTCTCCAAAAAAAGGAAAGATGATCAATAAATACAACTGGACACGTCATTACCAGGGGAAGATTCCGCCAACTCATTCCAGCAGAACTCATCAGGTGGCAAGTGTGTGTTGAGTGAAAGTGATTAATTGTTTGTGTGTTGAATTAAAAACGTTGCAATTTTGATAAACCACGTAGACGGCGACTAATTGTTGGTATGTTTAATTATTAATATTTCAATAATAAATCTCGTTGATTTAATATATTTTTAATATTTTGTAACATATGTAGGCCTACATATTTACTAATACATTTTTTCACTATTAAATCATAACCACAATATTTATGAGCGATATTGCAAGTTACTAAACTTTTGTTAACATACCAGAAGTTTAATAACTTGTAATTTTATCTGAAAATAATCAAAACTTACTTTAAATATATGTTTTTTAGTTGTTCTAGTCAAATGAGGTCATAAATGTTGTTCCAGCCTTTTTACACATTCAATAACAATTTTTTCCGCCTATATTGCCAAAACTACATCCTGTGCGCCGGGCCGAGCCGGCTTCCTCCCCCCTCCCTAACACGGCACGTGGTCTGTGTTGCCTAGCGACGGCACCCCATGTGTCAACTACGTCACCGGGATTTCAATTTCCGCTAGCAAAAAATCGACGCTAACCTTCTGGGAGTTTCCGAAACACCCAGTGTAACGAACTTTGGAAGCTTGCCAGACACTTGTAGCGGGCCCAGGCAACTGCTCGAGACAGGAAGTAGGGGGTGGGGGAGGGCTGGAGTTTCACAGAGGGAACACTAGATAAGATACCTGAACTTTATTATGTTATGGGAAATTTATTTTAATTATGTGATATTTCTGCAGTTAATTGTAAACTCTTAAGCCCAGTAATATTCAAGTGTGTAAATTATAACTTCGTCACTTAATATTGTTTAAATAGTTTTAATACTATTTCGTATGCTTTTGTATGGATAGATTATTAGGTCATTTCGAAAAAAAAAAAAAATTAAAAAATAGATAGCTCTCGCGTATAGTTAACAAACAGAAGTTCGTCTTTTTCATTTCTCACAGCAGAATAGTTTTAGTCATTAGTTCTTGTAGTATGAGCAGTTTGACTTGATTTTTCAGTATATGTGATATCTGCGAAAGTTTGGAATATTTATTGCGATATGACGATTAAGCATTTCCTAAACGTGTCATTGTCGTTCTTATAGTTGCTACGCTGTCTTTCCGTGTACTGTGTGTATGTTCAGACGTCAGCGGGATAACATCAACTCATTGTCGTTCTTATAGTTGCTACGCTGTCTTTCCGTGTACTGTGTGTATGTTCAGACGTCAGCGGGATAACATCAACTCATTGTCGTTCTTATAGTTGCTACGCTGTCTTTCCGTGTACTGTGTGTATGTTCAGACGTCAGCGGGATAACATCAACTCATTGTCGTTCTTATAGTTGCTACGCTGTCTTTCCGTGTACTGTGTGTATGTTCAGACGTCAGCGAGATAACATCAACTCATTGTTCGGTAAATCATTTGGGAAACTATTTTAAACTGTTGTGAGCAGTGCGTAGCCTCTTAACTGTTCGCGTGACGTCAACTGTTGCAGGTCTATGTAAATATTGTCTTGAGATAAACTAACGTTAGCAGTATAGGATTACAAAAGTGCCTTCGAATTTATTTGGAAATTTTCGAGTACCTATAATGATAAAAAAAAAATAGAACAAAAAACAATTATAATCACAACATGAGAAGAAAATATTATCAACAGAACAACCATGGTCGGGTGTACTGAACAGAAACTAGTACTTAAAACCAGACAAGAAGCCGGCAGTCTGTATTTGCTTATTTCAGATGTCAACAGTGACATCTGAACACACACAAAAAAAAATTAAAATAGAAAAAAGTTACAATGCGATAAAATGTTGTACTGCAGGACAGAACTAAGTATCAACTACAATCTTGATGATTTTCACAGGACAGAGTTTTTGGGTGGTAAGTCATGAGCGTTTTTAATATGACTTGTGTTCTTTCTACCGCCCACTTGAAAGACTTAAATTAACAAACGACGATTAAATCAACGTTACTTTACATAAAAAACAGGACTTTGTTGGTCCAACGTTGTGTTCTTAAGACACAAAATAATACACGCTGCTGACCTATCAACATTTTATTTATTCATTTATAAAATATACCAACTATGGTTCATCATTTTCATTTATATTTTCTGCTCGACAAGAGTCGGAATATTTTATAGTTTATTCAAGAATTACGTCATCACAAAATAATACATTTAAATGGATATCAGCTTGAGATTTATTTTACCAAGATTGTCATAATATTTATCCACAGTGATTATTAAGATGTAGTTATAGGCTTTAAAAAAATTAAAGTAAATGAAAACTTTGTTACTGATAGACACAAATACCAGTTTATTTTTCGGTTATAGTGGGCTATTTATTTTCCTATTCTTTTTATAAATAATGCCCAAAAATTGAGTACAAAATACAAGGTCCAAAAGATGCTTGAAAACAGGCTTAAAAATCCAAAAATACAAAAGAGCCCAAAAGGCACATTTTTATAAAATATATTGTATAAGAAAAATATTAAAATCTTTTATTACATGTAAAATGGGATAGCGAAGATTCTCTTGGCCAAATATAAATAACGTTATATAAATACAATACAATACCTTCGCAAATATTAATGCCTCTAAAATGTTGTTTGCCCTATTTTTAAAAACTATACGCCCATAGTTAAAAGTTTGTTTAAAAACACGCCTGCCTGTTCGTTCTAGTGTCTATCTCTATCATGTGTGTTGTATTCCTGACTGCTCTTTGTGGTAGGAACACGCCGCATTTATAGTCCATGCAGAACGCTGTCGGGTGTGGAGGAACAATACAGATCATTGTAGAACATTTAGCCGGAAATACAAGTTCGGTTATTTCCAATTCTTTACGACGTGTAATGAAGCGTTGGCAGCCAACTTTGTTGGAAGGTGCACAGTGGTCGATGAGGTTTATTACCGAGCAGACACACGGCCTATCAGCTGAGCCGCTCACCGTCAAAACAGGCCAGCGAAAGTGGAAGTCTCCAAACCCTCTGTTGCTGATCGTTCAACGTAGCTGGTGGCATGGTAGATGAATCACGCTGATTTCGAACGGTGTTTTCTCCAGCACTGTTACAACGTGTACAGAAAACAATGAAATTTGTCAAGATGACATGTAGTAAATTTGACTAGAAATCCCATCCTTTATTTTCCCTTGAGAATTATTTTGATTAATTCTCGTGTTACTATGGCGTATTTGTATGTGTTATCCGATGGCTCGTCTTCATGGGAACGTAAGTGTTCACATGTGTTGCAAGGCTAAGTCCCGCAGTAAGTGCGTGTTATATATTAGTATCATACATTGTTCAGATTCTAGACATTACAAGTGTTTTATCTAGCTTCGCTAAACAAAACTGGACTCATAGTTTGCGCTTAAATACATGTAAAAATCACATATTTTCTTTTTTTGAAATGTACAAATAACTAAAATTAATTTGTAGGAAAGAGATAATTCACCCTGAAAGAAGGTCCCGAGAGGTTTTTCAAGACTTCTGTAAAATCATACAAAGACATGTTTGTGAAATTTAAATAAATGTCGTACACATAAGGAAATGTTTTCATTTTTATTCGTGGACATGCCTGATTGATGTAAAATAACTCGCCTCAAAACTAAGGCCATACCTCCCAGGTGTAATTAAGTTGCTGCATATTGGTGGGTTTATTCTGCTTGTGAATTACAAAAATGAACAATACTCACTTTCACGTGTCATTTTGCAAAAAAACACGCTAACATTTAAAGGAAATTTGATCTGAGGAAAAAGGAGTTACAGGTCACACTGCCAGATGAAGAATATCGTGGGTCATGCTGTCTGGGTCAAGGTGCTCGTCAACATACGAGCCTGGCTCGCGAGTCCAGTTAGGGTCAGGTCACCTTGGAAACAATATTGTACTTGTGTGAGGCGTGACTCCGGCTAGTCTATCCTAACATTACTCTGCAGGGCCGCGACTCTTCACTGGCTTGCCATTGGCTCGTACTTTACTGGCTTGCCATTGGCTCGTACTTTACTGGTGTCTCGGGAGCCAGTTTCGTTTATTGATACGCGCCGGCAGTACGACACCGATATTGTTTTAGTTTTGCTTTTGGACTTTAAAAGAATTCTGCTTCCATGATAAAGAACTTCCTTCACCATCAAACATCGTAGGATTACCATTTATAATACAGCGAGCAATTTTTAACCCACATTGGCCTATTTTTTATTTTTGTGATCAACAACACACGCCATTCGCCTAGAGCTATCACTGCAGCTTGCAGTTGTTTCGACAAACTCACTTTGTGTACTGAAAAGCGCGAGTAAACCTCGAAATGTGCTCGTCGCGCGTGTGGTTCGCGGTACACACTAAAGCCCCCCCCCCCCCCCCCCCGTATTCGGTTAGTTACAACATTACTGAAACAGTGCTACAGTTCTACTTCCACGATATTCCTCCGCCTCATACACGCAAAGCTTAGACAAATTACACCACAGGACCAACGCACTGTATTCGTGCGCGCTCGTTGTAGTAATATTCTGCATAAGAACTATTTCCTACTAGGCATTACCAGAACGCGTATCTTACCCCTGTCTTTGTGTATGTTGATTATAAATGAAATATTGTGATTTATAGATAAAATATAAGTAAAAGTTTAACTAACAGTACATAAGTTAATTTTATGTTAACGTAATTATAATACGCTAATGATACATTAAATATTTAGGAAGCAACCAAACACTTCTTATACGGGGTGTTATTTTTCACACGTTTGATCCAAAATGTGCGAAGAAACCTTATAGGTTATACTACTTGGACGGATGGCTTAACTAGATTGTGGCTGTTATCTTTATACGTAACGTTTCATTATCCCAGACATAAAGGCCTACTGATAATTCCGGAACCAATGTTGGCTCAGATGGTTAGTTCCGACCTCCCACCTATGGGATGACTGATTCGATTCCAGGTGTTTTCTCGGGGCTCTTACAATTTCTCCTTAGTCTTCATTTCAATGCCTCTATACCCGTATCTCATCTCGCGTAATATGTTCCCCGGGTTGGCCGAAGAAACAGGTCAGTGTTTCCGTTGGAGCAACCGGCTCTGATTAACGGCAGCCTCCTCCTCTTGTCCATATATGTAAATCTGCCTTAGGAAAGGACCACCTTGTGGACGTCCATTTTCACTGGTAGTTCTTGTTTTGAAACATTTCAGAACCTATTCGTTAATTACTACTATTTATCCACCGCGAAATAATTTCTTTGCCTCCGTGTTATTCACATGCTCAGGGATTGTACCTTAACTGTATCTCTAAAATAGACAGTCTTAAACGTACGGTCGAGTCAGTGCCTTAGCGGCAATAATAGAGGATGAAGGTAATATCGCACATCATTAACTTTTCGTTTACAGTGATTCAGAAACATATGATATATTTTAGGAGGAAAAATATTTTAGAAAAATATCAAAGGCAAACAAGCTGAAAATTAACTTGCATTTTTTTTCTATAAGACCCACTATTAGTGGGGTGGTTATTGGAGCCATAGGTTCGAGAATTTCCAGGAATGTATTCCAGGGTGTCTGCTTGTTTCCAATAAACCAGAATAATTAATTATTCGTGGCTTCTCCAGTAATTAATGACTTCTCGACATTACGTGACACAATGTCACCCTTTCTTTTTAAAGAAGTGCAGAGTTTGTACCACTGTGCGGTTATAAGATCGCGAGTCACGTGAGAAGGAATTACTGTTCGGTTATAAGATCGCGAGTCACGTGAGAAGGAAGTACTGTGCGGTTATAAGAGCGCGAGTTGTGTGAGAAGGAAATACTGTGCGGTTATATGATCGCGAGTCACGTGAGAAGGAATTACTGTTCGGTTATAAGATCGCAAGTTGCGTGAGAAGGAAATACTGTGCGGTTATAAGAGCGCGAGTTGCGTGAGAAGGAAAACTGTGCGGTTATAAGATCGCGAGTCGCGTGAGAAGGAAATACTGTGCGGTTATAAGATCGCGAGTCACGTGAGAAGGAAATACTGTGCGGTTATAAGATCGCGAGTCGCGTGAGAAGGAAATACTGTAAGGTTATAAGATCGCGAGTCCCGTGAGAAGGAAATACTGTGCGGTTATAAGATCGCGAGTCGCGTGAGAAGGAAATACTGTGCGGTTATAAGATCGCGAGTCACGTGAGAAGGAAATACTGTGCGGTTATAAGATCGCGAGTCGCGTGAGAAGAAAATACTGTGCGGTTATAAGATCGCGAGTCGCGTGAGAAGGAAATACTGTGCGGTTATAAGATCGCGAGTTGTGTGAGAAGGAAATACTTTGCGGTTATAAGAGCGCGAGTCACGTGAGAAGGAAATACTGTGCGGTTATAAGAGCGCGAGTTGTGTGAGAAGGAAATACTGTGCGGTTATAAGAGCGCGAGTTGTGTGAGAAGGAAATACTGTGCGGTTATAAGAGCGCGAGTCGTGTGAGAAGTAAATACTGTGCGGTTATAAGAGCGCGAGTCGTGTGAGAAGGAAATACTGTGCGGTTATAAGAGCGCGAGTTGTGTGAGAAGGAAATACTGTGCGGTTATAAGAGCGCGAGTTGTGTGAGAAGGAAATACTGTGCGGTTATAAGAGCGCGAGTTGTGTGAGAAGGAAATACTGTGCGGTTATAAGAGCGCGAGTTGTGTGAGAAGGAAATACTGTGCGGTTATAAGCGCGCGAGTTGTGTGAGAAGGAAATACTGTGCGGTTATAAGAGCGAGAGTTGTGTGGGAAGGTAATACTGTGCGGTTATAAGATCGCGAGTCGCGTGAGAAGGAAATACTGTGCGGTTATAAGATCGCGAGTTGTGTGAGAATTAAATACTGTGCGGTTATAAGAGCGCGAGTCGTGTGAGAAGGAAATACTGTGCGGTTATAAGAGCGCGAGTTGTGTGAGAAGGAAATACTGTGCGGTTATAAGATCGCGAGTCGCGACAGAAGGAAATACTGTGCGGTTATAAGAGCGCGAGTTGTGTGAGAAGGAAATACTGTGCGGTTATAAGATCGCGAGTCGCGTGAGAAGGAAATACTGTGCGGTTATAAGAGCGCGAGTCGCGTGAGAAGGAAATACTGTGCGGTTATAAGATCGCGAGTCGCGTGAGAAGGAAACACTGTTCGTCGCAATGGTATGTGAACGATGCGGTGTGAGAGTCCTGTGAATTCTCTTCTAGTGTCGCGCTCATCTATCAAATATATTTTTTTATTAACTTAGAATTATGCTGTCGATTTGTAAGGTGCATTTCAGGACTAAATATAAAATCCTGGAAACTTAACAGATAATATAAGATATCTACTCGAATAAGATCAAAGGTTTGTTACGATCGATTATTCAAAGATGCCGGAGTTTCCAGCTAGTGGGGTACAAGGAAATATTCTAGAAACGAAACAGCACATTAAATTAGGTTCTGAAATAGGCAATGTGAAATAAAAATTGAATGTAAAGCAGTTGTTCAATTTTGTAAGTATGGAATAATTAAAAATAAAAGAAAATGACGAAACAGTTTAACTTTCTGTCGTAAAGTGCTCAATATTTAAAGAAATTAAAGTATTTTTCAAACTGAATTTTAATACGGTAAAAGCTGATCATTTCCTGGTTCTCATAAAATGTTTATCACTTTACTTCATTTGTTATGTCATTGTCAAATACTTGTTTTTTAAATAATTTTTATATTCGATTTCTTCTTCATTAATAACAGTGTTATCACTCGTTTTTTTCGAAGGAATTATTCTATGTTGTTTTTATTTCTTCTCCAATTTCAAGAAAGACCACATGCGTTCTTGCAACAGTTGTTCTCTTTTTCCCATCCCGAATATAATTACCTGTGCATCAAATATAATTAATTACCTGTGCATCAAATATAATTAATTACCTGTGCATGCAAATCAACCGAAAACCAATTTCGTGGAGTTTATTTACATTTAAATAGACTTTGACATTTAGTGCACACAATAACTTGTATACATTGTTGACGTCTTATTGTTGAAGATAACACGCATCAGCCGTTGTTGTTTAGGCTGTTCATGAGTCGTGCTTCTGTAAATCAGATGTGTATGTGTCAAAGCTGCTTCTTCTTCATAAAGCATTTGATTTATTTGCTAACTAAGTGCTTTGAGTATGATTCATGAATGTTTTAAAGAAATTTTATACTTTACCTGGGAGCTAAGGTATACATGGCATACGTGTATCTATAAATATCCTTTCAATACATTTAATTTCTTGTCTTCTTTTCTTGAATTCCGAGCCTTTATGAGTTATAAATTTTTAATAATTCTTCATTAATTTTCTTTTCGTTTCTAGTTTTAATTATTCTAGCAGACAAATTAAAATTATGTGTGTAATAATCAAGTAGCGTTAGTTTATACATTCACATTACAAACTGGCACGATTTACTGGCCCAAAAATATAATAATTGATTTATAGCGGTATCTTTGCCTTTGCAAGGGCTCTTCTGAAAGGGAAACTAATTTTCTTTGCTTGGAAACATATCACAAAATATAATTGGAAAGAAAGGAGATCTTGGGACGACAGCTGCATATGATCTGAAACGCTCACACGTTCTGGAAGGCATGATGTGGCCAAGTCGTCGACAACGTATTTTAGGTTGAATTTGTGATCACTTGCAAGGTATTCTTCCTTTCCTGTATCAGACTAATAAATAATCCTGTATAAATCACGTTCCTTGCCTTCTCAAACAACTGCATAATTTATGGCGATTCGCCCAATCTCTAGCAAATCAATCGACTACTTCAATATTTATAGTAACAAATTGATTAATGATTTTTTTATCCCTTTCAGGTGCTTACCAAACAGATTAGAGTTTTAAAGTTTTCTAAACACAAAACACAAAATGTCCTCTAATCGTGTTTGTTTTGGAATTGTGTTAGCATAGTTAGAAGGTTTTCATAATTTATTACATGGCTCAACAAGTCTGAGTCTAAAATGCCTTATAGGAAATGAGTAATTGTAAGTTTGGCTGAGAAGTCATATTTGTATAAAGTTATTTCTATGTAAAATTTCTGATACATAAATAAATGCCTTAAATAGTTGGGTCTCTCTACGCATACCACACGTTTCCACGTTATTATTATGCGTGTGGGTATTATCTTATTACAATTACAATTACATTGATTTATGTTAAAAGAAAATAACTTCTTAATGTTAACCTTATTCTCCATACATTTACAATTCACACCAGAATGTTTAGAGATTCTTATTGCATCCAACCATGATATAAAACTTTGCTTCAACTCCCATTGACACCAAGTGACTTTGGTTATACCCATTTCGCAGCGCTGTCATACGACAGCTGACATAGGGAACTCCGAACGTACTCAAGGCCGAACGGAAACAGTCATACCACATCTGACCGTAACAGCAGTTTGACGTGGTGCAGCAAACGTGGGCGAACCGTGGATAACCTCGGAGACTTCTTTGAAGGATGTTAAACAGCTTGCACATGTTAGATATGTACCCGTTCACATGAGTGTGTACAGTTTGTACGAGAAGAAATTATCAATTAAACAGTGATTTCAAGCAGCCATGATTGTTTTTGTTCCTTGCCGGATATTCCTGCAGGGGTGCCACCTTTCTAGCGTGCTTATCCTACACTTTCACCTCTGCGTAATGCATTTCCTGCGTTCGATAATTTTCGATAGATACACAATAGTTGTAATGACTTCTGAATTAGTCCTCGTATATTCAGGACAATCATCTTCAAATATGTGAGTATCCGAACCTTTTAAATATCGTAAGTTTACATGGCTTCCTGTAGCATTATTGGTGTGGGAAATCAGGTGGAAATTAATTTAATGGTTCAGAAAATATAGCAAAATGTTCCATTTTCTCATGCGGCACTATTTTACAAAAAGGCCTGCAAAAGTGGATTTCTGTATGCATTAATTATGAATATTATAAATACTGTTAGCGTAAAAAATGTGGTTGAATTTTGTTGAGCTGTTAAATGTAGACCTATAAGTATAACCTAATAATATAAATTATTTAAATGAACACCACTTATAATATGGCCGGCCAAACCTAAAACATGTATGTTTACATGTTTTATTGAATCGGTCTATTTTCTTCAAGATATAGCATAGCACCACAATTTTTTTTTCATGTGACGATCTTATGAAGGACAAATGGTTATGAATTAGCAGATTTGATGTTTCTCGTAGATATTGCTAGTATACAAAATTAAGTTATAATAGTTTCGAAAATATAGAATACTAAGCTGAGATTTTTATATAGCCACTATTCTAAAAATAAGTGTCTGTTCCACGGAAAAATGTAAATTAATATGACCCACCATTGTACAATTTCTTCGCCACATTGGTAGGAGTTGGTAGATTGTTTCCCAAGATGTAACAAAAAAGTTTTTTTCATGTAGGGCTATATTACAAAAATGCTGGAGAGAAGATATGATGCTTTGTATGAACATATTCTATAGTTATAATATATACTGCTAGCATACGAAGTTAAGTTGAAATTTGTTTTATAATTTCGTAGATCTAACATAATAAGATAAAAGTGCTTATATATGGCCTCTATTCTGAAAATAAGAGTATGCTTCATTTAAAACATACCAGTTTACATCAAACGATGCAGTAATACTTGTGTGCTATATTTAGTACTAATCGGTCTGTTGTTTCCCCTGAGAAATGGCATCGAAACGTAATTTATTAATGTGGAGCTATCTTACAAAAAGGAGGACAAAAGAGGCGCCAGGTAGACATTTGATAATTGTAATATCTTAATAATATTATACATGTGAAGGTTTGTATGCTAATTTGTTACTCAATAACGTCATAACGGCTTGACGGATTTGGATTAAATTTGTTACGGGGGTAGATTATATTCTGGATTAGCACACAGGGTCCTTTCCATCCCGGAAAAATCAACAGTTTCTTAGGGAATATATAAAATATGGCACCAACTATTTGATTAAGCGCTGGTTGGTGGTCACTGTTTTTTATATTTTGCACGTGTGTGGAGCCGCGGGTAAAAGCTAGTTGTAATATATATTTTGCACGTGTGTGGAGCCGCGGGTAAAAGCTAGTTGTAATATATATTGCACGTGTGTGGAGCCGCGGGTAAAAGCTAGTTGTAATATATATTGCCATCATTCAAAGTTAAGTAGAAATTTATTACAATGTTTTGATGATATCTATATTTAAATAGTATAAAAACAAGTCGCCCGGCCGAGTATTTCTGTGTATTCGGCTAATGATTCTAAACTACTTTACGGATTTTGATACGGTTTTCACCACCATTTAGAGAATTTCTTGAGAAACGTATAGTTATATAATATACTAATATTTAATGTAAGGATATTAGAGAGATGCAGACGTTTTCTAGTAAAGTCGGAAAAAGCCGCTTTTCGGCCGCTTACTAGCGCTTGCGCTGTCTAAGCCATTAAGAGATACACCAAATCAATATTCTACAGAAATGTACTGTAAGTCTAAACAACGCCATATTTGTAAATCGCACCCTAGCGAAGCCAGGGCGGGTATTTAGTAACATACTAAAGCTAAATATTTACACGGCTACCACGATTTTGAAAAAAAAAAAAAAAAAAAAAAAAAAATCCCGCTGACTTGAAACATGCCACTTTATATAATCTGCCGCAGTACTTCTCGTTTGCCAAGTTCGATAGTAATAGGTCAATAGTTTCCCGAGATGACATAAAAACTCTATATATTCATGTGGTGCTATCTTACAAAATTGAGAACAAAAGTGGCAATTTGTTGGCATATATGATGCTTGTAATAATACTTTCAGCATACAAAATTTGGGCGAAATTGTTTAAACGATATGGAAGATATAACCCCACTAAATAAACCTAAATTATTTGTGTGGTTGCCATTTTGAAAATAAAGAATAAAATCAATATATATATATATGTGTGTATATTTACACAGTCAGCCATAGCATTACTTACGTGCCATATCTGGCGAGAAGTGGCATAGTAGTTTCGAGATATAAGCTAATAGATTTATTTTTTATGTTGTGCTATCTTCCAAAATGGCATACAAACGACAATATCCTCTTCTGTATTAATGCCTACACAACATAACATATCCCTTTGTATATACACCTTACCGAGCGTTAGCCATTGTGTTGTTTATGATATTATGTATCTTGACTGTCTGATGCTTCAGAGATCATGTCATTGATCTTGTATGTTGCATTATCATTATGTTATCATTATGATGCTGTCCAAAGTAGTATCAAGCGATGAATGTTTAGGTATTTACTGCAGTCTCTGTGTGTGTGTGTAGGGATGTGTGCATGAGTTTGTGTGTGTGGATGGGTGCATGAGTGCACGTGTGCGTGTGTGTGCAGGGATGTGTGCATGAGTTTGTGTGTGTGCATGGGTGCATGAGTTTGTGTGTGCACGGGTGCATGAGTGCACGTGTGTGCAGGGATGTGTGCATGAGTTTGTGTGTGTGTGCATGGGTGCATGAGTGCACGTGTGTATAGGGATGTGTGAATGAGTTTGTGTGTGTGCATGTGTGCATGAGTGCACGTGTGTGTGCAAGGATGTGTGCATGAGTTTGTGTGTGCATGGGTGCATGAGTGCACGTGTGTGTGTGAAGGGATGTGTGCATGAGTTTGTGTGTGCATGTGTGCACGTGTGTGTGCAGGGATGTGTGCATGAGTTTGTGTGTGTGCATGAGTGCACGTGTGTGTGCACGTGTGTGTGCAGGGATGTGTGCATGAGTTTGTGTGTGTGCATGGGTGCATGAGTGCACGTGTGAGTGCAGGGATGTGTGCATGAGTTTGTGTGTGTGCATGAGTGCACGTGTGAGTGCAGGGATGTGTGTATGAGTTTGTGTGTGTGTGCATGGGTGCATTAGTGCACGTGTGTGTGTGCAGGGATGTGTGCATGAGTTTGTGTGTGTGCATGTGTGCATGAGTGCACGTATGTGTGCAGGGATGTGTGCATGAGTTTGTGTGTGTGCATGTGTGCACGTGTGTGCAGGGATGTGTGCATGAGTTTGTGTGTGCATGTGTGCATGAGTGCACGTGTGTGTGCAAGGATGTGTGCATGAGTTTGTGTGTGCATGGGTGCATGAGTGCACGTGTGTGTGTGTGAAGGGATGTGTGCATGAGTTTGTGTGTGAATGTGTGCACGTGTGTGTGTGCAGGGATGTGTGCATGAGTTTGTGTGTGTGCATGAGTGCACGTGTGTGTGCAGGGATGTGTGCATGAGTTTGTGTATGTGCATGGGTGCATGAGTGCACGTGTGTGTGTGAAGGGATGTGTGCATGAGTTTGTGTGTGAATGTGTGCACGTGTGTGTGTGCAGGGATGTGTGCATGAGTTTGTGTGTGTGCATGAGTGCACGTGTGTGTGCAGGGATGTGTGCATGAGTTTGTGTGTGTGCATGGGTGCATGAGTGCACGTGTGTGTGTGTGTTGGAGTAGACTTATGCATGGTTTGTTGTATTGGTATATCTTGTTAGATATGTTCTGTATGGAATGCGGTAATGTTGCTATTAGCATGGATTGTATGTTTACTCTCGTGGGCTGTTGTATTCGGTGTGTGTGATCTGTTCGGCTAGTGGGGAACAAGTGACATGTCGTCGGCATGCATCCTTCAGCGATAATGTTGGAGGTAGTTAGTGTTGTCTTCAGCTTCATCTCCTTTGCAACTTGGTTGGGCGTACTCGTGTCTACAGTTTGAGACATATAGCCTCTCGTGAGATTAGCTAGATATGTGCGTACGGTATCTCGTTGTATTTTTTTTTTTAACTAAGCTATATGACGACTTGGGTGTTGTTTACACGGCATTAAATTAATACTAACATATATTTTGTACAACTGTCTATGCCTAATCACCTTCGTCAGGATTTGAAGCATAGAATGTAAATATCAATGATATGGTGGACTTAGAAATATCTTAGTGAATATCCTTTTTAACTTTTTTGACATGAACTAACCTAATACAAAGTCACTTGGTGTCAATGGGAGTTGAAGCAAAGTTTTATATCATGGTTGGATGCAATAAGAATCTCTAAACATTCTAGTGTGAATTGTAAATGTATGGAGAATAAGGTTAACATTAAGAAGTTATTTTCTTTTAACATAAATCAATAATGACAATTTTTAAAAATATAAGGCAAGCTTTTTTAAGCATAAACTTTTTTTTAGGTATAAGTTAGGTTTTTGAGGAATGAGGATAGATGATTTAGGATTGATATGTACAGTAGTGATTTCATGCAGGCTTGTGTGGAATGTGTTATTTATAAAGTGTGTGAAATTTCTACAACGATTTTATATCAGTATGCTATAATTACATACATGAGTTATGGAGTTTGTTATTATTGTGCCTTCCTAGATAAAGCACTCACCTGCATATTTACTGCGAGTCTGTTGTTCTCCTTCTAGAGATGATGATAGGATGATGGAGTGATGGTTGGTAGATAGTTGGTTTTAGCTCATTACGTCCATATTAATTGCATTAGGATATTCATTTCTTCAATAATTTTGGTTAATTTCAGATTTAGAAAATATCTGTAAAGCCTGTATGGATCTTTAATTGCTATGTGTATAGTAATTGTGTGTAAATAGTCTCGCTAAATATTCATTATTTGTTTATGGTTACATATATTTTACTCTTGATGGTTGAGTGCTCAACTCTCTCGATGTAAACCTAACCTATCATATTTGGTAAATATTGAAAGGTTTATGGAAAGATTGTCATTATTGCAGATGAAAATGAACATTCTCACTGTATGTTTCAAAGTATATCGAGTCGTTGACGACTTCCCAGCTCGAACTGCGTTATTTTAAATTACTTCCCGTCTTTTTACACATAAAATCAATCAAAGATGGCAGTCGAACTCGCGTGAGTAATCAGTCGAATGCTGGTGAGAAACAAGCACCCTTTGGTATATCTTAACTGTGTTAGTCAAGATACTGTGCAAGTAGTCTCATTGTGCAAATAAAAATTTAGTACCTTGGATGGGACTTGAATACAGAATCAATCAGCCTATCTGCTGTTAGAGTTCCTATCCTGATGGTTCTCCATCCATGATGCTCTGATATCTCTGGTGGTTCTGCAGGGGATTGATGAAAGTGTGTGTGCATGATCGTGTATGTGTGTATGCATGGTTTTATGTGTCTGTATGTGTGTGGATTGGTGTTTGTGTATATATGGTTGTGCTTGGGTATGTTAAACAGTCTACCATATTGAGTTCTAGCAACATTAATTCAAAACATATCCACAGTCAAATTATTTAAACATTAGAAAAAAACTTACTTTTCAAAATGGATAAACGCCAAGAAACTATTATACACCAAGAAAATGTGAAGGTTCGCGAGAGTTTATAAAATATTTAACTGTATGACTGGATAAACTGTAGACAGGAATAAGTGTAGAATATGTTAAAGAGAGTTCGAAGTATAGAAACAACAAAATTAAATAAAATGTCAAATACTCTGTCCGGGTCTCGATCTCTGTGCCAATCCACTCACTGTTTGTTAGAGCTCCCGTCCTGTCGGCTATCTGAGTTATGGTGCCTGCAAGCTGTACTGGTACAGTGGAAAGTGTGTGTGTCTTTTGTTATTTCTTGATGGATTGGTTTATCGGAGTAATTCGTTGGAAATTTACTGTATAAGTGTGCAGGTACAATGCTGAAGCTGCATACACAATTGTTTTTCCT
Source organism: Dryococelus australis (assembly GCA_029891345.1). NCBI lineage: Eukaryota > Metazoa > Arthropoda > Insecta > Phasmatodea > Phasmatidae > Dryococelus > Dryococelus australis. The sequence goes on from CM056999.1 coordinate 18,660,388, forward strand.
GTTAGGGTTCGTTGACCTCACAGGAATAATGCAGGAGTGTTGTGGCTTGAACATTTCCAATAGAAGACATTTTTACGATAAGGCTTCAGTCATGAGCTATCATGCCTTGGGAGCGGACGTATGATCTCTCTCTCTCTAGGCAAAATGTGCATACTTGATAAGTGTGCATAGTGAATGTGCATGCTTGATAAGTGTGTATAGTGAATGCATGCACGGTGTTGGTGTAGTATCTTCTACCCACCAACATAATAATAATTACAAATTCTTAAACAAATGAAATGTTATGACCGTTGAAATCTTGTTTTCATGCTGAGAGGATATATTACTTTGGTGACTGTTCAGTTATTAATTACTTCTGTGTGGACATACCTACTTAGTGAATATTGATTGCATATTTATTTAAGTATTGACATTTACAATTGCGTCATATACACGAATACATCATTATCTGAGTACATCATACAACTGAAATCCTCTTCCACCATTCTCGGCCTTCAACAGTTCACATCGAATGTGTAACATGTTATTTGAGCATTAGACACCGATCAGGTAAGATGATAAACAGTGAGCGTAAATGAATGCGTAATAATGCATTTCCAAGAATTTTTTTATAAAAATATTGAGTGAGTCGCCTGGGAATCGATCACGGTAATCCAAAAATAACATTGCATATATTGCTCTAAGCAGAAATACAAAACAAAAATAAATCATTGTTTAATTCGGAAATAACATATTATTAGGTGTTCTGACCGAGACTCGAACTCGACAATCCAAAAATTGCATTACATTAATTACCCCTAGCAAGTAATCAACTCAGAAATATAATTTGGTTAAATTCTTAAATAAAATAAAATGACGTCCCTTGAGCAAGAACCGAACCCAAATCCGAATTAACTTCACATTAAGTACCTAGCAGCTACCCAACTCAAATACAATTTGGTTAAATTTGGCAATAAAATAATATCATGTGCCCTGAACAAGAATCGAACCAAAATCTGAAATTAGCATAACATTAAGTATTCCCAGCATCTAACCAACTCACAAATAAAATTTCGTTAAATTTGAAAATAAAATAGTATTACATGCCCTGAGCGAGAATCGAACCAAAATACAAAAATAATATTATATTAACTATCAATAGCAGCTATCAAATTCACAAATATTATTTGGTTAATTTCGAAAATAAAATAATTTTAAGTGTGTAAGTATGTGCTTGATGAGTATGTACTTCATATGTAATTACTTAGTAAGTATTCAATTGGTAAGTATATACTTCGTAAGTATTCAATTGGTAAGTATATATTTCGTAAGTTGTGTATTAGATAAGTATGCACTTGGTAAGTATATACTTCGTAAGTATGCACTTGGTAAGTATGTACTTTGTGAGTATGAATGTGGTGAATATGTACTTAGTGAGTTTATGACTAACAATGCTTATAAAAGGATATAATGCATATTTGACATTATCGCTCTTATCTACAGTGGGGATAATGCGTATGTAATAAATTTGAACACTATAGCTTCTACAGTTCGGAAATTATGACTACATATACAAAAGGGCTTAAACGCATAATTGACATTGCCAGAAAGGGTTTAAGACATAAACGATGGATGGTCTGCCACAACCAGCTACCAATCACAGCAAGGGGTGAAGGGCGAAAAAGGAGCGGAGTGTCTGCTATTTGTAGCCTCGCTCCCGGGACCCTCCCATGCGCTACACAAGTGCACCATCCGCCATCCCTATGTAATTCTTTGGATGGTGATGGTATAGGCATCACAAGTGGATAATCCTAGAAGAAGGGAACAGAGGGTCTGTAGTCTCGCTCCCGGGACCCTCCCATGCGCTACACAAGTGCACCATCCTTCATCCCTATGTAATTCTTTGGATGGTGATGGTATAGGCATCAGGAGTGGATAACCCTAGGAGAAGGGAACAGGGGGTCTGTAGTCTCGCTCCCGGGACCCTCCCATGCGCTACACAAGTGCACCATCCTTCATCCCTATGTAATTCTTTGGATGGTGATGGTATAGGCATCAGGAGTGGATAACCCTAGGAGAAGGGAACAGGGGGTCTGTAGTCTCGCTCCCGGGACCCTCCCATGCGCTACACAAGTGCACCATCCTCCATCCCTATGTAATTCTTTGGATGGTGATGGTATAGGCATCAGGAGTGGATAACCCTAGAAGAAGGGAACAGGGGGTCTGTAGTCTCGCTCCCGGGACCCTCCCATGCGCTACACAAGTGCACCATCCTCCATCCCTATGTAATTCTTTGGATGGTGATGGTATAGGCATCAGGAGTGGATAACCCTAGGAGAAGGGAACAGAGGGTCTGTAGCTTCTCTTCCGGGATACATTTTAATCCAGAACCGCCTTGCTTGCTCTTCTTTTGAAATATATTAAACAGCTTGTACCCGTTAGTGCCCGTTTAAACAGCTTGTACCTGTTAGTGCCCGTTTAAACAGCTTGTACCCGTTAGTGCCCGTTTAAATGAGTGTATACAGGCTGTACCATCATGAATCAACTGAATGGTGATTTCAAGCAGGCATGTTTGTCTTTGTTCCTTGCCGGACATTCTTGCATCCATGCCCCATGTGGTGTCAGCTTTGAAACATACTTGTACACTTTCAACTGCACATAGTACATTTGCTGTGTTCGATCATTATCGGGAGACAAACAATAGTTGCTATGACTTCTGAATCAGCCCTCGAGTTTTGGTAGACGATAATGGAATTATACATAGGTAGAAATATTTTACAAGCCGTACTGAAATTTGAATGAATGGATTCTGGAAAAGACACGCACCTTGAGAATATGAACAGTCGTATAGTTTAGTGTCGCAGGTTGCATGTTACGATTTGCAGATCAAAGCAGAGTTAAACATTATATGATATAATAATTAACAAATCTGTAACACTTTCAAGAACATAGTAGTAATATTAACAAACTTATTATTTGTCGTATGAACTGCGTAAGCACGCGACAACTTAGTTCTGCATGCGGCGGGACTATGTCTTCTCTCTACGCTCCCGGAGGCGTATTTCGACTTTCACATGGGAATAGCACGCACTTGCCGGTAACTAACGAGACAGGTGCGTGACGTCACGCACGGCCCGACTCCCGCCTCTTCCCCCCCCCCCCCCCCCGCGGCGGAATCCAAAGATTTTCTTTCTTCCTTTGGGTGCTAGTATGTTTTGAATGCAGAGAATTCCCACGTTGCGCTAAGAGCCAAGTGTTGGTGTGCATAGGCGAGTGTTTGAGAATTTTCGTTCCTGGATATTTTGCCTATGAAGTAAAGTTGTAAATGGGAATCTACCGAGTCATTTTCGTGCATTTGGCGCGGGAATGTGGAAACAGATGAAAATGTCTTCATCCGCCTTCATGCGGTCTCTACGGCAAGGCCGCACGTGAGTCCCACCCCTTTGTTGTTTTGTTTGGGTTGGTCACCCTGCTTCTGTGCTACGATGACGTCAGCAGCTTACAAGCCGTGGAATTCCATCAAAGGGGAAGAGGGGTAGAGTGCGCGTACCAGCTGCTCGATAAACTCTGTCCTTGTTCCGACCTTGAACTACTCGTTTGATTATAGCGTTACATAGAACTACATGGATAAGTGAGAGGTTGTAACACACTCTACATAAGTGTTTGTATGCTTACTCTAACATAGCCTTGGTGTATTTAGGATAATGTTCATGGTAATGAGAGTATTTTAATCGTATTACGGGTTGGTTCTGTTGCCAGTTCATGTGTAAACAATTACGTTCATCACAACATGACTTTGATAACTTTACTAATGAAAGGAGTCAATATTGAGTACATGTTCCGCGTCAACCTAGTCTTTAGTGTCAGTTTGTAGCTCGTTCGCCGTTGGTTAAGCACTTATCACATCAGGGGTGAGCTTCCAATACAGTTGGCACAGAAGCAAGTCAATTAGTAGCTTTAACTTAATACTGTATTAAAAATGTGAAGCTAAGTACATTTTTGTACATCGAATTTATTTCTAATTTAATTGCTGCCTATTTTATACCATTTAACAAAAAAAATGGTAATTTCAAAAATCTTATATCTACCATTGATCGACGCAATACTGCAGAAAATATTTGGAAATTGACCTGGAATTAGGGAGGTAATATTTCGTATATTGTAAGGAAAACAGACCTCTTTACACGTAACGTAAAATTACGGGAACGTGACGTAAAATGCATTTACATTACATTGAAATATCACGTACCCGTATGCGTATCTCTTGAGCAATACAGCGAGAGGTTAGAAAGGAAACAAGACGCCATGTTAGAAACATTGTAATATTTAGGCATGAAAGGGCGTGGAAATGAGTACAGAAAGTGGGCGCAGCAAGCAGGAAGGATGCGTGATAGCACAGCGGCAGTGGTTTAGTCTACGAAGGTGTACATATATGAAAAGTATTTTGAGTTCGCGACTTCAAAACTCGATATGTTGGTATACTTTTTATACGTGTATTTTTACTTAATAATCGTGTTTCAATGTACAAAGTAACTAAAAATCATGAAAAAGGATCTGTAGCGACACACTAGTAAAGCAAATAATTCCATGGGCGGTACAAATTTGGTATAGACTGTTCACGATAAAGTGAGTACTTTCGAGTTTCTAGTTACTTTTTCCTACGCCCATTTTTTTATCCTCCAACCGATTTATAAAAAAATATTGCCATGCTAGTAATAAACGCAGAGTGTATATTTCACCGCACACTTAATTAAACGTATATCGCTAGAATAAAATATATTTATTGACTATTATTTCAAATGAGAGTATATTCAACAGTACTCGCTTTACTATGAATAGCCTATATTCATTTAAACCAAATCATATAACTAATTCGAGAAATCTGATGTAGCTTAATAAAACTTTCAAAAGGTTATTTATGTTTAAACTCGCTTTAACACAAAAAGTTCAAAATTTAGAGGTTTTCTCCCTGACAGCTTAAGATATTAATAGTTAATTCGTTATAAAAATTCTCTAGACCTCGAAAATTTTACGCTTGCAGACTAGTTGGATCAATGCTATCTGTGTGCTCTGACTCTATTATTTATATAGGATATTCACGGTAAAATGAGCCCTTATGAAAGTCCTGCTTAAAATATATTTATATGCACGTTGTATATTCCCCCGCCTTATGTAAAATTATCATTGGGATGGGCCTCATCACTTTAGTCGTATGTCGGTAAAGTTAAACTGTGAAATTATTAGGAAATTAATATTTTACAAATCTTCTCATTTATACACTTCGATGATTAAAAAAAAAAAAAACGGAAAGACAGAGAAATAATTTAAGATATCACAAATTGTTACCTAACACATTTTATTCGGCGTTAAGTTATGGAACTACTTTCCTTTCATCGTTACCAACTTTACTGGGCGAATGTCACTCAGTGCGTCCGTTAAAATATAGCCTACGCAGGTAGTGATAGTGACTTTTTTCTAAGGTTGATATCACAAGTGCTCACTTTATCGTGAACAGACTTTACACGCAGTGCGACGAGAACACTTCACGCCAGATGAGAGACTTGTGCTTAGCGACGATGCAGCATTTGATGCCAGTGGCAATGTCACCCTTATCGTGTCCACGCTGCTCAGTCTCAAATTCGGAAAGAATCTCGAGGTTGGCGGCAGAGTTAACGGCGAACAGACTGTCGCACCTCTGAATGGAAGGAATACTATAGATAAACGTCGTTAAGATATTTGCTGAATATTTATTGAGCGAGTTTCCTGCTGTATTATCTCTGCAGGTTGCTCAAGGCGACAAGTCTGGGTTATCAACGCCATCATTCCTTCTCGTCTAACAGGATCAGACGTCATCACTATGGGCTCATGGGGTCAAGGAGAGAGAAGAAACGGTGAATAATGTAACTTAATATAGTTCATTCCCGATTGGAAGCGACTTATGATAATCAACCTTTGAAAAAACACTCTAGGCAAAACATGTCAACCTGTTTTTTCAATAACCTGTATTCCACAAATATATAACACTGGGGTTAACTTTACAGTACTGTATTATTGAATAAATGAAACTTTACCTTAATATCTTCTATAACTTGTAATATTAATTTATTTTTAAATATGAATTAACAACAGCGAGAGCAGCGACGTGTTGGTAACGGTAGATAAGAAATAGTTCACAGTTAAGATATTATTTTAACCTAGTTTTTTAGTATACTATTTGTAAATTAAACGGTGCCTATTGAAATATTTAGGTAGCCCCAATTGCAACGTATCTCATTTTTACAGTTTAAAATAACAGCGGAAATATCGTGAGGAGGCCGTAATGGTAAGTTGTTGTTTTATCAAACGAGAGCAATTTTGAAGCAACTTTCTGCTGAACGAGGCTTGTCGCTCTCTCTCTGCTTGATATCTTTCACACTCGGGAAGTTTCACTTCACTAGTACGCGATTAAATTGTACATGTTTTAAATTTTAGCATATTTCATACTTATTACAGCAAAATAATGATTTTTGAATTTGTAATTTATAACTGAAAAGAGATTTTAATGTTTGAATACTTATTTTAATGCATTTATAAATGGTGGCGAGGCAGAAACAAAGTGCAGTTGGCAGACGTGGTGAGCCTAAGTAAGTTATGATGTTGTGATAAATCTGTGTTTCCGCGGCAGTAATAAATGTACTGTTACGGTGTGTTTCGTTAACCGCTGCGTGTGAAATAACGTTGTAAATGTGAACTGTTTTTATGACGAAGTTATTAATTTACATCCACGTCTGTTTATTTATCACAACGTTGTACCTTTGACCTGGGTGTTTGAAACACAGTCGTGTAACGTGATTTACCACAAATCCCAACAAAATAACCAAGCCCAGCGCCAATAAATTTCAATAAAGCTAATACACAGTAAGTAACAATACATAGAAATATGAGTGGAATAAAAGTTACGGTAGGTTTATTTGTGTGCATGTTCACTGCTATATTTTAAGTTTGCATGACAAAAACTGAGCGACACGAGTTGCGTTCTTTATTTTAATATCTCTTTTTGGTTGGATTGTCTAATTCTTCGTTATTCGAACTGAGGCCATCATTTTAGAAAAATAACCCAACACATATCAATAAAAAAAGTTAAATACTACAGTTAATTACCCCGCATTTGTATTAGTGTTTAACACAGTCACTGCAAAATATTAACGTACATTATGTGTAGTGTACTATGTCGTGGAAAATAAATATGTTAACGTAATGTAACCGTAAGAACTATCGTTGATTCAGGCATTTTTAAAACGTCATAAAGGTGACTTAAATAATGCTATAGTCCTAAACGTTGAAGATTCGTACGAAATGATTTTTGAAATAGACCTAAGACAGGATTATTTGAAAAGTTGTAAACAGTAAACATCCCATTTGACAGTTATAAGAGTAGAAGTCACATTTCAATGTTTATTTTTTAGGTGTAGCGAAAGTATACGAACACATGTACACACGCAATGGCATGTGAACATTAATTTTGATAGATGCTACATGGCAGTCACATGAGAACGTTTGTTTACATTTGGCGGAAGGATACGAAACGGGCCTGCAAGTAGATATTTAGCAGGGCTCCGAGAAAGTTGCTTCCAGTGGGGAATGGACTATAAGCTCGCCACGCGATGACGCCAGAGGTAATCGGGAGCGATTTTCGACAAATATGAGTAAAATACGGTTATTTAAATTCCAGCTCAGTTGGGTTTATATATTTTTTGTTTAAATAGTAGTTTTGGGGGGGGGGGGGGGGTTTCAAATATTTTTAATTTGGGTGTTTTAAAATTTTTGACTTAACGGCTCGTAATGTGTAATGACATTGCTTGTGTCGTAGACATATACAGCAGTTACTTTAGAAATGACTAGGAAGCCTTTTAGAAATTAGTAAAATTCAAAACTATTATTTATTAAAATATTTAATTACAATCTAATGAAATATGTATTCCTTAGTTTGTAACTTGGACTTGTTTTGAAATACATTTTTTTCTATCTAACGTATTATTTTTAAATAATCTCCTTATTTAAAATAAGGGAGGAATTATAATATAAACAAATAAAATTAACAATAAGTTATAATTGGTACCAAATACTTGCTAATTCCAAGCCAAAATAAAATTTGGAAGTTTTAAAGATTGGGTGGTTCCTATTTACCACATAATATTATACTATGTGCTTGAATGTTCGTAAATTATTAGCTACGTGAATTCGTTTTACGGAATTCGATATAAATATATTTTTATTTTATACTAATTGAGCAATAACTTACAACTTGTAGTGATAACTTGGAAAAATATTTTTTCCATTATTAAATAAAATAACGGCAATGAAATGATATGTTTTAGTACTATTTTTGCCTCCTAGAACAAATAAATAGTAACGAATATATTTATAGCGTTAATAAAATATTTGAAACCACGTCTAATAAAGGTGAGTTATTTATAATATATGAGTGAAGTAGAAGTATGTAACATTCGACGCCGTAATTTAACTTACTCATGTTCACAATTAAGTGGGATTGTTTATTTATAGGACGGAAGAGCGTTCCCGGAATTTTTTTAATGGGGCGTATTGAAAAAAAACACACATAATATATTTTGTCTTGTGTTGGATTTTAAAATTCTTGGTTATAGATTTATATCCTGCGTCGGGACTGAAAACTGTTTCCAAGATAACGTGGGAAAAGTGTATAATGCAATAGTTAATTATACTGCGACAGAAAGTACGTTGGTGGGCTGAGAGCAGGCAGCCACACACCACCACGAGTCTCGCACGTGAGGCGGGAGTGCTCGCTGGCAGCCGGGTTTTCTCGAGATGCTCTCACTTGAACATGTCCTTGCATTCCACCACTGCCCCATTCTCACCTCACTTCACCTTCACCGTCGCTCAAATGTCTCGCTATTGACAACCAGCCTGAACATCTGAAACCAAGTAGGCCTATACTGTGTATACTCAACAAGTATGCAACGAAGTATAGTGATATGGTGAAATACTTTCTGGCCTCCGTCATCCAAATTAGTTTCGATTTGTCCAGTCAGTTCGTCTGATATTTGCCTGCTTTTTGCCTGTAGCAGGTTGCGACCTGGGAGGAATACTAAGGCTAACTGAATGTCAGTCAGGGTTAGTTATTCCGTAACTGAATCAACACGCCTCTTGTGTCTAAAGCTTATAATTTTCTGATATGCAATGGACAACACAGTTAACATAAATAGGTGTTGTGCGCACAAAACAAAAATTGCGAATCAAGTTTTCAAACCGGATTGAACTGTACGGCGTTGATTATAGTACGAGTAATGAATTCATAATGTGTGAAGCGTGAAAATTTCACACATTCGTTGCGCAGACAGACAGGGGATGTTAAATGATTGTACTATTAAAAAAGTAAAAAGCATTCTTGTCGACGTGTACTGATTGCATTAGAATTTTACGATGGCAAACGAACCGATGGACTTGAACACATTTATGTAAGGTTTTGACTGTACAGACACATTAAAGATGTGATTCCAGTACTACAGCATGAGGTCTATGCCCTACCATTAACATTTAAAAGTAAACCAACCACAGGACTGCTGACAGCATATTAAATGCTTGGTCATCTCGTCAAATACATACCTGAAGTTCTTAAGTGTGCTCCAACCCACGATTACTTTTACACGGGAGAAGCTAGTGCCGTATATATCGTCACAAATGCGCATTGGACGTTTAACCAGGTGCACGAGTAAGCCATAGAATTGGTGAAAGACAAGGGGCGTACGACGATAATTTGCGCTAGTTCAATATATCGTCGAACTGGTAGAGCTGGTGTAAAGTAAGACAAGGATTGCAGCACTCGTACGCGGTCTTTCAAACTCTATCGCGGTGGTGATGGAGAGGTCTTGAGAACAGATGAGGGTGCAGCAAGGTGAGTGTGGAGCAGTGCCGGAATGTAAGGGTGGTAGGAACGGCAGATCCCCGAGAAAACCTGCCGACCAGCGGCATCGCCCAGCAAGATTCCCACGTACGAAAGTCCTGGAGCTACTCCGCAGGAAATCCAACCAGGTTTTCCTTCATTGTGTGTGTGTGGGGGGGGGGGGGGAGCGCCCTAGCCACTGCGCCACCGTGGCGCTCTCAAGTACGGTGGTCATCTATCTACAATGCTAAATGTGTTTTAGTCACTAAAAACTGTACATCATTAATATGTAGCATGCTTTTCGCTGTCTATTCGTGACTTTTATGACCCACAGTTGGCTCGGTTTGTCACTGGCCTACCACATGTGAGGTAACCGTTTAAATGGCAGGCCTCAACGGGCTGCAGATTTTCGGTCGGGAGTTCTCATGTGTGTAGTGTGGCGGACACTGATGTGGTGTTGGTGGTTTCCTCGGGGCTCTCCAGTTTCCTTACCCGTATTCGTTCCACTGTGTCTCCACTCCCATTTCGTCTCCCCTCATCCATTCCCCAGACTAGTCGGAGTGACATGTCTGTCTCTCATGTCAGCCAGCTACGAGTAGCGACTATAGCCTCCTGTCATACATATGTGATCCTGGCTCACGTAGCTACCACATATGGATTTCCATTTTCATTCATGACTTAAATACAGTGCTATTAAGGTATTCGTAGATCAATGTGAATTATTTAAAGTAGGCTGCAATGCAACAAAGCCTGCGATTAATACGCCCGTTAGTAGAACACAGTGACATTCACTGACGCGTCAAGTTTTGCAACTGCCAGCTACGTACATAAGATGGACGATACGTTTGAAGCCTTTAAAGCAATGGCGTCACAAGGGTGGCTAATTATAATGATTTATATAAAGTTTAACATTTCGTTGTTGTTAAAAATTGTGATATTTATCACACCATCTCGGAGATACAGGGGAATATTGAGTTTTACATTCGAGTGTGTAGGCTGTCAAGAACTGTTTCACACGAAAAGCTGTGGTTTAGCTGAAGATGAGCGCGAGGCGTGCTAGAAGTACTGTACATGATACGAGTTCCAGGGAGTAACTGCTGACACGAGTAACAGTCCAATCCTCATGACACACAGCTGTGCGCCTCGTCTGGGTTCGAGGACGCTTCCACTTGAAACGCGCTGCTTGCCCTAGTGAATCGCATTCTGGCAGACACCCATAAACTATGTAGCTTGCCTTGGAAATGAACTTGCTTTGGCAAACAAGTTTGTCATATGTGCAATTGAAGTTTCTTTCAAGGCATATTTCATGTGACTGACACATACTTCCATTTGGCAAACTTGCAGATGGCTAGATTTATGCTTGTAACTTGCCAGGACAAGGTCTCAGAAAGTTTTACAAATCGAAATTACTACAAAGTTGATGCATGGAAACCAGTTGGCATGTCAAGATTGAATCAAGCTGATTATGCTATCAGATTAGAAGAGTTCACATTTGGTGAAAGCGTCATTAATCCATAGATCACATATGTCAACAAGATATTGAAGTCTAATTGCTGACGATTGCTCCATAACGATGCTGGCACGCATTATAACCCCTTGAACATCTGAAAACATCTTAAATCAGCCATTTTTATGCATGTGCCCTTTGAATGCGTTAAAAATTTTTCCTGTTGAATTCATACTCACAAGTTTGGTCTTTGCGACAAGAAGGGTACCAGCAACAACACCTAGAGCCAATAGAATGCGACTGGATGAACAGCCGTTCGAGTTTGGGATTATACTATAGTTCCCTCGTTCGCCTGGTTTTAACATTATCTGTTATATCTGGGATATTCTTCAACACACCATTCAAGGCGAATCGCTACCACCTTCGAATAATACCAAATTGTGGACAGTTCGTGAAGAGGCGTAGTGAGTAGTAATAGCGTGATAGTTGTAGATTCAGAAGCGGGGGAATTAAGCGGACGAGGGGTGCGGGTTGCGGAGTTTAAGGGGTTTGTAATTGAGGTTAAATCCTTCCTCGGTTAATCTTATGGGACTACGAATGATTAGGCATAGCACAATCTACTCTGCATGCTCCAACCGCTCCCCTTTCACAACGTAATATGTTGTGAGTAGTTTGGGTAAAATCGTATCTCTGATCCGAGACTGTAGGCTCTCCTCAGATATGGTTAATACCCTCCCCACATCTCTCCAACCTCCTGTATAACTATTTATTCAGAGCTCACTAAACCAGGTACAGGTCCTCTAGAATGTAATATGGACGGGATGCAGAAATGCGCAGCGATCGAGACTATATCTGGCCGGCAAGACTCTCTTGTCCCCCAGAGGTCTTTATACTGGAAGGCTGACCGTACTCCACCCCAACCTCTCATCAATCTCTAGCGCGGCGATCGGGATTTTACAAACAAGGCAAGCAGCGACACTCCTCCACCCCATCCCCATCAATCACCAACGCGGCGATTGGGATTTTACAAAAAAGGCAAGCAGCGACACTCGTCCACCCCATCCCCATCAATCACCACTGTGGCGATTGGGAGGTCACAAAGAAACATGCGGCAACCTTTTTAGTCCATTGAGTGTTTGCTATTCAACTCGTCAGACCAAACTTCATCCCAACCCCCACAACACAGTATAAGGGTCGGGTTTGGAGGGGGGGAGGGGGGGAGTTGTTCTAGATAAAAAGGGAAGCCACTATTTTTGATTAACCTATTTATTTGATACCAAATTCATATCAAGGCGTTAATTAAATAGATTGAAAAGGTTAATCAAAAAGCATTAATCAAATTGAAATGGTTAAATTTAATGAAAGGGTTAAATTGATTGAAAATGATAAATCTATTGAAACATTTTTTTCCCTTGATTTTGTACTTATTTGTTTCTTTTTGGGAGGGGGGTAGCAGGAGCTCTGTACGATGTTGATGCTGTGGTGGCCTCGAGTTGACTGACCAGAGTGGTGGGTTGCAATATGTTGTATAGGTGTTGAGTTGAGTGCAAGAGTGTGCTACGGATCATTTTTCCTTTTTTTTTTCTAATTGTTATGTGTGTGTAGTGATTTTGGTGGTAGAAAGGCGATTTTTACGAATATATTTAACACACGAGACAAATCCAGTGTGTTTAAACGAGTTATACATATGAATAAATTACATGCATCGAACAGCATATCTCAAATTATCACAACAATGTGAATAACAGGTGCAATCATGTTACTCTACTGTATGGAATTTAACATAGCATGATTTTACTACCCCAAACAAAAATATAATTTACACAAGACAGACGTATTATACAATTATGTGAGTATGGAATTAATGATCTACAATAAAATGTCCCTATAAATTAAACAAACACAATAACAATATATATATATGATGCCTCTAGCACATGCCTTACACGTCCGTCTGCCTGTGAGACTGGCGAGGAGGAACTTTAGAAACGTTACCCACACATAAAAATAAATAAATTGATTAACACGCATAATGAAATTGAACCTCTCCCAAAACATGTATGTCCAGCTGCAAGCTCAGTGAAGCACTAGTACCTTCTTTCTTTCTTTTCTTTGGGGAGGAGCTCTGGTACGTACTCGCCCTTGGAGCTCAGGTACTCCCCGGATGAGGTGCGGCGTGTTGAGTATGGGGTGTGTGTATATATATATATAGTGAGTTTTGTGCAAGAGTGGCATAAGTGTTTTTTCTTTTTTGGAGAGCAGCAGCAGCATTGATGTTCACCCTTGGAGGTGCGGCATTGTACTGAGGTACAATGTGTTGGGTAAGGGGTACATATGTGTTGATTTTTAGGCAAGAGTGGCATAAGTGTCATGTTTTGGGGAAGAGTGTTGGGTACAAGTCTCGCGTCTGTACACTTGGAATTCGGTGCAGAAATGGGGTGTTGGAGCATTAATTAGGTATTTGATATGGTGCAAATGTGCATTTGGAAAAGAATTCTGTTTCGGGGAAATCAAATGGTCATGAAATAGCGATTGAAAACTCGGAAAAAGACATGAATACTATTCACATACACAACAACAGTTTACTAATTCAATTAAAAAGCACACAAATGTGTCGAATCAAATACTAACCATAATCACTCCCTGACAAACAAAAAACGGAATTCCACAAAACCACACACATATTAAATTAATCAAACACACTAGCCACAAACACACGAACGACACATTCTGATGTAATTTAAAGAGCAAGAAAAGGTATTTCTCTACCGATCCTGGTACCATACAAAATTACTTTTTACAATTATACCTACAACGAAGTAATTAAACAGAAAAAAAAGTATCCTCCTCTCCTACCAATCCTGGTGTCATAAAAAACCAAACGAGAAACAAGTTATTATAATTATACATACAAAATATCCTAAGTAATTAACAAAGCCAAAAAGGTACCTATATCCAAACTAATCTAGGTTTCATAAAGTAAGGACATATTAAAAAGGAATCCGTTAAACACACGCGTCCAAAATTGCATTGCAGGACAAATCAGTAAAACATGATTTAGTCTGTTTACGATGTGCATACCCACATATTAGATGAATGGAACAAAAGAAACAAATTATCACAATTCCACAAAACCACACACATATTAGCATATTAAATAACACTAATATAAAGGAAACGATTTGCACACTTGCCATACACATCCTGAATTATACATACAACGAAGTAATTATCAAAGTCAAAAAGGCGTCTTGCTTCCCAACCAATCTAGGTGTCATAAAGTGATTACTTATTAAAAATTAATCCAAAAAATCATATACCATCTGAAGCAAACAAGGAACAAACTGACTGAATACACTTCACACAACAAAGTAATTAAATATTAACCACAAAATAAAAATTAATCAAATACTACACACGAAAAACCTATCTACAAGCTTTAAATTCATTTTAAATTATCCGTGCACAAATTTACCTAACAGCCCTCACACATGCCACTTATACCATTTGCCATAAACGATTACGACTCATCTCACTGCAACCCTAGTGTACACTTTTACACTCGTGATATTTAAACCCTGCGCCATTTTGTACACGGAACTACCAGTCTGCCACAATACTGGAGGGTGGCCAGGCACGTGGATACGAGGGGTTGTGAAAGACAGTGGAGCATCACCTCCCTCCCCCGTGCTGTGAGCCAACAAGCCATCAGTCTCCGTGGGCCATGCACGAGCGCCACTGAGGATACACGAAGGCTGAGAGATGACCAGAGGCTGCTACCTCCACTCCGGCCTCGCATCTGATGGATGTCACACACCCTCCCCCGCGGCTGAAGCGACACACACTGCCTCGCTATATAACGCTGTGCACGGTGGCCCTCGCTGGTTGTTCCGACAGTCTTCTCCAAGCACCTAGGTGCTAGAGTCTAGACTACTACGAGCCTTCCAACAGTCCTTCCAGAGGCTGTCGCCAACGACTTAACAGTCTTCAGCAGCCACCAGAAGCTGCTACCATTGACGTCGCCGGTAGAGCTCTGCAGCCCCACTACCGGATGCTTGAGCGACACCAATAGCTACCAGAAGCTTTCCGTGCATAATACATTCCACAAGTAATTCTTTCTTTGTCTCCTACAGACACCCCCTATATAGAGTTAGGTTTGTATTTAAGTACTCTTCGGCAGTTTTTCACGTAACTTCCCCACTTCGCTTAGGACCACCAGGTCACCTACACCTGGATTCCATAGGATTACTTCCAACCACCAGTCTGCCTCACTGGAGAGCACGTGTCACCGTATTTAATAAGTCTTTAATAATAAACATGGCTTTGTTTCTCTTACCCTCGAGTCTCATTCATAGGGTAATCTGTCGCCAATTACTGGGAGAACCTCGAATTGAGTACCGGCACCAGGAGAGTATTCTTTTTTTTCGCAATTAGCTACAACTGGAGACTCCCCCTCAGGTGGCTCCAAGTTGAAAAAACACCCATTGGACGGCCAGCTATTCTATTCCCACTACTATACAGGTACTGGAGGACTAGAATAGATGAGCCACGACCACTAGCAACACTTCTCAATCAGGGAGAGATAGTACATCTGAGTTGTATCCCTACCGGAGCACCTGGGTGCTGGCGGGGGTATTTTCTCAGGTGCTACGGCCTGGCCTTGGTTGGGAAACTCACACCCAGTGATAGTCTTTGCAACCCACTTGGCTCCAACACTTTTTATCAGCCCGCAACAGTGTGGTATCTTCTGAAGCACTGGAGCTCGTGTTGGCAAGACTGTCACCAGGCGAAACAAAGTTAGGGATACCCGCGTCTGTGGTGCTTATTTCGAGTTCTCCGTAGTTACACCACTCTATGCCATTCAAGGTGAGGCACAGCGCCAGGAGAGAGGAGCAAAGAGTTGCGCGCTTTGCTGCCAGACAGCTGGCTGGTGTAACCCCGATCACAGTTAGCCGACTAGCCGAACAAGATCGTGCCACCATGCTTCGTTTATCGACACCACCTACGACGACTGCCATCAACCCAGGTATTTTCCCGTCAGCACCGCTACTTACACTCCCGACTGCTATATCTAGCCCTCATCAAGCCAAAATCAAACCTGCATGTTCAACCCACCTAAGTGCAACCAAAGCCACACAACTGTGATCCAGCCTTAACTATCGGACACGCGTCAGCTCTGTATAGCATTTATTCCTCGAAACAAAAATTAATTAAAAAAATAATTAACTCCCTCATTTTACAAACAAAGTGTGGTAATCACATTTACACCCAACCACATGTAACAACTTATATAAAATTATGTAAAGTAGATTTAAATGTACAGCCCTCAACACAACATTAGCGAGCTGTTACATGCAGATCAATGTATCACAATGTGGCAGATGTTGCTGTTGATGTTCTCAACGTTGATAACATCAACAGCAATGTTGGGCTTTTTAATTATTTTGTTGTAAATTTTGTCAAAACTTTTCGTAAAATTAATTAAATGTTTTTTTTTCTTTTCATTTTGACTATGTTTAGTCTTTTACCTGTTTTGAAAGAATTTTTTCTTAAAATCCTTAAAAAAGGCTTTACAACTTGAATGAATTTTGGTAAACTTCTATACAAATGGAATGATGGGTGTTTAAAATCATAAGACAAGTCTTTAGAATAGTAAAACTTTTTATCAAATTGAATTATGGGTCTTTGAAATTCTAAAACAAATCTTTAGAACCGTAAAACTTTTTATCATATTGAATTACGGGTCTTTGGAATTGTAAAACAAGTCTTTGGAATCGTAGAACTTTTTAATAAAATGAATGATGGGTCTTTGAAATTGTAAAACAAGTCTTTAGAATCATAAAACATTTTATAGAATTGAATTATGGGTCTTTGAATCCGTAAAACAAGTCTTTACATTTTGAAATTGTTCCTCTGCAGAGGAAATAATCAATTACATGAACATATATAAACCATTTATGTAAAGTGCAACGGAGAGTTTTGCAGCTTTTCCGTAACATTTTTAAATTGGTAATCATAATTTCTCTGCAGACATTTTAATTACATGTTCGCATTTGTCTTTGTGTGAGGTTTAATTCCTGAAAATTGGAATTCGCTTCGTGGAAAGGCTAATATGAATCCAATTAGTGAAACATTCACTTATGGAATCTCGCTTTGTTTCCTGGAAAATTGTTCTGTTATATGCAATTTAATTACAATTGAAATAAACAGTTGCAATTGGTTTGTTATATACATAAAATTTGGGAACATGAAAACTTACATTTAACATACCATATCAATTTAATCTAACTCTGTCTGGATGGTCCCCTATTCACAGTGCATTTAAATGTTAGATGTTTGTGTGCGAGATATTGATTAAATAAAACATAAGGAATTTGAAAGTGATTTAATACATAAAACTCTTTAAATGTACATTTAATACATTGTATGATTTAGACGTATTATGTTTTAAAATGTATATTTAACACCTTACGGGATTAAGACGTATTGTGTTTAGAAACGTATACTGTAATCGAATTTACAATTCCTAGAATTAACATATTCCTTGCATTTTGTAATTCCTAGAATTGCCTATAACTGTCTATAAAAGGAGTGCACCCTTCAGTTTCATTCTAGAGTTAGAACAGTATGGAAACAAATATGTATCTGCAGTGTCGCTCCTGTTGTAGCTTATTTACAGAATTGGGGAATTTACGATATGAAATAACCTGCAAGATAAACAGTTCGACTGTGACTTTTGAATGTAAATTCTGTCAGAAACAGTTTACTCGAAGTAATAATTTGATGAGACATTATAAAATTTGCAGTACTGGTTCTCCATATTCTCATCCACAATCTGTTCCGCAATTAGCTGCGCATGCTCCGCACTTAGCTCCACTTGCTCTACCTGCTTCACTTGCTCTACCTGCTCCACTTGCTCTGCCTGCTCCACTTGCTCTACCTGCTTCACTTGCTCTACCAGCTCCACTTGCTCTACCAGCTCCACTTGCTCTGCCTGCTCCACTTGCTCTGCCTGCTCCACTTGCTCTGCCTGCTCCACTTGCTCTAACTGCCCCACTTGCCCCCCCTGCTTCACTTGCCCCCCCTGCTTCACTTGCTCTACCTGCTCCACCTGCTCTACCTGCTCCACCTGCTCTACCTGCTCCACTTGCTCTACCTGCTCCACTTGCTCTACCTGCTCCACTTGCTCTACCTGCTCCACTTGCTCTACCTGATCCACTTGCTCTACCTGATCCACTTGCTCTACCTGCTCCACTTGCTCCACTTGCTCCACCTGCTCTACCTGCTCCACCTGCTCCGCCTGCTTCACTTGCTCTACCTGCTCCCCTTGCCCTACCTGCTTCACTTGCTCCACCTGCTCCACCTGCTCTACCTGCTCCACTTGCTCTACCTGCTCCACCTGCTCTACCTGCTCCACCTGCTCTACCTGCTCCACCTGCTCCGCCTGCTTCACTTGCTCTGCCTGCTCCACTTGCTCTGCCTGCTCCACTTGTTCTACCTGCTCCACCTGCTCCACTTGCTCTACCTGCTCCACTTACTCTACCAGCTCCACTTGCTCTACCTGCTCCACTTGCTCCACTTGCTCCACCTGTTCCACTTGCTCTACCTGCTCCACCTTCTCTACCTGCTCCACTTGCTCTACCTGCTCCACCTGCTCCGCCGGCTTCACTTGCTCCACTTGCTCTGCCTGCTCCACTTGTTCTACCTGCTCCACCTGCTCCACTTGCTCTGCCTCCTGCACTTGCTCTACCTGCTCCACTTGCTCTACCTGCTCCACTTGCTCTACTTGCTTCAATATTTCCAAACTGAGGAGAAACTCTCAAATCACAGTATTCTTTGCCAGCAACAAAAGGCTGCTCGCAGTGCTTTCCACACTGGGAACAACAAGTATTTGAAATTTAAAGATTACAGCAAACAGCAAAGATTGGGTTTTGTAACCTATTTCGACGTTGAAAGCTGTCTGAAACCCATGTCAACTTGCTTGTCTAATGATGAAACAAGCAATAAAACTACCACTAACCAGTGGCGATGCGTGCTTTAATTTCATGGGAGAGCTACTGTGTGCAGTGGGCAGTAGAGGCGTTGATCTCCCCAATGTAGCGATAAGGGGATTCGGGGGTCCTCCTCTGGGAAAATTTAGATTTCAAGGTGCAAAATGTTGCCATTTAAACATTTTTTCATACCCAAATATAAAATAAACTGCTTGTAAAAATATTAGTATTTTTAAACATAACATTTGCCTGAGTGAAAAATATTACAAAGATACCATCATCAAACCCGGAACCTTGTCCAATTAAAGCAAGTAACTCAACATAATTGCCACTGTTATATGATTCTTTTGTCTCATCATGACCACGAAGACGCAGTTCCTGTACACCCAAGAAACAAACATCTATTATACACTTCAAAATTTCCTGAAAACTGAAAGCACTGCTGGAAAAATGCCTCACTCATAATCCACGCACACCGCACTTACATCCACATGTTTCTGTTGCACTCGTTCTATCTACTCGGTTTTCAGTCTCACACATTAATTTTATAATTTCTATGTAGGGTATACATCGCTCGCGAATATGTATAACATTCTCAGCACCAAAACTAAATTAAATAAAAACAATACTTTTCTTGTTGTGTGCACGAACTTGCCCACACATCGATCTAGTTACTGCACACTATACCATGCCAACTGCCTGCGGCTAGGTCAGCTTCGCCTATGTCCGCTTCAGTTCAATGAAGAAAGCACTACCATCGTAGCGTCTAACACAGGTTGACAGAGCCATAAGCCCCCGCTCCTCCCCGGGTGGTCTTCCTCCCCTGCCAACCCCTCCGCCGGCCGGGAAACCATTGCGGCTGCCTACCTGCTGGAAGCATTACTTACAGCGCTTCCAAACATCTTGATTTTGCTAGCCACCGAACAAGTTGTTTTCATATAATGTACAGTATTGTTTCCCGAGTATATGTACCACTGAGTGAAAAGTTACCTTCAAGTAAATATAAGTTATCATTTAAAATTTATTTTAAATATAACATTGTTGGGAAACTGTCTGGGCAAGCACTGCTTGCCTTAACGAGACGCCACTGACATCAACCAATATATTCCATTTGCTTGTAATATTTTGTTTGCCTGCTCATACAATCTGGCTTTGTCTTACTATTTCGAGTTTGTGGGTGATGATTGTATGTACCAATTAGTTGCTAAATTAGTTGAACTTATAAGTTGGTTGCAGGAATTTACAGCATTATTGTTCCAATGAAGAAAAAAACTCCTTATAATGATGAAGCTAGGTTGGCAGCTCAGAAAAGTTTTCACATTTGTAAAGAAAAACTCGGTACAGATGATATTGTGGTCGACCGTGACCATCTGAGAGACGAAATCAGAGGACACGCACATAAAAAGTGCAGCTTGAGTTTCAGACTGCCCAAAAGACAACTTGTCGCTGTTTCCCATAACTTGCATAATTATGATGCTCACTTTCTTATAAAGCAATTGGCTGAACATCACATAATGCTACACGATGGAACAGTGGTAATTGAAACTCTGGTAAAATTCAAGTAAATGGAATGACTGGCCCTAGAGAAATATAAATGTATCACAAAACAAATTGCCAGTGAAACTGATTGCAATGGAAAGACGCAATATTTCAAGTTAAGATTTATTGAGTCATTCCAATTCATGAGCGCCTCTCTAGAAACTTTGGCAGGCAATTTGCTACATGCGCAATTGAGTATCACCCACTAGATGTTTCCAGACAACATCCAATTTGAGTTGGCAAAATGGAAGGGAGTTTTTCTGTATGACTTTATTAAGTCGCCAGACAGTCTGATATGCATGTCACTCCCACTAAAGGATGCATTTCATGATGCGATGAGAGGTGAAGGCATTAGCGATAAGGATTACGCTCACTCCCAGGCTGCATGGGATGCATTCAACCGCATAAACTTGCTGCAGTATGCCATTCATTACTTACGTGTGGACACTTGTTTGCTTACTGATGTTTTTGAGAATTTCAGGACAGTATGTTTGGCTCATTGCGGTCTTGACAACCCATGTACGTCACAGCTTCGTCTCTTTTTTGGGACACTTTATTGTCAATGACACGCACGTGGCTAGAGCTGTTGACTGACCCAGACATGTATCTTTTTGTAGAACGTGGGGTTAGGGGCGGCGTTACCCAGGTTTCAAAAAGACATGCAGAAGCCAACAATGTTTACTTGGGTGAGGACTAAGACCCAGTGTGGCATCGAAATTAATAAGCTATTTCGACGTTAACGGATTGTACAGTCATACAATACGGCCCAAGCTTCTGGTTGGTAATTTCGAGTGGATTGAGGTCTACATGTTTTCAACATGGGCTTTTTCAAATATGATGAATGACGGTGACACTTGTTTTTTCGCAGAAGATGATCTGTATTTTCCAGAGGAGTGTCACGATAAGCTATCTGATATGCCTCTGGCCCCAGAAATTGGTGTGCCCCGAACAGCTCGCATGAGAAACTTCTTTTAACAGTCACACCGCTGGAGATATATTTTATACACAGGGAAACACTGAGGCAGTACTTATTGTATAGGGCCAAACTTGACTCTGTTCAAAGCAATTTACACTTTGAACCGAAGGCTTGGATGGCTCCGTACATCGAGTTTAACATTGAGAAATTTGCCCAGGCTGCTAACGAATTCGAAAAATCGTTTTTCAAGTTGATGAATAATTCAGCTTTACTGAAAAACCTTGCAGAATGTTTGTAGGCAAAGGGACTTCAGAGTCATTTCGAGGTATGGCACGATCTATGATGCTGCAGAGATGATAGGACGTCCGACATTCCAGGCGCTGCAAATTACTGATGACAACTTGGTCCTTATCGAGATGTCAAAGAGTTCTATTGCATTCAACAAACCTTTGTACACTGTTATTGCCATTTTCGACCTTTCAAAGTTAACCCTCTATGAATTTCACTATCATTACATGTGTACAATATTTCTTCCACCTGCTTTGCACCTCCTCTATTGTGACACCGATTCCTTGGTATATTCTGTTGCTTGTGAGAACATCTATAAAGTAATTACCCCAGATTTAAAGGTGCAGTTTAATACATCCAAATATGCGCTCGATAATCCGCAAGGGTTCCCTCACGAGAACAAAGGCTGTACCGGGGTGATGAAAAATTAATGTGCTGGGCGCATAATCACACACTTTGTGGGTTTACGTTCTAAACTTTACGCATACATTGTTGCGAATGATCTATGTGTTCGTAAGGTGAAGGGAGTAAAATCCAATGTGTTGAAATAACTCGTGTACGAGGATTATTGAGATTACCTCGAAAATTGCGCAAGGGTACTGGGACACTATATCAGTTCCGTTCTCGTGCTCAAGTCTACACCAAACACGTAACAAAGGTAGTGTTGTCAGGTATGGATGATAAGCGGTACATTGACGCAGATGGAATATCAGCCTTACCTTGGGGCACTATAAAGTCGGTTCCTAAATCTTTTTCCATCATGTTACTAACCCACCAGTGAAGAATATCATCTACGAGTTAATCAAAATACCAGCTGCATCAAGAGTGAGTTAATTAAACATCTCAAACTTCAAAAAAGAAACACAAATTAGTGAAAAAACTGTCAGCTAATGATTTGCAACAACTAACATATCATCTGAAAGTGAAATGTATCAACACTTCATCCTGAATCCACTGTGAATAACAACTTCTCAGAGATTTGAGAGTAACGAGTTCGTCTCCCTGCGACATTAAGTAAATATTGTCAGCATCATTCCTCAGATGTGGAAGCAACGTCTTACTATATCCTAACCAAATATGACATGAAACACGCAAAGTGGGATACTTGAATGTCTATTTAATGAATAAAGGAAAATGTGAAATTTATATATGTAAATAAATATTTTGAGAAGATTCTGAATTTTTGCATATGCGAATAAATATTTTAAGAAGAATGTAATTTTTATATATTTAAATATTATGGTTATTGTAAATATTTTAACAAGAATGTGAATTTTTGTATTTATCTATGTAAATTAATATTATGTTTGTTGCATATATATTTTAAGAAGAATGTGAATTTTTGTACATATCTATGTAAATAAATATTGTTTGTTGGAAAAATATGATATATTAAAATGTTTTTCAATCTGATTAATTGTTGAATTTTAAAGTTATTATTTACCTTACCTCCAAACTGAGTGTATGTCTGTAATTTTATAAAACATATTTCTTAGAGAAATGAGTGGGTCAATGTTTTTGGAAAAATAAAATATAATGTATTACTTTTCAACCAGAGGTCCAGACTTTATACAATGTTTGTGTGAAGAACATTTATTTATTTGAGGGTGTGACCTTTATATATATATATATAGGTCACACCCACAAATAAATTTTCTTTATATATATATATATATATATATTATATATAGAAAAACATATCAACATTACACAACAAAAATCACCTGATTGATTGATAAGTTTTCAGTGAGCAGAAATATTTGGATATGAAAACAATATGTATTTTTTTCTTCACTCGGTTTAACGGGTGTGTTAACAACATTTTGTGAATGATTTTGTCTGAGCGCATTCCCATATCAATAACCAATACTGTCTCGATTTGAAGTCAGTTTGCGTTGATATTACCTAAAAAAAGCGAAATCGTTAGTATTTAACATTGTAAATGCTTTGGAGATTCGCAACAGAGCAACGATTTTATGCCTTAACAAAAAACAAGGCAAAATGAATAAAAATTGTACCGTTTGTTGAGGTTTGAGTTTAACGAACAGCATGGCTTCGTTACTGCCAGCGGTCGATGTCTCGGAACATGTATCTGTAAGGGAGAGTGTGAGACAGGAGAGCAGGGCATGTTTCTCCAACATTAGCATTCTAGTTTTGTGGTAGGCATTGGCTTGGACAGTGTGCAGAGCTCTTGCCTGCTAAAGTTTCCTTCGCAATACACAATGTGATAGGGAACAAAATAATAGAGTTAAGCATTTTCATATAAAGAAATCGTATATATATATATATATATATATATATATATATATATATATATATATATATATATATATATATATATATATATATAATCATGTGATGCATTGATCTGAGTAAAACAGTTCCCCGATGTATGACTCGCTAACATTGCGTTGAAGCTGTACATTTAAATTTACTCTATGTGATTTTATATAAGTTGTTATGTGCGGTTGTGTGTAAATGTGGTATCGAGGTTTTTGTTTCTAATATGAGTGAGTTAATTATTTTTTAAATTGTTTTCAAAGAATAAACCCTAAGCACGGCCGTTAATTGAAATTGTGCATGGATAATTTATATTGAATTTAAAGCATGCAGATAGGTTTTTTGTGTTTAGTATTTGATTAATTTATATTTCTTTTTATGTGGTTAATATTTAATTAATTTGTTCCGTGTAGAGTGTATTCATTCAGTTTTCCCTTGTTTGCTTCAGATGGTAAGGGATTTGGGGATAATTGGATTCTTTTTTAATAATTAATTATTTAATTAATGACACTTAGATTGGTCGGGAAACAAGATAAATTCTAGCCTTTGATAATTACTTCGTTCTATGTATAATTCAGGATGTGGATGACTAGTGTGCAAATTGTTTAATTTATGTTTGTGTTATTTAATATGTATGTGGTTTTGTGGAATTGTGATAGTTTGTTTGTTTTATTTCATTCGTATAATATGTGGGTATGTATATTGTAAAGAGTAAATAATTTTTTATTGTATTTTTCGGTGGTTCAATTTTGGATGTGTGCATTTATCGGATTCTTTTTTAATATGTCCTTACTTTATGAAACCTAGATTGGTTGGGATATAGGTACCTTTTTGGCTTTGTTAATTACTTAGGATATTTTGTACGTATAATTATAATAACTTGTTTCTTGTTTGGTTTTTTATGACACCAGGATTGGTAGGAGAGGAGGATACTTTTTTTTCTGTTTAATTACTTCGTGGTAGGTATAATTGTAATAAGTAATTTTGTATGGTACCAGGATTGGTAGAGAAATACCTTTTCTTGCTCTTTAAATTACATCAGAATGTGTCGTTCGTGTGTTTATGGCTAGTGTGTTTGATTAATTTAATATGTGTGTGGTTTTGTGGAATTCCGTTTTTTGTTTGTCAGGGAGTGATTATGGTTAGTATTTGATTCGACACATTTGTGTGCTTTTTAATTGAATTAGTAAACTGTTGTTGTGTATGTGAATAGTATTCATGTCTTTTTCCGAGTTTTCAATCGCTATTTCATGACCATTTGATTTCCCCGAAATAGAATTCTTTTCCAAATGCACATTTGCACCATTTCAAATACCTAATTAATGCTCCAACACCCCATTTCTGCACCGAATTCCAAGTGTACAGACGCGAGACTTGTACCCAACACTCTTCCCCAAAACATGACACTTATGCCACTCTTGCCTAAAAATCAACACATATGTACCCCTTACCCAACACATTGTACCTGAGTACAATGCCGCACCTCCAAGGGTGAACATCAATGCTGCTGCTGCTCTCCAAAAAGAAAAAAACACTTATGCCACTCTTGCACAAAACTCACTATATATATATATATATATATATATATATACACACACCCCATACTCAACACGCCGCACTTCATCCGAGTACCTGAGCTCCAAGGGTGAGTACGTACCAGAGCTCCTCCCCAAAGAAAAGAAAGAAAGAAGTACTAGTGCTTCACTGAGCTTGCAGCTGGACATACATGTTTTGGGAGAGGTTCAATTTCATTATGCGTGTTAATCAATTTATTTATTTTTATGTGTGGGTAACGTTTCTAAAGTTCCTCCTCGCCAGTCTCACAGGCAGACGGACGTGTAAGGCATGTGCCAGAGGCATCATATATATATATATATAGTTATTGTGTTTATTTAATTTATAGGGACATTTTGCTGCAGATCGTTAGTTCCATTCTTACATAATTGTGTAATACTTCTCTCTAGTGTAAATTATATTTCTAAGCTCGGGGTAGTAAAATCACGTTAATTTAAATTCCATACTGGAGAGGCACGTACTTTTGATTTTTTGAAATTTGCGATTCGATGTGTGTCATTTATTCATATGTAGAACTGGTTTAAACATTCTGAATTTGTTTTGCGTGTTTAATATATTCGTAACATTCGCCTACCTACCACAAATATCCCTACAAAGAAATAAAAATTTGAAAAAATAAGAATTATTACACTTTACACACTCTTGCACTCAACTCAACACACATATATATAACACATTGCAACCCACCACTCTGGTCAGTCGACTCTAGGATACCACAGAGTTAACATAGTACAGAGATTCTGCTACCCCCTCCCAAAAAGAAGGAAAGAATGAAAGATGTACAAAATCAAGGGAAAGAAATGAACCCTTTCAATACATTCAATACTTTCAATTGATTGAACCCTTTCATTAAATTTAACCATTTTAATTTGATTAGCCATTTTGATTAATAATTCGAATCAATTTAATTAACCATTTGATATCTATCTGATATAAAAATTATTAGGTCAATCAAAAAATGGGCATCCCTTGATCTAGTACCCCCACCCCCCGGTCTTACTAATGCAGTGTTCTTTCTCGACAGACTACTCAAAAAAATTAGTAGGACGTATGCTCTGCCATGTTTATGCTCTTCTAAAATGTCTTATTGTATTGTTAAGGTCTTTTTGACATCCCCAGGTTTTATGCATCAAAGCTTAGCATGGGACGGTTAACAGACTAACATATAACCTAGCTTAATTTAACACCCATGCCTTACCAGGATTCGAACCAAGAGCCTCCCGCACCCCATATCAGCAGCGCACCAACCGACTGCACCACGGGAGGTCGGCTTCTACAGTGTCTATTTAGTCCTACGCGATATGAGGAATTAACGTCACTGTTCTTGTTCTTCAGTCCATATTTTACATTTTGTAGTGTTCAGTCTCATTTTACTGTACACGCAATCTGTTTCTTCTTGAGTTGTTAGTTCAACTATGTTGCAGGCCAGCCTAATTATTATCCGAATGATTCAGCTCTGTAAAAAATATATTGGCCTATTAGTTATTCAATGTGTTATGAGATATATCTAAACAAATTTGCATATATAATTATTGATAACTTCAAAAGAAATAATAAAGCAATACGAACATTTAAATCTGTCAAATGAATTATAAGTGTGATTAGGTGTGATTTGCTACATTTATCTATGACGCATCTTCAACAAAATATTATATAATGTACTTTTGTTCATATCTTGTAGTTATGAAATGAAATGTCATGGCTAACCGAAATCACCTTTCTGTAAGTGTGTTTGTAAATGTCTGTGAACTAGGTACAATGGAGTTCACTACACAAACCTACTGGTTTTAGAGTGAAAGTATTTACTGATAAAGTACTTAAACACTGTAGGAATTCACGATATAAATCTTACATAAATTTATGTGGAGTTCAGTATAACTTCTATAAAAATATTCACTAAATAAGTGTGTAAAATAGTTGAAACTGTAATTGCAGTGGTGGACTGAGTAGTGGGATCTATATCGCCGATATAATTGTACCCGCAACAAGTGATGTAGGTCACATAACACTTTAATTACAACATAATTAATTAAATATATTTAAACGCAGTACCATATAAGTTAAATAAGAGTTTCATTATATTTATATATTCTTTCAGTGTAATTAGTTTTCAGGTAAACTGGGGGTTACAATCATTGAAAATATTAAGTTTATTAGTGCTTAGAGGTGGATCCAGATCCCCCTAATTTTGTAGTCTGGTACTACACTGCATGACATGAATTTTTTTGAACCCCTACATTGTTAATATGTAATATCAACATGTAAACTTATAAACATGAAATGTTTATCAGTAATTACATAGCTTGTGTAACATTAAAACTTAACTCCTACAAGTAAGCAGATGGTTTGAACATAACACAACTATACTGAGTGCTAATCAATAACTTTTATAGGAATTTATCATCGATAAATAGTGGTGAGAAAAGGGTCATTGATAGTGAATGATAACTCTCCTCTGTTAACCAACAATCACTCTGGAGTTTTGAGTAATGAGTGAATGCATTAGTCATGAGAAATAAGTTATATATTTATATTTTGCAATGCCATTAAAAGTGTTATCGTTGTGTATAGTTCGGAAACGGAAAATTGTGACACTTTTGAGTAAGCACAGCGACCGTGTCTCAGAAGGCAAGAAAATTTATATCGGTTGCGTATCCTTCGGTTTTTCAGTAAATCATTAATATTCTTCTGTTTATTTCAGAAAACAATATCGTAATGTTTCCTTGTGATATACAATAGCGCTTTTAATTCCTAATCTTTAGAGACCTGTTGCGTTCTATGAACGGTTTATTGAGAATCAAATATCTCAGCACACTTAAGAACCTCCAATAAGTAGCATGGTTAAGTAAAAAAAATAGAAGATCTGACTAGTTTGCATCATGCGTTGTCAGACAATCTGTCGTATATTTTGTAAATAAACAAATATTAACTATTTCTTTTAATTTAAATCTAAAATACCTTAATTTATAAGAAACAGGATTTTTATCTTTGGATTATATATTACAAAATAACTCTTTAAAGAAATCCGAATCTTCCACAACAATTTTCTGCACTGTCAAAATTAACTCTCTTAAACTAATAAAACTTTTGAATCTGGTGTATGTGTAGCTACTTATAAAGTCTAGTAACTCAGTGAAACTTATGAGTAGTATCTTTTCATTAAATCGTAACATCTACTGTGTTGATAAAATGGTATTGTTGTCACACCATCGAATGGAATAATACCCAGTCATAACATGCATGGATTTGGGGTCGTCAGATGATTTACTAACCATCTGCGTAAAATTCGAGCACAGAATAGGAAAGAAGTAAGACCTCAGCGCATTTGATACTATACATATAGCTGCTGCTAGATGTATTGGGCTCTCCACCTCTGCTGTAGCAAAGGCACAAGTATTTCTTAGCGCCGCCATGTCTACAGTGTACCGTGAGTTCATAGATTCGTGTGAAACCACAGTGAGCCAGCAGGGACAACAGTTATGGCATACAACGTATTGATGACAGGTGGTCGCCGTCGGATAGTTTGGTTTACAAAAGCGAATATATATGCCATATTGCAGCAGATGTCTCAGCAATGCAGTGCTGGACAATAACGATCTGTGAGCAACTGTTCCATCCAGAACCCTCTCCAGCCATGGAGTAGAGAAGACACCGCGCCACTGATATACCTGTGCTCACAGCAAGTCACAAGACTCAGCGATTAAGGCAGATTGCCACCCGCCATCGTGGAATTATCGATTTTTCGCCAAAGCTTTTACTTCAGAAGGTGTATTGAAATTTCCCGCACGACATATCCTAAGTAACAGCTTCCCAAACTTTATCGAACTGCCACAGCTTCGCTATGTTTATTAATTTTTAGCTGGTAACTGTCGAGGCGAAACGCGAGGTTATTCCTTGCGAACAATTACAAAGGCTACGATATCAACAGTAATCAAGAAACACTGACCTCGGACAAATCACTAGGCAATGCTCTGGGCTCTGTTGTTCCAAAAAACATGAAACATGACTGTATTTCAAAAGTATGGCATGAATTCCATTATCCAAGATGACGGGTGGGAATATGCCTTAAGGTGGGCGCGAGAACACCGCCACTGGGCCCTCGACGAATGGGAAAAGGTCTTCTCGATGGATAAGCAGAGTATTGTCCATGCTGTTGGTGTTATCCTCGCATGTGGACTGTTTACGTGGAGTGAGATAGGTCCACTGATACACATGCCATCGTCCCTCACTGGTGGAAGATTCAGGGATTTATTAAACAGATCATGTGCACTCATTTCTGTGCCTACAACATCCTGCAGGAAACTTGTGCAAGACAATACAATGGCCCATCGCTCCCGACTGTGATCAAGTGGTTGACTGAACCCTCAACGGACTTGAGGTGTCTTGGCTGGTCCCCGAGGTCACCTGACCTCAATCCTATCAAATACATCTGATGCACGAAGAACAAGTTTTTGGCAACATTGTTATCCCGAACTATTTCGTGCAAATTATGTTCCTGTTACTGTTGTAGAATCCTCTGATAGCAATGAGAGATATTTGTGCAGCCTTTAGTAGATGATGTTTCGGTGTTGATGAAAGTGAAGTGAGGTGGAGATGGAGCAGTGTAGAGATGCAGGATGTTGGAAACAGGAGTACTGCTACAAAACCCACTTGTCAATTGTCATGTTTCCAGCATGCGAAGGTGTTTTTAACCTGCTATAACTGGAGCCTTGTTCTCCATGTTGGTATGGAAATCATGTGACCACTAAACCACTGAAGTTCCACAGATACGCATAGCGTGAGACACTTACTGGGAATAATGCATTGTAAATGTCTAACTGTCTTGCATACATTGTGGTAATTATCTTTACTCTTGCCACTCAGTGTTCTGGAATTCAATATTTTAGTGTTCTATATTGCTTGTGTTTTTTTTATTACTTTTTAAAATTGTATGTTTATAGAGTTCATATTTATATGTTTGGTTGTAAAAATTGTTATGCCACTGTAGAAATTAAAACCATGATATTTTGGCAACAATGTATATAGGAAAACTAATACACAGATGAATAAAATTAAAAAATCTTCTATACAACACTCTTTTTGCATTAGCTATATTTTTTTTGAGCAAGGCGATTGGGAATTATGGCACCTATTATGTATATGTATATATATATATATATATATATATATATATATATACATCGGTGCTGGAGTGTGGAGCGAGCCAGTGACTTCGGGCGTGGCCTTAAACTTGAGCTGAGGTACTGATCACGATTAACATCTTGGATTTACATGACATTGTCCACAAATGGTGTGTGGTCGGTGTGTTGATGGCACGATTGTCTTGGTATGAACTTTTAGTAGGATATATATATATATATATATATATATATATATATATATATATATACATATAACAGGCATACTTCGGCTGCAGGTTAATCACGAAACTAGATGTCGAAGACATACACACGACCTGTGGTCTAAATCGACTCCCAAGGGCGGCACACGCCTTTGGAGTTGGACCTGTCCAACCAGATTATTAAAGATATCGGAGAAAATGTGTAAGATTGAACACTGCATTTCTGGATATTGTGTAAGTGTAAAATAATCTACAGAACCTGTCGCATTCAACAAATTTATTCAAGGAAATAATAACGGTCACCACTCTTATTGCGAGCCATTCGACAAGACGCGGTAACATATGTGGAATCATATTTATTGAATATGAATCCGCATGTTCTTGTTGACAATATTTTGTGCTTGTGTAAACACCTTGACCACCACCGTTTTCGACCAATTCGAGTTTGAAATTTCAAAAGAATTATGTTCACAACCTGGCAGGCGAGCAACACGCACATATCCAATAACGAATGATTGCGAATATGAAAGGGAAAGGAAACAGAGAGAGAGAGGCAAGCCACAGTGGCGTCGAGAAATGCCGTAAATTACAGTAAATCTAAACAATAGCTCATTACACTACATCTGTCCGTGTGCCATTTCCATAGCGCGAGACTCGACAGTGCGGAATGAATTATGGCGTCTCAAGCATGAGTTTTAAAAGAACAAATGACACCACCTTAATGCGTGCAAAAATGTAACGTTTACAGAAGTAATCGATAATTATATGAAAACATCAGTGTCCATGCCACAGTTATTAAATGTCTCTTCTGTGTAAGAATCGACTTGTGTGTGTGTTTTGATTGTGGGTGAGTTGTACACTGTAAATGGACTTTGCGAAATGGTTATCATGGCCAACTCGTATACGAGGCTGGTTCGGATGAACACCATTTGTATGTAGGCATCACAACACGGTTTCGTGAGGGATGGCGTCATACAATTACATGAAGGATTAAATGCCTGTCATAACGGCCTACCATGTAGGCCACCACACAACACACATCATCGTCAAGTGGAGGGTCTTTAGCTATTTATCCTGTTATATGTTAAGTCGTTCACTCAACCGAAACGATTGTACTAGTGTTTAGCGGAGTGCAACAGAGTCTTAGTTGGAGAATTGCGAAAAGAATCGTTTTACATGGCCTCAAATAGCTGATATTCACATCGTGTGTAGGTCTGCGCACTGTAACAGCAGAGCTGCGTCACAAATATACAGGGAAAGGTATACAAACAGATGTGTACCACATAATTGAAAGTTCACAGCCAGTGACAGGAGGCTTCGTGAACAGGGGATATTTAGGGGTGAGAAAAAGTCACTCAGTGTGTTTACGTGACGTCACAGCGATCATTTAATACTGCGAAACCGAACTGAACTGTCCCAATAATTTACATGTTACAGGTGTGCAGAACTATTGCTGGCCGTCCAAGGTCAGTGTGAACACCTCTCTTTGAGAAGGAAATGCTGCTGAGATTCCATGAGTTGCCATCTACCACACCAGGCAAGTGGCGCATGTGATCCGCACTGGACACATAAATGTGTCGAGGGG
The DNA here is from genome assembly GCA_029891345.1 of Dryococelus australis. NCBI lineage: Eukaryota > Metazoa > Arthropoda > Insecta > Phasmatodea > Phasmatidae > Dryococelus > Dryococelus australis. The sequence continues at coordinate 18,693,230 of CM056999.1, forward strand.
TGTGAATGAACAGCTTCTCCATCCATATCGCCCACAGAAAGTGCAACATTTGAAGGCTGAAGACTACCCACGACCTTTACAGTTCGTGCAGTGCTGTTTACAACGATAAGCAACAAAATCACATTTCCCAAGTGTCGTATTGTTTACCGACGTAGCGAGATTCACAAGAGAATTTATGTTGACGTATCGTAAGTCACGTGTGGGCGGAGGCGAACACTCACGCACCCTTCATCCGCAATTACTAGGAGCATATTGGCTTCAAGGTATGGTTTGGTATTGTATGTGACAGGCACATTGCTCGCTCACTTAAATGCTTAACTGTACCTCGTGTTTTCGGAACAAGATTTGCCAGAGTTGCTGGAAAACGTTCCACTTGGTATTTGACAGGAAATGTGGCTGCATCATGATGGTGCACCACAGGAACTTTGGTGCACAGGTTCGAGATTACCTTAACACAATGTGTCCAGGTAAATGGATAGGCCGCGGTGGACTGAGGTTGTGGCCTGCCAGGTCCCCAGTTCTTTCACTGCTTGACATTTTCTTGTGGGGTGCTATGAAGTGTTCGGTGTACAAGAGACCAATAACGTCTCTGGAGGATCTTGTGGCCAGAATACACCCTGCTTCCGATACAATAATAACTACACTATACGTGTCTGACCGTGTTCGGCAATCGTGATATCGTCTATGTACACTCTGCAGCAAGGTTGGAGGCTGTCAGTCCGAGCACATCATTTAAGGTTCGTTTATACTACAGTATTGCACATCATTATGTAATAAATGACAGTGTGAATTCACCTGGCATCCTCTTATTGCTACAACTTAAAAATAAATTACCGCTAAACGGTAGTGGCAAGGGTGTTTACACAACGCAACCTTTTTCATCAATTGGAATATGTGGGTTCATATTCCATCAATAATATTCCACATATGCCATCGCGTCATGGCGAATGGCTCGCAATAAGAGTGGTGACCGTTATTATTTCCATGAAGTAATTTGTTGACAGCGACATGTTTTGTAGTGTTTGTAGATCATTTTACACTTACATATTTTCAAGAAACGCAGTGTTTCATCCTACATAATGTCACCGATATTTGTAATACTCATTTGCACCAGGTCCGACTTCGAAAATGTGCACCGCTCTTGGGGGTCGATTTATATCGAAGGTCGTATATTGTTTCCGCCCTCTTTTTCCGGCACTAACCTGCAGCCAAAGTCTTCCGGTTGAATTTAGGTACATTCTGTATATACATGCGTGTTTTGCTAGCATTGAAATTGGGACACTGAATACTTATATAATTCCTCCCGACCCTTATATACAGAATGCTCGGAAATTCCCCTTACAAACTCCTAGGACTTGTAGAGGGGACTGAGTGAACTATCTGTTGAACAGGAAACCATGTCTGGGAACGTAGCGTTTCCGTGCTAAAACTGTTTCAAATCAGGTGTAACACCCGTCCACTTCCGCTGAGGGAAAAAGCAATGTATCGGATTTGCCTGTGTTGGTATGCAACCGGGTAGGCAGTACATTACTTCAGACAATCACCTGATGACACGCGACGTCTACCCTACCTCGAGCTCCATTGCACGCGCTTTTGTGTCTCCGATTAACATGGTTCAGCACACGTTTACGGAATACACAGATATGATCCTTGTGTACGCACAGCTGAAGGTGATGGAAGAGCAGCTAGTCGGCTGTATCAAGAGTGTTATCCACAATGTAGGACACTATCGCATACCCTTGCTGCCACAGTTAGGCAACGGCTCCGAGAACAAGGTACCTTCACCGCCTACAGGAACAACTGTGGTGCTACAAAGAGACGCCGCACTCCCGAATTGGAAGAGGCTGTACTGCATCACGTTGGACAGAGCCCGTCAGGGAGTACGCGAACAATATGTGCGTGCAATGGAGCTCGAGGCAGGGTAGACGCCGCACTCCCGAATTGGAAGAGGCTGTACTGCATCACGTTGAACAGAGCCCGTCAGGGAATACGCGAACAATATGTGCGTGCAATGGGGCTCGAGGCAGGGTAGACGTCGCGTGCCATCAGGTGATTGTCTGAAGTAATGTACTGCCTACCCGGTTGCATACCAACACAGGCAAATCCGAGACATTGCTCCTTCCCTCAGCGGAAGTGGACGGGTGGTACACCTGATTTAAAATGGCTGTAGCTCGGTAATGGTACGTTTCTGGACATGGGGTCCTATTAAAAATATAGTTTACTCAGTTCCCTCTACAAGTCCTAGGAGTTTGGAAGGGGAATTTCCGACCTGCCTGTGTATATATATATATAATTTATATTTATATTCATATTAGTCATATAGTATTGGTTTTTAAATATTTATTGAACAATTGCATGTAATCCTCATATTTTATAACTGTTGGCTGAATTAAATTCGAAGTAATGATGAAACTATCATAAAAGTAAGTGAAAACAATTGCAGACTATTAATCTAATTTTATAAATTATCGTAAGATATAAAATATTCCATAGATTTTCCACAAACTATAAGGTTTCGTATTATTCCCGCACAACTCAAAATAAATGGCTATATTAGTGTTTTATATATCTCAAATATTTCGATTGCGTGATACGTAAATTGCCTACACTGTAAATTCGAAAATACAGAAGTCCAGGAACTTTTTTAGCCTTATTATTATTGTGATTCGAAGAATATACACGTAGAAGAAAAGCAGGTAATGCCCGTTTGTTAATCGTTCACACGTTTAATTTCTCGATTATTTTGAGAGTAGATAACTACATTTTAAGTTGTGCTTATACAACTCGGCTTGAGAGAATATTTCCTCTGCCGTGTTGCATGTTTGTATTATCCAGCTTATGTATATTTTTAAAACTTCAATTCCGAAAGTACACTATACCCAACAAGCCGTTGACCTTTTGACATTACACGTCAGTACAGTCATGACAATTTAACAGTGACCTCGAAAATACGTCACAGCATTAATTCTGCCAACATTTGCCAAAATCGATATTATGACATAAATAAATACGTGTCCGTAGTTCAGGCGTTATGAGTGTACTGCTGTACTTACTTAGTATGTATATGACTGTACTGCTGTAGAAGATCCTTAGTTACTAGGGTAAATGGGTACTTGCGGAGTTTTCTTTTTAAAGTCATAAACGAGATAGAAGTACTAAAAATCTAAAAATCCAAGGATTTGTGGGGTGGGGGGGGGGTGGTTTGTCGAAGTTTCCCTAAAGGAATCATAAGATAAATTCAATAACTCAGTTCGAATTTAAGGTAACGCACTCTGCTGCTGTCACTGCGTCTGAGTCAACACTATCAGCAAAAATGGTGCTGTTGTAGACATCACAATCTGTCATCAAATAACTGCTTTTAATAAGTGACTCTTCACAATTTGCCAAGTGATGTTGCTTTAGAATTCAGGAAAAAAAACCTGTGACATACAAAATATGCGCCACTATTTTCCACAACGAAACACTATCGGAGGCTGAAGCCATGCCTTGGAATCACTTGTCAGCTTAGCAGCAGCACATGGTGTTACGTTGGAGCAGTCACTGATACCTGGATTGCGGAGGACTTCAACCCGTGCATTGTAGGTTCACAACGCAGACACGAATCATGCCAGTAAAGTACGATACGTATACGAAAGCAATCCAAAAGCCATGCACCTAACATGCATTCAAAATAAACGATGCAAATATTGGTGGGTTCCTATATTTGGATTTTTGAGATTTGGTAACCTCCCGATATTTTATCTCCATAAACAACGAGAGGTATTCCCAGCAGACTAACAGTCGGTTCATTTGCTATTACTGATGATATATGTCAATATAAATCACCGCTTATGTTGAGTAATCGAATCCAGTATGCAGGTCTACGATGACTGTTTTTGTATCACAGGTTAAACTCGTGCGTTTATTCCGTGATAAATCGTGTAAATGGACGACAACCACTTGTGAGTCGAGGTTGGTAGACATAGAAGGCTGTGCCTTACAGGCTCGCTAATGAGTGGCGAAGGTAACAAATGGCGTGTTGGGAGGGTTGACGGGGGGTGGGGGGTGGGGAGCTAGCGGCCAGGTAAACACGCAGCTAGGCGAGCACCGCCGGAGATCTGGAGTTCCGCCCCGCCCACACGCCAGCTCGGAGCGGCAATTACCTACGTGATTACCAAGGAGGCGCAAGAGGCCAGTCTGCTGTCCAGGCCACCAGAGAGCTACATCCATCTGCTGAGAGAGCAGGCGATCACATTGAGGACCGGACCTCTAGTTCACACGATACAACCTGGGCTATCTCCTAAGAAGTGGTCTTCGTGAGAAATTAAGGGGTCCGCCTATCTGCTGGTAGGTAGATGGCCTTGTCGGCATCAAGGTCGTTAGAGCCGGAGCCAGTGACACAGGGAACAGGGATTGGGGAAGGAATGGGGAGGAATCGGCTATGGTCTTTGTTAGGGACCCAATCCCAGCATTCGTCTGGAGTGATTTCGGGAAACCATACAATACAGAAATTAGTGAATTCGAACCCGGGTCCTCCCGAACGCGAGTTCATTGAGTTACCACAGTGCCACCTCGCTGGAGCTGTTTCCCTTGTGTGAGAGATAGAAGGACGGGAGTTATAAGGACATCACTGTCACGCACATTAAGTGCGCTATCGCCTCTAAGCGCAAGGCTCTAGTCATGCTACGTTTACCTGTGGGATTTCGAGTGGCTACACCGTGCGTTTCATTGGTGGAAATTATGCAGCAATATTCAAACACACCTAAATGTTCACATACTTACGTTTCTTATTTTTAAGGAGTGTAAAGCATTTGACAAATTACGAAATTGACCCAACAATATTTGTTTGCCCCAGGGTGTTAATGAGGTGTCTATCACAATCTTCAAACAATACAACCTGCGCGGAGAAAAAGAGAAAATGATTACGTGAACCCCTCGGAAGTGGTCATCGTATGAATTTAAACGATATTCTCCGATTGTCAGATTCTTGCTCCGTTATTTTGCCAACATTATATTGCATGCGTAACTGCAGATAACAAAACTTACTGATTACAATCTTCTCCGAACCACTCGGAACTACAATGGCTCTTTCACCTGAAATAGACTGGGAGATGAGCTATATGCTCTTTCAGTTTTATTTCGTTTATACCCGGCTGAATGTGGCTAGAAACAGATGGTACAAACATTACAGTTCGGAAAGGATAAATCCCTAATACAGTACTCTTTAATTGATACATAGCAGAATAATTGAAATATTCTGTAGCATTTCTGTTCAAAGTATCAAATCATTGTTCTAGTATATAAATAATGACACTCAATCATATGCTGGGAGTGAACATGATTTCAGAAGGTCGTTTAAACTAACACTATGAAGCTATGGCGAACCAAATATTTCCCATGTGAAGAATGTTTTGGACTTACAAGTCCATAAGTTAAACTGCAATTTAAAACCAATTATGAGTATGGTTAAACATCCTTATCGTTTCTCGTTTCAAGTCTACACATGAATAGCAATAATATACACATCGTAGAATTTGAAATTAAATTTTGGAAAGAGGGTAGTTCGGCGAACCATCGGGAGGGACACACAACAGATAACTTCGTCCGCTTCTGGTGTTTGTCTTGTACATGGTTCATCCGAGACATCGCCCATCACGTTCTTCTGGCATTGGTGCAACAACAGCGATATGTGCTAATCCAACAGGACAGTGCCCTCCTAGTGATGGGTCGTTCACGAACGAGTCGTTCAAAACGAACGACTCGTTGTCGAGACGACTCGCTAGTTGCTCTTCTTCAGGGAGTCGAATTATTCATGTATGATGAGAACTACGGCTCGGCTATTCGCTCCGCTCCGCTCAATCAGCCCAAAGGCAACATCCCATCAGTTCGGGAGAGAGAACAAAACTGCCAGTGTAGAATTTAACAATCGCGTTCAAAGGGCGTACCTCCTCTTTTCACAAGCACGCAAGCTGTACAGCCGTAGATAGGAATACCATGAATGTGGCCATATGTTTCTAAGCACGGAAAAAAGCACTCAAGCATAATAAGCGTGGTTTTCAAAATATTTTCATTAACTATTATTCCAATATTGCGACATCAAAATAGTTTGGGAAGATTATGTACATATTGTTCACTGCACGTTCTCGAGTTTTCTACAAATTTCATTTCACCAAGAATTTTTTTCACTCTAGTAATAATGTTAAAATTAGTATACATAATAATTATGCTATATTTAACATTTTGAAAGAATTCAAAAACAGAACTGTTACGAACATAATAACAATACCTTATACCTTGTAGAAAATTCCGTGTATTATGCGATCGCATGTATTTACATCAGTGCGGTGCCACTCTTCACATCTATGCACTCAGCTCTTTGAAATCTGACTGACTCGCGAACGAGATGAATATTTCGAACGACTCTTATGAACGACTCTCCACCAAGATAGCGAGAGCGAGTGAGGTTGCTCTTCGAAATGAACTGGTTAGACAAATCACTACATACGCACTGCTCGTGCAGTCCAAGGTTCTCTCCAAAGTGTTCGTCAAATACCCTGGCCAACACGGTTACTGCACCTGGCCTCCACTGAACATACGCCCAATTGTATTGAATGTCGTCCAGACCTGTCACTGATTCTTACGACCATTCCTGCCCTTCTGCGCCATCTGCTGGGCTGTGCACGGTACTACATTCTGAAATATGACATTCATTTGTCACTTCTACGAAGTGCAAATGTTACGACCTGTAATTCTATTAGAGGAGGTCTTTGAACACACTCTGCAGACATTACACACACCAGTATGATTTCGTGCGAATTGTTTTGTTCTCTGAACTAAAGGCTGGTCACTACAAAGTGACCACTTTAAAAATGAACGTTAGAAAAAAAAGTCCCTGCCCAGAATGCCTGTATTTTAACGGGCGCACTGAGTTCCATTCTCCCAGTAAAGTTGGTAACGATGGCTGGAAAGTAGATCCATATTTTAACGGGCGCACTGAGTTCCATTCTCCCAGTAAAGTTGGTAACGATGGCTGGAAAGTAGATCCATATTTTAACGGGCGCACTGAGTTCCATTCTCCCAGTAAAGTTGGTAACGATGGCTGGAAAGTAGATCCATATTTTAACGGGCGCACTGAGTTCCATTCTCCCAGTAAAGTTGGTAACGATGGCTGGAAAGTAGATCCATATTTTAACGTCGAATGAAAAGTGTTAGGTAACCAATTGTGATAACTTAGCTTTTTTTTTGCTTTCTATTTTTTTATGCATCGAAGTGTTAAAATGAGCAAATTTGTAAAGTATTTCCTTTCCTAATTATTTCACAGTTTCATTTGACCGATGCATGAATAAAGCCATTAGACACATGGCAATGTTACATCTTACACAAGGCTGAAGAATACACAATGTGCATACAAGTAGATCATAAGCAGGGCATTCAAAAGTATTCATTTTATCGTGAACAGCCAATACCTGAAGTGTGAGACAAAAATTTGAAAATTTAACCTTCTTGGACATTGATTATTGTTCTTTCTTTAAAATATTTACGTGCTATACATGCATACGCAAACAATGAAATATAGGCCTAATGTATTTCATACGCAAACGTATGAACCAACGTTCAAGCAGGAACAACACATATGGGAAGAGACTGATGTTGGCTGCCTAACTCCTTCTGGCCAGCTGAAAGCATCTACCAACTGAGAAATTATATGGAGATGGTACAATGACAGCATAGAACAGGCGGTGACAGGCTAGAACGTCTTACAGTGGCAGTATTTTTATCCCTCACTTTGTAATCTACGTCATCTTGAAACCGTCAAAAATCCCATTACATCCATTTATTGTCGTTTGTTATCATTAAATTTTACAGATTATTTGGGAACATTTTTGCATTAACTACCGCATTTCATCTTTAACAATACTTGTTAATGGAAACCTGAATTGAACAGCAGATTATAGTTTTATAGTCAATAATTGATTTCTATATTTTTAGAATGGTTCATCTTTTATTTTGCGATATGAAATAATGGCCTTGAAGTTATGAGAATGGCGCAACATCACTTTTTAAAAGAGATAAAAGTAACAATATCAAAATTGAACAAAATTAATCAATTACATTAAAGCTGAAAATCGCCGTGTCATCGGAATGCAATTGAGATATTTTGTTTTAATTTTATGTTCTTAACACGCGATGCAATTATAATTTAATATTCTATGTAAAGTCAAATTAGTCAGAAGTTAAAAATTCTTCCCGCAGGTGATCCAGGTGTCAGATTTCAAAGAAATAGTAACATTCTACTTTTGTGGCCGCGACGAATACCGTGGTTGGAGCCAAATATTATGATAAGATATTTTTGTAAATTTGCACGAATCAAGATTTTAGGTTAAAACAAATATTCACGCTAAAAATAATTAACGAAAGTTGTTTATACTTTATGCATATCTTTTTCTAAGCTACTATTGATGTAATAATCCAAAAACCAAAATACATTTTCAAAATGTACATAAAAAAAAAGAAATGCAATTTGTACAGTTATTGCTCTTATGTGATACTGAACAATATCTTTCATAATGAAACATTTTCTTAAACAAAAAGTGACGGTAAGTAATTGAGAAATGGCACGGAGATCCCGTAGCAGAGTATTTATAGATAGCAGCTAGCCTGAGCTAGAGAAATGACGTGGCGTGGAAACCTGTAAGGTCGGAGACTGATGACGTGTGCCAGCGCGCCTCGCCGTGTCATGATAGTGGACCGAGCCGAGCAAGAGCCAAAACATGCAAAATCACTAGTAATGAGACCTTGATTCTCACTCAGCGCTTCCACTGGGATCTACGCCCGAGTCGCAACCTCGGAGAAAACGACAATCATTATTCTTCTTTTCAATCGAAAATTTACCGTTTTACACTCAGAATATAAGCTCTCTGGCGTTCTCTAAACGTCTCTCAGTTCCACAATTAATTAATTTTCAATAACAAACGCCACTTACGCTCTTGTCTGGGGTAGGATTAAACTTCCACAACACGGTGCATGGGTTAGTGACAGAAGCAATGGAATATGGAATATAGGAGCAGGTGGTAACAGCTGGAAAATACTCATTCCAAGTAGATTACAAATGTTGACTCACGATACATCGTTTACACTAATTCCCAGTTGTGCCTCTTTGATTAAGAACATGTAATCACGTGATAATAGCTTTACAACAAAACCAAGACGCTGAGTCCCATATAATATTATAGTTTCTACCTTATTTTAATTTGGATGTTTAAAGTTATTGCTGTCATCATAGTTTTTCTATGCAGTGAACACAATTTCGTCAACGTAAATAAGATTTTCTCCTCTAACTGTTAAAGTGGTCCTCTAACTGTTAAAGTGGTCCTCTAACTGTTAAAGTAAAGGTCACATTTGGGACAATCACTCATATCTTATTTAGTTATTATTCGCGAAATTCAATTACTTTCAGAGTTGTTAAAACAACATTATTTTTAATTATTACAACATTTTGCACAGGTCACTGTTTCTACAGCAGTTAAATACCAACGTTTATTCTTAGTTATAGGCTATTCATGGTAAAGTGAGCACTTTTTAAGGGTCTGTTAAAAATTTTTCTTTCTACTAATTCCTAATTTTCCGACACTTTTTAATATAAACATTACATATGACTAATAAACACAGTGTATATGTTTCTCCGCTTCCAAAAGTTAACGTCTGATGCTGCAATAACCCATGTTTATTAGGAGTTAATTCATTTTGAAAGGGCCTTTAAAAATTCTCACTTTACCGTGAACGGCCTATATACCATTTACCACTGAAATATGTGTAACAATTTTTTCGGAAAGCAATGGACCCCAAATATTCATTAAATAACACCATATTTAAATATCTTAATCTATGCAAGTTAATTATTATTTTTTAATTAATGTGTTTGGTTTTATAACGAATTTCACTTTAAAAGTAATTAATAAATGTGATATTTATTGTTGCAGTTGAACGTTTGGCTGTTTAAATTTTTTAAAAACTAATATCTTATGAAGCAGTTGTTCAGTGGTGCCCGACTACAATGTAGTACCAAGTCTTCCCAGTGTCACAATAGTGTTACATATTTAATTGCTTCTACTTATTACTGATTTGGATGTGTACGATTTTTATTGGTACGAACATCGTCGAGTGTTTGTAAAGAACCCAAAATGCTGTTAATGCAATTTAAAATTGCATATATAACCTTTAACGTACTTTATTCTGTGCAAGAATGGCTTTATACTAGATGTTCGGAAACTTTATGTCGAAATTTAAACCACAGCATCTGTGGGCGAACAGAAACAAGAAACTCTAGTCACAAAATGTTCGGAAAGACCATTTAGTACGTTTAAATTAAAGTTCAATTTCGGCTAATGGCACCGGGTGTCCGCAGCCATATGTACCTGCGTGCATGGCAAGTTGCAGAACGCGAAGGCGAACTGATGCACGGGCAGTGCTATATGCGGCACTCGGCGCCGCCTGTCAGTCGAATGGGTTGCCACTGTCCCACTGGCAGGCGTCACCGCAGTGGCAGGTGGGCTTGAGAATGTCATAGTGGCCTATGTACAGGCGCTGACCACATGTCGCGTGTCACTTGGCCCACTGATGGAATGTTGATGGAAATAAAACTAATGGTTTAGAGTTGGTGACCTATTAATGGCCCATAAATGGCTTACCAACTATATTCCAGCAATAGCCGTACATAACCTATATTTATTGCTGGTAAAAGTATGAGTGGCGATTTGATGGCTGTGAAGTGGTACATCGATAGATCATTGCTGAAGCAATTTGGCTTATTATGGGAATTTTTTATGGCTCCCACTCTTCGCAGATAGCTTCTTCAAACTACACACATGCATATGTATATATGTGTGTGTCTAATATCATTATATATCTTATGATACAATGTGTAGATTATTTGTAAATATATAGTGATTGAAATATCTATGGCAAAATGCTATAAATACAGTATTAGGTATGACTTCGTGACTCGAATTGATTAATTTGGCGTAGGCCTATGTAATGCTTCACATGCATTACTACATATAATTAAAATGAGAAATTAAGAAAAATATATAACAACCTTTAGACAATTAACATTGAAAGGCTTTTGTTGTTTCACATCACTAAAATATTCATAACTGGCGACTGCATATCAAAACAGATGAACAGCATCCAGGTGACATACATACTGCGAAAGATTACTTTAAAGGCAAGTTTTTGGGTTCATATCGCGATTCATGTAGGAATATCTCTCTCAACGACAGTATTTTTCTTGTTTATCTGCATCTTTTTATAAACTGATTTGTTCGCATGGTACATTTTAAGACTGTGGAATAACTGGTGCAATTTATATTAAACTAGTGTTTGTTAATAATTCAAGTTCGAATATATTCTAAATTGTTTATCTAAGCACAAAAATTCGCCGTTGAGTAATGGTTAGCATGCTGGGCTCTCAATGTAAAGGTGGTAGATTCGCACCCCTTCTACTCCTCCGGTAAGCATAAGATTTTAATGCCATATAATGTGTTTAATACTGAAGTAAATTAAATTTAAAATAAAGAAATGGTGGTATTGATGGTAAAAATTATTATTTCTCAGTAATAGTGTTAGACATATGGCGAAAGCATGGCCAGCCATCAGTAGACCATCCGATGACTGTGAAATGTTACATCGATAGGCCATTGCTGTTGTAAGCACATGGGCCATGCTTGGGCCTTTTATGTCCCCCACACCTGGGACAGTTATGGGCAGAGTATGGCTAGTTAGTGGTGGCACTTGAGGACCAGCAATGGTGCAGGGTGCATGCCAGCTGTTGGCCAACTGTTTGCCGGCTTGGCATCCGACTGTAAACCATCAATGGGACATATGTGGTTTGCTAGAAGGGACGTAATGTACTGATATCACACTTGCACTCACGTTACCCGTCTTCCCTCCGCTGCGGTGCTCTACTTGGTCCAATGTCGCAGTCCGTTCTCCTTGCCCCATTAAGGTAAGTGCTACGCTGCTCTAAGGAAACGGTCCCACCAGGATAGGTCACGGCACATGTTCCGTTCTTACAGCTGTGAGTAAAGGTTCACTGCCCAATGCTATTGGTCCAATTAACTTATCATATTTGCACATTATTTCTTGGTGTTTTGGCGTTACTTTACATTGCATATGCTATATCACTGAATTTCTCTTTGCACCTACTTTATGATACCATTGAAATTAGTGTGTATTTCCAGGGAAAAATAATAATACGTGGTTTAATTATTTCTGTCCATACACGTTTTACAAATAGTCACTTTGCGGCAAATTACTTGTCCCTGTGCGTAATTTCATTTGGTGAAAACCGCATTCCGTGATCTGCAACCATTCTGGAAAATTTGGGAGTGTCCACGTTGGGCGGACTATCGTGTATAACACGGCACTCTAACCTACAATAACTGTCGCAATGAATACATTGGGCATAATAAAAGCGTTTTACGTATTATTAGAACGTACTACATTTTTTTAAATTAGCGTAAAGTTAATTACGTGCTGTGTTCACCTTCACCTCACCACGGACGATCTGATTCATGATTAATAACTTACTACGGTTGCGATGTTGGTTGCGCAAAGCGTAGGTTCGTACTTACACCTTGCAAATACCGCCGTTATGGCATCCTCAAAGTCCGACATTTCCATTGCAGTAATGAAGTACTAGATGTTCACCCACTCGCTTTTGAGTGCACTATACGCCTACAAAGTCGCTTCTCAACGAACCGAATCTTGCTATATGTGATGTTCGTGATCAGTTCACAGGCGGCCACCTTCAGATTTTGGGACAAAAATTAGAATACCAGCCCAAATATATATTTTTTGTCAGTTCTAAAGTAGACTACGGTGTAAGAACTACAGTGTCAACTAGATTAAGTAGAAGTACGGGATTATCAGTAGAGCCTACTATATGTTCTCTGTGGCGAGAGATCCATTAAGGATTATCAGTAGAGCCTACTATATGTTCTCTGTGGTGAGAGATCCATTAAGGATAGACTCGTACTGACAGTTTGTGAAACTTCGCATGCTGGAAATTTTGGAAGAACCTCTGCCAAAGGGCCAACGCAGTGCGCGCATAAGGGCTCCAGTACCGTCACAGACGAACAACATAATTGCAGACAGCATGTGGGCAGGAGCAGAAGTGGCGTGTGGTTAACTGTTGTGAGGTAGGCTGGTGTTTTCTAAATGATCTAAATTCTCGGTGCACACAGCAGGAACCAGTAACCACTGTGTAGCTTAGGGAAACTGATTGCATTCCGACCACTCACAAGCGAGCAGCAAGGGACCCATTACACACGTCCTGTGGCCTCAGATGCCGAGCTACGTTTAGGTGGTGGAAGTGTAAACTAACAAGCAGCAGGGTACAGCACTGAGATAATGCCCGCTTACCTTGCAACAGTTCAATACACGCCACTGAGTAGGAATGTATATTGTGCACGAGTCTCAGTGTAGACGTGGAAGCCCATAAAGGAACACGACAGCGCCAAATTTGGCCTAGTTGTCTGATCAACACTTGTTTTAGCTGAATATGCCTCCTTTTCTTGAGTGGCATTTGTTTCGGGAGTCGTGTGCAGTATTGCCTAGCCGAGAACATTTGTTGTTGAACGATCTCCTGATCTGCGTCTCAGATACGTCGTATGAGTGTCAGTGTTTAAGTTAAAATATGTAAAATGCAGTTGCTGGAGAGTGTGGATTTACCCGTGAATCAACTATGAAGGCACCTGCAAGGAGAAGTATAAGCAGGCGTTCAAAATAACCGGCGAGCCGTGGGGCAGACATGTATGCTCACCAGATAACAGCAGACGTTGCAGCTTTCGTCAAGGTCACGGCTGATGGCCCAACACTTAGTGATTTCACGGCTCGCCGAAGTAGCCTTTGAACTCTTCCAGAGCCTCTGCCCTACCGCCCCTCTCTCTCTATACACTCCTCCTGCCTTCTTTACCTGGCCAACTACTTGTTCCTTCCTGTGAAGGCTTGCTTGCTTCACCGAATACGCCCACGCCAGCTACTTGCATCAGTGTGTGAGATGTTCCTGACCACACCTTGCCGTCCACCGAGCATGCACACCGTAAGAGGTAAATGTAGATAGAGTGCGAATGCAAGTTGCACAGTAACCATCCTCCATGTTTCTATCTCGGACTTCTTTATTGCTAATGGCTAGAGACTTGCAAAAATCGCGTTATTATTTGGCGCCACACTTCACCTTAGCGTCCTATATGATTACATTCGGGTCAGTGTAATTTGTTTATTGGGTTCTGCAAAAGTGAGGACCCATATTCCCATTAAACTCGCATGGACGTGATTGGGTTAGCTTTACGTTACTTGTTTCCGAATGATTTCGTGCCATATCAACTGTAGTCCAACAGAAATACAAACGCACATGCTTTATAAGTCTACATGGTTTTCTGAAAAATAAGGCGAATGTTGCAGGTCTGTACTAATAGCACATTCAGAAATGTGGACTGCTACCAGTTTAGAATACTATTAGTGTACGTACGTGATTTGACACGTTTGTACACGTGCTCTAACCTGGTGTTAAACTAGCGCAATATATTCAAGTTAGTCAAAGAGTTTCATCCATATAAAAGGGTAGTTTTGTTGCAAATTCAAATGCATGCAAACACGTTTATCCCTGCTGGCCAAAGACTTCTGTGGCAACGGGCAGGAGAATATTAGGTAAATCGAACTGCCGCTCGTCTTCAGGCTATGATGCGCCACACACACACGCACGCACACACAGTAATTTCTGTTAGGGTTATGACAAACTAACCTGGAGTTGTCACATCGTACCTATACCTCCCATACAAATGACAATGACATTTTCACAACAGTACATCTTGGTGAATAAAAACGTTATACGTGTATATATAATATAAGGAATCCTGGCACTTTGTACGCCATATTTGACTAAATATGGCGACACTGCTTTGTATTTCTTGACTGCCTCCCAGAAATTTGATTTAAATTTAAATTTTTATAATTAATCTTTTCCATTACTTTTGTTTCCTTATATTTACGTATTCGGCGTATTTTCCATATTTTTCCATGGAGAATTCTAAGAACTTATTTGAAGCGTGATGTAAATTATGTAATATGTCACTTTTATTTGTGCCATTCCGTTTTTTTTTTTCGCGAATTTATTCGGCAGCATTACAGACATGACATGCTCATTGTTGGACCAGTGACGTCAGACATGCACATTGTTGGACCAGTCACGTCAGACATGCTCATTGTTGGACCAGTGACGTCAGACATGCTCATTGTTGGACCAGTGACGTCAGACATCCTCATTGTTGGAGCAGTCACGTCAGACATGCTCATTGTTGGACCAGTGACGTCAGACATGCTCATTGTTGGACCAGTGACGTCAGACATGCTCATTGTTGGACCAGTGACGTCAGACATGCTCATTGTTGGACCAGTGACGTCAGACATGCTCATTGTTGGACCAGTGACGTCAGACATGCTCATTGTTGGACCAGTGACGTCAGACATGCTCATTGTTGGACCAGTGACGTCAGACATGCTCAATGTTGGACCAGTGACGTCAGACATGCTCATTGTTGGACCAGTGACGTCAGACATGCTCATTGTTGGACCAGTGACGTCAGACATGCTCATTGTTGGACCAATGACGTCAGACATGCTCATTGTTGGACCAGTGACGTCAGACATGCTCATTGTTGGACCAGTCACGTCAGACATGCTCATTGTTGGACCAGTCACGTCAGACATGCTCATTGTTGGACCAGTGACGTCAGACATGCTCATTGTTGGACCAGTGACCTCAGACATGCTCATTGTTGGAAAAGTGGCGTCAGACATGCTCATTGTTGGACCAGTGACGTCAGACATGCTCATTGTTGGACCAGTGACGTCAGACATGCTCATTGTTGGACCAGTGACCTCAGACATGCTCATTGTTGGAAAAGTGGCGTCAGACATCCTCATTGTTGGACCAGTGACGTCAGACATGCTCATTGTTGGACCAGTGACGTCAGACATGCTCATTGTTGGACCAATGACGTCAGACATGCTCATTGTTGGACCAGTGACGTCAGACATGCTCATTGTTGGACCAGTCACGTCAGACATGCTCATTGTTGGACCAGTCACGTCAGACATGCTCATTGTTGGACCAGTGACGTCAGACATGCTCATTGTTGGACCAGTGACCTCAGACATGCTCATTGTTGGAAAAGTGGCGTCAGACATGCTCATTGTTGGACCAGTGACGTCAGACATGCTCATTGTTGGACCAGTGACGTCAGACATGCTCATTGTTGGACCAGTGACCTCAGACATGCTCATTGTTGGAAAAGTGGCGTCAGACATCCTCATTGTTGGACCAGTGACGTCAGACATGCTCATTGTTGGACCAGTGACGTCAGACATCCTCATTGTTGGACCAGTCACGTCAGACATCCTCATTGTTGGACTAGTCACGTCAGACATGCTCATTGTTGGACCAGTGACGTCAGACATGCTCATTGTTGGACTAATCACGTCAGACATGCTCATTGTTGGACTAATCACGTCAGACATCCTCTTTGTTGGACCAGTGACGTCAGACATCCTCATTGTTGGACTAGTCACGTCAGACATCCTCGACCTCAGAAACGAGCGCGGCGAAGGACTTTCTAGTACCACATTTTTAAAATAAATTTTCCCGTTTTCTGGGTAAAATATGAGAGATGAGCAGAATATATAAATATAAGGAAACAAAAGTAATGGGAAGGTCTAAGTATGAAAAATTAAATTAAATTCAAATTTCTGGGAGGAAAGGTTGAAGGCAGTCGAAAATATAAAAGCAGTGTTGCCATCTTTAGTCAAATCTGACGGACAAGCTGTCTGGATTTTTTATACATATATATATATATATATATATATATATATATATATATATAACTTTTTACTCACAAAGATTTACTTGTAACAATCGGAGGTTCAGGTACGACGTGACAACTTCAGGTTAGTTTGTCATCATCCTACTAACAGACATGCAGAGAGAGAGAGAGAGAGAGAGAGAGAGAGAGAGAGAGAGAGAGAGAGAGAGAGCGTGTGTGTGTGTCCTAGACTGAAGATGAGGGGCAGCCCGATGTACCCAACAACATCTCGACCGTGACAACAGTAGAAATCTCAAAGTTATTTGGTCCATAATTAAACATTTTTAAAGCAAAAAATTCTTTCCACGTAACGTCACACCCACTGGAGTAATACGATAATGCTGGTGGCAGTAAGAGGGGATAATCCGAGTTCGGTATACGAACATATCTTAATTAAAATGCAGTTTTCAAAACAGCGACAAATACAATTGTAATTTACGTACGTACGTATTGCAATAAGAATTGGGCTAACTATGCATAAGACTCTAATAATTTTGAATTGTTAACCTTATCAGCGCATTGGTAATAGTAGCATTTCCACTAGTTTTTGGTAAGATACACGTGTGATGAAATGATACAGAAAGCGATAAAATAATAAATTAAAAATAATATCTTCATATTGCGTCGTTAATCGGGAATCAAATACGTGTTACTTGCAAGGTCCTAAAGGCGCTTGAAAATAGAGTATTTTCAGAAGGACTTACGCCAAAGTACGTACTGGAGATTTTAGTTTTGATATGGAAGATGTTTTACTTATGTACTTTATACTGACCTTAGATGTTGACCTAGAAGTTCCAATAATATATATATATATGCTTGTAAAAAAATCTGAATGATATTGGAATGTACGAACAAATTAATAACTCATTTTCATTCTAATAATATTTATGTAATAACATTTTTAGATATAAAGTTTTAAAAACTACTAATAACAAGTTCAAATAAAAATTTCCACATCTAGGTTGGCAGAAAAGTTTTTAATTACAGATTCTTCTTTAAAACGTTGATAAAGCCTCCTTTTAAAGACGACCTGTATCCTTGCCTTGAGTCTGCACTTGGCCATATTCGTTGATAATCCTCAAAGTTTATTTGCCACAGCTACAAGTAAACTGGCAAATTACTACTTTAGATCACGACAATGCCTTCCTACTTCTAGTTCGTCAGTTTATTTGCTCTCAAGCCCAATACACCTAACATATATATATGACAGTGCATACGACATGTTAATAGCGCAGTTGTATCTCTGTGCCTGCCATACAAACCCTAGTCCACACCAACTGTCATTATACTGGATTCAGTTACGTCAACTCTAACATTCGTTGGGGCCGCGGTGGCTGAGCGGTTAGCCTGCTCGCCTCCCACCAAGGCGAACCGAGTTCTATCTCCAGCTTTGTCACTCACGGAGATTTGCATGCGAAAGTAGTGCTGGATTATGTCGCTGATTGGCGGGTTTTCTCGGGTATCTCCCGTTTCCTTTACCCTTTAATTCTGGCACTGCTCCATACTCACCTCAATCACACTCATTGGCTCTCAAGACATCGCCGTTAAGAGCCACCCAAATCTCTTCACTCACTCTATGAGATAATATCTAGCCAAGGCTCTAAGGTAAACATCGAATTTTGGCATTGGTTTTTGTCGGTCTGCTACTAAGACATGTCAGTAAGATTTATTTGAGTTGGTGTAGGCAGGGACGTTGGAAATAGAGGAGGTGAAGGCAGGGACGTTGGAAATAGAGAAGGTGAAGGCAGGGACGTTGGAAATAGAGGAGGTGAAGGCAGGGACGTTGGAAATAGAGGAGGTGTAGGCAGGGACGTTGGAAATAGAGGAGGTGTAGGCAGGGACGTTGTAAATAGAGGAGGTGAAGGCAGGGACGTTGGAAATAGAGAAGGTGAAGGCAGGGACGTTGGAAATAGAGAAGGTGAAGGCAGGGACGTTGGAAATAGAGGAGGTGTAGGCAGGGACGTTGGAAATGGAGGAGGTGTAGGCAGGGACGTTGGAAATAGAGGAGGTGAAGGCAGGGACGTTGGAAATAGAGGAGGTAAAGGCAGGGACGTTGGAAATAGAAGAGGTGAAGGCAGGGACGTTGGAAATAGAGGAGGTGAAGGCAGGGACGTTGGAAATAGGGAAGGTGTAGGCAGGGACGTTGGAAATAGAGGAGGTGTAGGCAGGGACGTTGGAAATAGAGGAGGTGTAGGCAGGGACGTTGGAAATAGGGAAGGTGAAGGCAAGAACGTTGGAAATAGAGAAGGTGTAGGCAGGGACGTTGGAAATAGAGGAGGTGTAGGCAGGGACGTTGGAAATAGGGAAGGTGTAGGCAGGGACGTTGGAAATAGAGGAGGTGTAGGCAGGGACGTTGGAAATAGAGGAGGTGAAGGCAGGGACGTTGGAAATAGGGAAGGTGTAGGCAGGGACGTTGGAAATAGAGGAGGTGAAGGCAGGGACGTTGGAAATAGGGAAGGTGTAGGCAGGGACGTTGGAAATAGAGGAGGTGTAGGCAGGGACGTTGGAAATGGAGGAGGTGTAGGCAGGGACGTTGGAAATAGAGGAGGTGTAGGCAGGGACGTTGGAAATAGAGGAGGTAAAGGCAGGGATGTTGGAAATAGAAGAGGTGAAGGCAGGGACGTTGGAAATAGAGGAGGTGAAGGCAGGGACGTTGGAAATAGGGAAGGTGTAGGCAGGGACGTTGGAAATAGAGGAGGTGTAGGCAGGGACGTTGGAAATAGAGGAGGTGTAGGCAGGGACGTTGGAAATAGGGAAGGTGAAGGCAAGAACGTTGGAAATAGAGAAGGTGTAGGCAGGGACGTTGGAAATAGAAGAGGTGTAGGCAGGGACGTTGGAAATAGGGAAGGTGTAGGCAGGGACGTTTGAAATAGAGAAGGTGTAGGCAGGGACGTTGGAAATAGAGAAGGTGAAGGCATGGACGTTGGAAATAGAGGAGGTGAAGGCAGGGACGTTGGAAATAGGGAAGGTGTAGGCAGGGACGTTGGAAATAGGGAAGGTGTAGGCAGGGACGTTGGAAATAGAGGAGGTGTAGGCAGGGACGTTGGAAATAGGGAAGGTGTAGGCAGGGACGTTTGAAATAGAGAAGGTGAAGGCAGGGACGTTGGAAATAGAGGAGGTGTAGGCAGGGACGTTGGAAATAGAGGAGGTGAAGCGGCAAGATGCCATTTGTCACTCCCCTTATCACAATAAGGGACGCCAAAAACTGATGGTTGTAGAATTGTACATCTTGTTACTTACAGTATGTTTAATAAAGTTCGAAATCACTAAATCATAGTGTTAAAATTTATTTATTTACCGGCGTATACAATATATTTTTTTCGGTTAACTGTGTGGGTAGGAACAACACGTGTGCGTAGATACTGACATAATTGTTTAAACAACTACATTTATCCAGCACTTGGGGTCCCCCATATTCTCTACATGACTTCATTCCCTTGCTCTCCAACCGAACCCCCTTCCACTGGGGTGTATGGATTCCGTTATACGCAAGTCAGGTTTGAGAAACAAATAATAAAAAATATCGTCCTTTACAAACTTCACGCACAAGCACAGAAATGTGTGATAAACAGGAAAACCTATCCGTAGAGACTGTTTCCTGAAACAACAGGGTTTTAATACACGAGGTAAATTGCGTCGGGACAAATTGAAGAATTCGCAACAATCATATATGCACGGTCATGTGTAAGATCACTGTGATGTAGAATGTGCAAGGGGTGACAATCTCATGAAACACGATGTAGAATGCCATGAGCTCGTGTGTGTGTCAGCACAAACAGTGTGTGGACATAGGTAACAAAACCCACGTGGGAGTGAGTTCACAACCTCAACAGCTGAGTACGTCGGTTAGGAATCAGGGGCCAAGAGCTATGGTTTATTTCTGAACGAGATGTATTATATGTGAAATATAAAGACTTTTGTTTCGCAAAATTATGGAGCCTAGGCCGGTGATATATGAATACTGTGTGTGTGTGACCGAAACCGTTATAAAAGTAAATAAAGTTCCTTTTACAAATGGGAGCAGAGCAACACTTTTAATTGCGTACATATAAATATATACACGCTGCAAGACATTACAACTAAAACACCAAGAAGTACGCGCCTGAAGGACTGCACATTTGACAATATGTGGGGCAGGGGAGGATAATTACGTGATAAGCGAGAGATTGTGACATTGCGTTTTCCTACCGTCTGTGTACACAGACCGAGTGAGCATGCCACCTCATAAAACATGAGAACCACATACAAACAGAAGATTGATGTTTATTGACTGCGGGAGAATCGTGGCCTATTGGGAGTGTGGATTATCCTACAGCAACATTTGTTATCGCATTGGACGAAATATAAACAGAGTGAAACGGTGTGAGATGAGTGTGTGAGGAGAAGTGGGGTGAGCTTCAAGCGATTCGCAGGAAGCCAACGGCCCTATAATACGAGGACAGATATCTGGTGTGCATGGCGACCCTGCAGCCGCCACCAAACATCCTCTCTCAGAAGTTCAGGCACGCGGCACAATCATCTGTATCCGCGCGCACAGTTCGTCATCGCCTTCAGCACCAGCACATCTTGTCCAGTAGCCCGTTACTGCGGCTGCTAACGACTCTTCGCCACAGACTCCTGCGGTTGCAATAGTGCGTGGAACATCTGGTAGGGAGAGATATGAATGATATGCCATCGTCTTCTCAGTCGAATACCGCTATTCCTTGTAGCACGACGGTCGTGTTCATGCCTGGCCAAGTCATACCGGCCCAGCACCTGCAGATATTGTGTTGGTGACATCAGACTGCAGTCACACTCGCGCCATGTTCGCATCGCTGGTACGTACAGTAGAGAAGCACCCGATACATCACCGGAGTGTTGGAGCATGTTGTTGTATTCGATGCACAGGATCAGCCTGGGACCCTGTTCCAACAGGACAATGTGCTACCGCAAGTGTCACAAATAGTCCGATGTTTACTGGGTGGCTACCATGCTACGCTGCTTTCTTGGCCTGTACGTTCGCCTGATCTGTCGTCCATCGTAAACGAGCGGTCCGTAGGCAGACGACGACAGGTCCGCCAAAGGGCGTCCTCAGTCACAAAGGATTAACTTTGGGCACCAGACTGCCATCCAGAGTATCTTCTTCTCGATGAGCGTCATGTAGCAGCAGTTACTACTGGCCGCCGTGGCGAGGCCATACTCTACTGGCTTCCCCGTGCTCTGTATGTCAACCGAGCTGCAAAAGTAACCATCTCCTCTGAGTATGGTGGGTATCCCGTTCAATAAATCTGGTTGTGATAGCTCACGTCCTTCTTAGTGTTGGAATTGTAATGTACAGCGGTGCATGTGATATGGAGTGTGCCCTCATTTCGAGACAACACAGGCAACCAGTCGACGTGGCGTGGAGTCACGCACAACATGAATACTGTCCTACGGCATCTTCCTCCTCGGGCCGACGGAGTTGCTCGAGCATCTAGGCTGGTGAGGGCTGGCCGTGTACGTGCCCAGCTGGCGATAGGTCCGGTGATCGTGCAGGCCAATGTAAGGTGCCCGTACCTCGTACAGTGTGGTGTACGATGATCGCTGCACATTGCCACGCATTAATCTGTAAGATATATAGTGGCCTCGGTGAAAAACTGCAGCCTACTGTACAACACGCAGAACTCAATAAAAAGTAGTACACACGCCACCCGAGTCACAAAATTATAATATAGTCTATTCGCTGTTTCTTCACACTTTTTTACTCAAACCTTTGAAAAATCACCTGATGTATGACGTGTTCCTTTCTTTCTTAAATAAGTCCTCTTTCTTTCGTAAATAAGTCATGAATAATAATCGCTTTATAGTTCTCTTAACGTTAAAATATATTTCGATTAAATTGAACATCAACTATGTTTTACATATAAATTATAATAATTATTTTACAACTATTATGAATAAAAACAAGGAGAAAATGTATGTATTGGTAGAGTCTAGTAAGAAATAGTGCTTATGTAAAGTATGAGTAATATTACAGTGACTGCGCACGAATACGGTGCGCTGCCCTTTAGTGTATGTTTCTGGACTTAGTTAAGCATTGTTTGCATGAGACGGAGGAATATCCCGAAAGTAGAACTTATGCAGGGCTTTAGAAAAATTTCAAGTAACCATGAATGGACTATATAATATGTTAAATGTAAAGGAAAAGTGCAATTACGCCGTAACACTGTAAACATTCTTGACAAATATTATCTGCTTAAACGTTTAAAGGAAAATAATCATTCATTAAGAGTTTATTTTAGTTGATATTTATACGTATTTACATTCTTGCTACCTTATATAGCACATTTCCCAAACCCATTAAAATAGTAATTCTCATTTTATGTTAATAACACTATTAATAATTTTACAAATATTTAAATAATTAATTTTTATCCACATCCGTTTCAGCCACGAAAAAAAAAATTTAAACTTACATAAAATTGATTATTAAATTGTTTTCCATTGGTTTTAGTATTTATAGCATATAATAATAGTAATTATTATGATTACCCTATTTGGCATCGGATTTATTGCAAAATGTGCTTTCTTAAGCATAAATAAAGGAAACTTGCGTAATTTTTTATTAAGAATAGGCTGTTATTAATTGAACTTTTTAAAAACCTATTATGCAATAAAAGTATAGCCCAACTTTTTACGGTGTTGCAGAGTATGTACAATTTGAGGTGTAACATAGATCACACTTTTCTGAAAAGTTTTGTGTAGTATGTACTAGTTTGTAATGAGTTTTGTGTGTGCAATGTTTCAATGGAGCCACACTAACGTGCTGTGTAGAATGCCATGGTTATTACGA
Organism: Dryococelus australis; assembly: GCA_029891345.1. Lineage (NCBI taxonomy): Eukaryota > Metazoa > Arthropoda > Insecta > Phasmatodea > Phasmatidae > Dryococelus > Dryococelus australis. The sequence goes on from CM056999.1 coordinate 18,716,939, forward strand.
AGTACAAATGGAAGGCTATATGGACGTACAATCTCGGTAGCATACCACTGGACTAACAGTATGCCCTGCCCAGACACTCCACTTGTTGTTGAGTTGTCAGTAACGGAGTCCCAGATCGTGACTGCAGGGGACTTATTGTAAGTTTCGTCGGTAACTGCCGACGCCATCATGAACCGACAAAATATTCGTCGGATCCAAACAGTCTTCAGAGTTATCAGTCATTTAGCACGGCGGCGCAAGCGAATATCTTCGGCTTACAGACTTCCCTCACTGCAAGCTAGACGAGCGTTCGTCTCTCTACGCACGGTCGACAACATACCAACAAAATATTTCTAGAATTTATTGTTTTTAAATTTCACTAATTGGTTGAAAAAACATAACTTAAAGACACGAATAGTAAGATGTATATTTTTTTAGCTCGTAAACAATAGTATATGATTACAAATATTTGTTTTATAAGAAAATAATAGTGTACAGTTTTCGTTGATTTTACGAGTAGATTGTGGTTGGGGGCCATATTGAACAGTACCCCCCCCCCCCTTCCCTTCCGCTCTTCATGAGATATAGATTTTTATGTGTTACGGACGAGACCCATGTGTTTAGCAAAACTATTTGTGTATGTGGAAAATATAATATTTGGCCAAGACTAAGTGGAGGAAAGTTAGCAGATGTTAATTATAGATTTAACGTAAAACTGTCCAGAATAAACAAAGAAATGTACACGTCTTAAATAAATTATATTAATATTCATAACCTTGGTGTCCGCCGAAGTGTACTGCAGAGCCATGGAAATGCTCCTGTTCAAGAGATTGTGAATTTTACAAACAGTAAGTTTGCGTGTTTTGTAACTGTATTTGTAAACCGTTAGTATAATTATTGAAATGCATGTGGCCTGGAAATGCCGCAATTTCCACAATTTTGTAGTGAGTGTAAAATATTTGTTTATTTGTCTATATCGTAAATTCAAAGAGTGCAAGGTTATATCGGTCAAAGCAAATCATTAAAACTATATACAACATAAGCAATTCCGAGTCTAACACGCACGACGGTAAATGTAAACACATGTGTCGTCACCTCAAGCCGGCAGAGCGCAGGGCAATCGCTTTCCGCACGGAAAAACCGCCATCTGTTCGGTATTAGTCTCTATAGTATTTGGTTACTCTGTGTGTGTGTGTGTGTGTATATAGCTGCATCTGTACAGATGCGAACAGAGATGTATAGGCATTTGTATCCCGTTTTGTTTATTCATTAAAGTTACATTTTCCGAAGTTAAATTATTTGAATGTCTTTTCCATACGAGCAAAATTTTCCACTGCTCCATCAAAACAATATGCAAATCAAAATGCCACACAATCGTAAGAACACCAAAATAATCTTGTCTCCTGAAACACGTAAAACTAACGCTCCCCCCTCCCCCCTCAGACATCGAATTTCTGTTTTCTTTTTCCTCTCGACATAAAATTAGCAGAACCCTGACGAATTTAACTTGGCAATTACAAAGATAAAGCAATTTGGAACGCCAACCTATATATAATATCCTACATGAATTACTGCACATAACTGATAAGCTTGCTTTTTTAATGTTGTTACCGCATATCAGATAACTATATTTCACATATTTAGACAAAGTAAAAGTTATGCCGGAGGATAGTTTTGATCTCCAGCCGTGGAGACTCTTATGTTATGAAACACGTATCTTATCCACTAGACCACCGAACACATGTTTTCCACGGGATCAATAAAGTTCTATTTAAGCTGCGGCTATAATAGTTCATTGAACATATATTTGCAATTGAGTATTTGTACATTTACGCGCTTCCAATAACATCCCGCACGTAAAATAGCCTGTATCATGTCGTGCGCAATGTTTAAGGTCAGACGTGCTTAATGCACGTTTTTAATGGTTATAACCAATATTTTCATTCTTATTCGTATCGGAAATGTACATGTAGGAACATTATAACTCCATACAACACACACACGTGCTGCACTGACTTAATACTACACATTATTTATTTCCGTATCACTGAAATACACGGCTACATTTAATACCGAAGCCCGTCATATTGGTTTACCTACGAAATTCTAGCCTGCCAACTGTTCGTGAGCAGTTGAGAAGTTCCAACTCCGCTCGTGACGTCACCCGACCTTCCTTCCAAGCTAACAATACCAAACAGTAGGTTGAGGCTGATAATTGAATGGATGCTACATTTGTTCATCGGAACGAAAACTTAGAATAATCCCCCAGGTACATGCACATTTACCGCCAACTGTCCTGAAGTCCAGCTGAAGTTCTGCATTCAGGCTATACCTCTGCATAATGAGAACTAAGCCCCCAGGTACATGCACATTTACTGCCAACTGTCCTGAAGTCCAGCTGAAGTTCTGCATTCAGGCTATACCTCCGCATAATGAGAACTAATCCCCCAGGTACATGCACATTTACTGCCAACTGTCCTGAAGTCCAGCTGAAGTTCTGCATTCAGGCTATACCTCCGCATAATGAGAACTAATCCCCCAGGTACATGCACATTTACTGCCAACTGTCCTGAAGTCCAGCTGAAGTTCTGCATTCAGGCTATACCTCCGCATAATGAGAACTAATCCCCCAGGTACATGCACATTTACTGTCAACTGTCCTGAAGTCCAGCTGAAGTTCTGCATTCAGGCTATACCTCCGCATAATGAGAACTAGGCTTACCTAAGGTAATGCCTGTTCACGATAAAGTGAGCACTTTTGAAATTGCATTAGTCAAAGGTCACTGCTCCTGCGTTCATATATTTTAATGGGCACATGGAGTGACATGCACCCAGTAAAGTTGTTAATGACGGATGCAAAGTAGTTCCGTATTTTAACGTCGATTAAAAAATGTTAGGTTACAATTTGTCTAACTTAAATTATTTATTTCGCTTTCTGCTTTTTTTTTTTTTTTAATTCACCAAAGTGTAAAAATGCGCAGATTTGAGGAACATTTATTTTCTAATAATTTCTAATAATGAATAAAGCGATGAGGACCATGGCTGTGCTATTTTTACATAAGGCGGAATAATACACAACGTGCACACATGTAGATCTTAAGCAAGGCTTTCAAAAGTGCTTATTTAACTGTGAACAGCCTAGAAGAAAGTTACACCAATGGCGCAAAGCACCACATTCGTGTACACTCAGCCTAAGAATATTCTACATAACAACTATTTCTTATTAGGCATACCCAACCCAATATATTTCCTCCCTGTTTAGGTATATATTACTTATGAAGGAAATATTATCATATATAGATGAAATACATATAGAGTATAAGTTACAGTCCAATCATAACAAAAATGATATGTTTTTACGTTAACGGAAGTATAAACCTCTTGTGTTACATTAGATACTTAGGAAAATAACCGAGCACGTTATTTCTCAAATGTTCGATGAAGAATGTGTGAAGCCACTGCGGATAGGAACCACGTGGCTTAAATGAATATTGCCCTGATTCTCCCGCTCACATCTGCGCCCCCGTATCCGGATACGACAGTCGTTAGTTAGCCCAGAGTGAAGCGCCGTCAAGGCAGCTGGTGTACCAACTATGTGTCTCATTTCGAACAATTTAAATTGGTTCATTAGTTGAAAGTGTTGAATTATACGAGTTCGCAGAATACAGAATGTACCATTTATCTTGAACAGCCACAACAACTGTGAACCGGGGCTCCAAATAAAATAGTGTTTAAACAAAGGTCGTATTCCTGAAAAGGTGAAATAATACTGCTGGGTAGTCAGCCTTGTAGCATTATTTATCCGTGACGTAAGAGTACTAACATAAGTTTTTTAAATGGCACCATGTAGCTATCGATTAGTCAAAACTATTCAATCTGTCATCTATGTGCAGTCTAACACAGCACACTGCAAGGTGAGAGTTGTAGGAATGGAAATGTATTTCAACAACGAAGAGGTAGAAATTCTGCTCATCTGTTAATAATTAAGTGTGTAGATAACAGTGTTATTATTACTTTACAGTACAGTATAGTAAATTAAAGTGAGTTGTTCTGAATCACAGGCACACATAGTTCTGTTAATACCATTATCAATAGCTTGTTGTGATTACTCGTCATTTATCCCGTAGAAGGTCGGCGAAATTCTAATCAGGTGGAGCAACTTTACAAAGAGCGAATATCTGACAAGACAAGACAGTCCAGACGAATGTTTTCCCCTCTCGTTGTAAAGCTTTGTGAAACAGGCAGTTTGAAGCCACAGCCATACAACTGTCGTAGAACTCGCGCAGATGAAGCTGCTGAAGTTGCTGTTCTCGCTGCTGTAGCAGTTAATACAATACACACGTCAGCACACGCCCATTTGAACCCACAGCCATACAACTGTCGTAGAACTCGCGCAGATTTAGCTGTTGAAGTTGCTGTTCTCGCTGCTGTAGCAGTTAATACAATACACACGTCAGCACACGCCCATTTGAACCCACAGCCATACAACTGTCGTAGAACTCGCGCAGATTTAGCTGCTGAAGTTGCTGTTCTCGCTGCTGTAGCAGTTAATACAATACACACGTCAGCACACGCCCATTTGAAGCCGAAATTGGCATTCCGCATACGAGTGCACATCGCATTCCTAGAGTCATACGTCCCATCTCCATCATTAGGGGCAAGATTTTGTGGTGTTATTTAAGGCAAATTTCGTTTATAAAAATCCTGATTTTGGCGTTATCGGTTTTATTATTAAAGTCTTAGAGACTGAAATGTCATAACTAAAATTGTGCGTTATTAGAGCCTACATTGTAGAGCAAATTTTATTACAAAAAAAGTTCATAATTTATTCTTTTAAGCATATTTCCATTAAAATGTTATAATGTTTATGCAATTGATTAAACAAGAGAAAACAATTTATCTGAACAAAAGTAATGGAGGGCATTACCATAGGTTAAAAAAAAAAAATCACTTTTTAAAGGTTTAGTTTCTTCGTAACTTGTATGTTGAAGTTCCTAAACAGTGCGAATTTTTTGTTACAGTCTTACATGAATGCCTTGGTAGTTTTTTATAGATAAAAATCATTAAATACTGGGGGAAAAAAATTCTTATATTTGCTTTTATACTTTTGCTATTCTCATTAAAGGATCATTTTTCATTTATATACGGTATTGAATATTTACTGCTGTCATTCACTCGGCCTGAATGACGACAGCTTAAAATTTTTTTTTCTTCCCATCGTCCGAAAACTTAAATTATTCTAATCATCACGCAGGTTTTGCATTTTTGGATTCAGATTGTTGGTCATGGTTTCACAGATAAAATAATATACTTGGGCTTAATTTAATTCATTTTGTGTTTAACTGGAACTTCGGCTTTAGGCGGCGTATAACTTGCATTTCGGTGTTATTTCGGTTTTATCGCTATTCACCTTGTAGTCTTGGCACGATAGGATGTACACTATCACCAAGAATTTCACGGGAATGATTTCCAGAATCGTGTAGAGTTATGTCCATGAGCGAGTTATGTCCATGAGCGAGTTATGTCCATGAGAGCAGTATCAAATTGTCGCCGACCCACACGTATTTTACCATGATCTTTTTACCAATGAATCGCCTTCTCCTACCCAGGCCAAGTGAATACGAGGAACGTTCATTTTTGGGTTGTTAAAAACCCACGATGGCTTCGACAGGTGCACCACCAGCCTCAATGGAGCGTTAACGTCTGGTGTGGGATGGTTGGCAATAAGGTTATAGGGTCTTATTTCGTGAATGGTAAACGAAATGGCAGGGAGTATGCCACCTTCATGCAAACAATTCTTCCTGGTCTTCTGGAGGAGTTACCCCTAAGAAACAGAATGATGATGTTCTATCAGCACGATGGATGCCCAGCACCTTATGCCATGTATGCACGTGGTGTTCTGTACTGGAAATATTCTGGTAGGTGGATTGGTCGTGGAGGATCAGTTCAGTGGCCTGCTCGGTCTCATGACCTTAACCGTCAGACTTGATCTTTTTTGTGGTTACCTGCAGAAACGTATTGTGTGTGCTTGTAAAGATCTTCAGCAGGCAACACTGGAGGAATCAGTGTTGTCATTTATCTAGCCACTGAACATGTGTATCGCTGTCAATGGCCACCACTTTAAATATCTAATGTTAATGTCCTACCCCTTGCAGTATCCACATGGATAGTACTACATATGTTCAGTATAGGTCCCACTTTCTGTGTCGTATTTAATATACATTTTATTGAATTGTACCTTGCTCTTCTTATTTAAACAGGTCCTGACGAGCTTCAATGAATTTTTGACCAAGATATACATGGTGCCATTTAAATAACAAATGTTAGTACTCGTATCACACTAATAAATTATGCTATAAGGAAGCCTCCACAGCAGTATTATTGCCCCCTTACAGTTATACAATTTCTGTTTGAAACACTATTTTGTTTGGAGCCCCGGTAAGGAGTTATTGTGGGTGGTCAAGATAAATATGACAGCCTGTATATTCAAAGCTATTATGAACTTTATGGAACAGTTAGTAATTTAATAACTAAAATTAATTAAAATACGGAACATAGGTATTACGTTTGTAAAAAAATGTCAGAGAACATATTGTAAAACTTGAACGTACAGATAATTTCTCCAAAAATGCGCCTTAATTTACTGCATTTAAAAGGAAATTTGTAGGAGTAAATAAGTGTTATACTTACATATCATATATAATATTAATTCAATCCTTTTTTTTTTAAGTGTATTGGGCAGTTATAGAAAATGCATTGTGGATTAATATTAAAATAGTTAGTAATTTTGTGGTTTGTTAATTAATAAGTACTGTATTAAGTGAATTTATTAAACTGCAGTATGTGTTTTGGCTATGTTCTCTACTAGAAAGTCCCCAGACACCAGCATAGACTGAAATAATCATACCAGAGTTCTCGAGATATGGGAGTTATTATTCTTGCGAACGTTTTACTGTCTCTTGCAATAGTAAATGAATAACACCTGCAAGCATATGAGTGTATTCTCTATAATTAAAATAAGGTAATGATAACATGTAAAAATGTAATAGTCTTACAAACATTTTGATGACCAGACATCTTAAAATCGTATTAAACACATGCCATATAGTTTTACATTTCTTTCTCTTTTCTTTTTCTCCTGTTCTCTCTATTTCTCTCTTCCTATCTTTCTTTCCTTTCTCTCCTTTTCTCTCTTCCAATCTTCCTCTCTTTCCTTTTTCTCTTGTCTCTCACCTTCAGTATAATGGAAGAAAAATCAAAAACCTCGTTTAAGATTTTAGTGTCTGATCGCTAATGCACTCCTTTACGCGCCATGTGAATAGTTTGTGTGCGCTGTAACCAAACCACGTGCTTGAAGAAACAAATTTTTGGCAGGCTGGTCTAGGCTGAAGTTTATGCTGCGTCTTCAACCACTCGCCATATATGGTGTTGTTTATGATCTGCGCCAGCTATTAAATAGCCCCAACTACTTCCGCCCCCAAACCACTTCTAAAAATACGCCATTAAAGTGTGTAGTATATTTTAAAAACCGTCTCAGTTAAAATATGGACGTGTTTCTCGGGAGCCAAGCATGATTTAACCTCTACACGCATTATCCAGTCGCACGCGATTACATCTGGAAGGAACATAAAATAAAGGAAAAGTTCTGCGTCATACATGCATTTATACAGTGCGTGTTCTTTAGTGTGCGTACTCAGTTACCAACGATCTCATCTACAGAGGGAGAGGAAATATCTGCTTTTCTTATTTTAGACCAGAGATGCTCAAGTCTCCGTCGGAGTATTACAATCCCAAAACTGGCAGAACGGTTTATTAATTTTAATTATGTCTTTTCGACATCCCTGCTTTATGTCGATGAGTTTATCGAAGGACTTTCATGTAAGTCTGATTTTTTCTTATATATAGAGTAGGGATTCGATCCCAGAAACTGACTGACCGATCACACGTGAGCAATTTCGACCGCTGATATCATCTTTTAGTAAAACGAAGTTGATGACGTTATGTCCATAAAAAGATGAAGAACAAGGAATCTTATAACCAAACACTCAAACTATTTTGAAAATTGTATACAATTATCTAAATACTGTATTGCCTTTTAATTTCGTTTGTATTAAAATAAAGAAAGGAATCCTGCGCAATTTAAACACACTTATCCCTCATGGATTTAACCATTATCAGTTTAAGTCGTCTGTAAAATGTGATAGAAATTAAAGATGTGAGATTTCCTACTTTATATCTCATTAATGAATATATCTTAAGCTTTCACCTTCGAATACTCGTTTAAATAAAATAAGTGATCATCGAGTAATTCTTCCCACTTTACATGTATCTGGGTGAGGTAGCACGATGTTGAAAGTACACTTTCTAAGTGGCCTTGGAGGTCATACACCAATAGAGTGTAAACTACATTTGACAATGCGGCTGCCATTGGCTGTAATAGGTCCTTTTCCGATTCTCGCTGCGCTCGGTTTGAAGGCATAACTGCATTTAGTGTGGTGAAGCGAGTGCACGCATATGTACTATTTGTTTTAACAATTCTAAAGTTATCAATTAAACTAAAAACAAAACAAAAAAAGGCGCACAATTTAAAACTCCATATGTGGTGTGTAAAACACACATATTGTCGACATTAACGATGGCTTCGCCTTACAAATGGCGAGGTAACAGCGAAGTGGGAGGCGTGTGGGTTCGATCCCGAAAAGCCGCTAAGGTTTTTTTCTTTTCTTAATTAGTGTCGATTGCGCCATATATAGTAACTATCGTAAATGTGTCTATTTCTCATAATTATTTCACTAAATTCATTAAAGACAATATCTAAATCACTGCATGTAGCTGGCCTACAATTATTCAATCAGTGAAATTGTTTCACATCAGTTATTCAATTTGTGAAATTGTTTCTCTGAAAGAATCAGTTGTTTTCATTGTTTCGAATTTAGGGTGAAGTTATTTCCAAACTGGTGTACCTTGAAATCAAAAACATTAGACCAAATTATAGTTTCAAATTGCTAAGTGAATACGGATGTTAGATTCTAAACGCTTCAATTAAATTGTAATTTTCTCACAAGTAAAGCGCTGATTTGGTCATTAATCCGCGCAGAAGAATTGTTTAATATCGTGATACATACGTTTCATTTATGGCGGTGTAGACAACAATATTCATATGTCAGTTAGCTGCCGGAAACATGTTGTTTCTTTAGGAGAGATGTGATAGTCAACTTAAGTTGTTCTTTTCTTGTGTAAAGTAGGCCAATTTCGTGATTCAGGGGTTACGTTTAATGTTTAAATGATATACACATATAAATATAACAAATTTACTATAACGAACTTAGAAAATGAAACACAGGAAAAAATGGCACGTTGTTTCTGTTTAGATTGTAAAGGGCTGATTAACGTTCCTCGGTGTTATGCCTGATGGCTTATCAGAGAGCGGCTTACAAATTAACTTATACCCTAACTTAACATTAACGCCCATGCCATGGCCGGGATTCGAAACCAGAGCATCCCGCACCCCAGACCAGCGCGGCGCACCAACCGACTGCCCCGCAGGAGGTCGGTTGTTATGACAGTTATTGTTAAGAAGTTTAAGTAAGCACTTTTCAAACAAACGTTAGAAAAAAATCACTGGCCCAGCCTGCGTATATTTTAACGGGCGCACTGAGTGGCATGCGTCCAGTAAAGTTGGTAACGATGGATGGAGAGCAGTTCCGTACCTTAACGTGGAACAAAACGTGTAAGTTAACCATTTGTGACAACTTAAATTATTTCTTTCCCTTTCTGCTTTTTTAATGGACATCGTGTCAAAACGAGCCGATTTTTTAAATATTTACTTTTCTAATCAATTTACAGTTTCATTTGACCGACGCGTGTGTAAAGTACTGAAACCTGTGGCAATATTAATTTTACATAAGACGGAACAAGGTAGAACTTGCATACAAGTAGATTTTACATTAGGCGGAACAAGGCAGAACTTGCATACAAGTAGATTTTAATGTTGAAGTAAAGCAACTTCCTATGGAGCACTGCACCCGACTATACAACGTGAAGAACTGCCTATGGAGCACTGCACCCGACTATACAACGTGAAGAACTGCCTATGAAGCACTGCACCCGACTATACCACGTGAAGAACTCATAAAAAAGTAGTACAGACAGCATGAAAATTGTCATAAAAGTGCGATTTATGCTGTATGTGAAAGAAGAATGTATATGTTTTGCAACATTATAAAATATTTTACTATAATATACTTTTTAAAAGTAAAAAAAAAGAATTGATTAATAGAGTCCATATTTTTATCAAAATTTAAGCGCATTTCCATTCTGGGCACTTAAGAAAGCAGAATATAGAATAAAATCTTATTCAAGAAAAATTATTATAATATTTACTATGGTTGCATGTAAGAAAATTGTATTAATAATGTAGGAAATCATTATTTAAATTGATTTTATGTGAGTCAATTTGTCGCAAACGTTTATGGGTGAAGCTGACGTAAATATAGTTAATTATAAAATTTATGTTATTCTTTAATATTACAATTTTCTTACATGCAATTATAGTAAATATTATGACAATTTCTTTGAACAAGATTTCATTGTAAATTCTGCTTTCTGAAGCATCTCGAATGGAAATGCGCGTAAATTTGGTTAAAAATTACATTTTAAAAAATATTTTAAATGTTGCAAAATATGAACATTCTTCTTTGATAGACAGAATAAATCGCCCTTTTCTGACAACTTTCATGGTGTCTTTATTTATTTATTTTTTATGTTTTCTTCGCGTTGTATAGTCGGGTGCAGTGCTCCATAGGCAGTTCTTCACGTTGTATAGTCGGGTGCAGTGCTCCATAGGCAGTTCTTCACGTGGTATAGTCGGGTGCAGTGCTCCATAGGCAGTTCTTCACGTGGTATAGTCGGGTGCAGTGCTCCATAGGCAGTTCTTCACGTGGTATAGTCGGGTGCAGTTCTCCATAGGCAGTTCTTCCCGTTGTATAGTCGGGTGCAGTGCTCCATAGGCAGTTATTCACGTTGTATAGTCGGGTGCAGTGCTCCATAGGCAGTTCTTCACGTTGTATAGTCGGGTGCAGTGCTCCATAGGCAGTTCTTCACGTTGTATAGTCGGGTGCAGTGCTCCATAGGCAGTTCTTCACGTTGTATAGTCGGGTGCAGTGCTCCATAGGCAGTTCTTCACGTTGTATAGTCGGGTGCAGTGCTCCATAGGCAGTTCTTCACGTTGTATAGTCGGGTGCAGTGCTCCATAGGCAGTTCTTCACGTTGTATAGTCGGGTGCAGTGCTCCATAGGCAGTTCTTCACGTTGTATAGTCGGGTGCAGTGCTCCATAGGCAGTTCTTCACGTTGTATAGTCGGGTGCAGTGCTCTATAGGCAGTTACTTTACTTCAACATTAAGCAGAGCTTTCAAAAGTGCTCATTTTACCGTGAACAGATTATAAATCAAAGTTTATTTCCTTACATCACCGCAACATCGGTACAATAAATGCTGAGCATATTTAAAATATACAGTAGAAAGTATTATAGTCTTGATAAATATGCAATTAATGAAATATTTCGATACATAGTGCATATTTTAAAATGTTTCATAAAATAACTAAGTAATTTGTTCTATTTTATACTAACTCTTAACAGGGAAACATATTACTTATGGACACTGGATTCTTTGTTGAATATGCAGTGTAGCAAAAGTTGGCTTAACAGTAACATACCCGTGTTCCCAACAACCTCCCAGTGATTGCACACACACACAACACACACACACAACGTCTGCTGCGAGTGTGCATGCTCACTGCGCAGTAAGTGTCTCATTGTCCCGACACTGGACTGCTTTCTTACCTCAACATATTTGTAAAAACAACGGCGATATTATTTGCACAGCGTGTACCTACATACGTACTTTGAAGCGTCTGTATACTTTTACTGATAATACGAAGAGATAATTATAAAACATGTGTTCGACCTCTGGCCGAAAATTATTTGTAAGGATTGTGTGCCCTTAAAGGTGAGCTACAACACGTAATTATTTTAAATCTTATAGCAATTTATTTGAATTTCCAGAATGAACTTGGGAATAGTGCGTAGTTGAAATAATAACTACAACTGCTGCAAATCTCGTCGCTGCGCTGGCATCAAATATTGTCATAGAAAAAATACCGATTGTTACCCTGTATTGTATATTGTATACGTGACCCCGAAACTTAGTTGTTTTCCAAGTGACGCATAATTAATCAGCACTTAAAGTTATTGAAAAAGTAGTCATCTGTCATTACACTATGTCCGCCGTAATCGAGGAATTTGTGCGATGTCGTAATTTTTTTTCGGACTTCTTGCATGGATTTCTGGAAAACGGCGATGTCGAGAGTGATTACTGTGAATAATCTTTTCCGTTAATTTTACTTCGCTACTTAATAATCCGTCATCTAAAAACCAGCCAAACTACATCATCACGACATGTATGCGACAAAACAGGTTTGAAGCCATTTTATATTTTGTCTCTGGCAAAATTTTATAGCTGCAACAAGTTTCGAATACATGTTTTCGAACAATTTTTTTTTCGTAAGGAATATGCAGGGAAGTTTGTAGGTGGTGATCTGATACACTTTGTGTCCATATTTCAACTTATCAGTAGAAAGTGAAACATTTGGGAGAAATGAAATATATCTCTTCCTGTAAATTTTATTAATTTATCCCACGTTACACAAACAGTTAAATTTGTAGCGTAAAGATCAGGGATGTACAGAAAGTACAGGGAATTCAAAAGCCCTTTCACAATATCCTGTTGAAATACTTTCATCCTTCCAAATAATGCATGTTATTTATCAGTTTCAATACAAAAATATATTCGAAGAGTTCAATTTTTTGGCCGCCCATACACTCCCCAGGCAGACGAATAATACAGAACAGAGCTAGTGATCGACATGTTTATAGATTTGCTTAGTGAACAATTGTAGAATGAATTGAAATATGTGAGGAGATGCTGAGCAAAGGCGAGAGCATGGACGAAGAAGTGAAGAAAGGCAAGACGTATGTTTATGTAACACCGTATCACGGAGATTGTGGTATATCAGTGAAGGCCCAGCTGACTCAGGTGAGAGAGCGGGTGGGCATACGCACCAACAAAATGGCGTCACTTGCCAACCACAGTTGAATGCCACCAATGAGGCCATTGAAAAGGTGCCAAAACTAATATTTCAAAATAATAAATTTTACCACACGAATAATTGTTAACGTATTAAGAAGTATTTCATGAAACCTTTCAGCGTAATATATACATTCAGTCCCTGGGTTTGCTCTACCCCTAGCATAATCCTTATACGTTGATGAATATCTCATAATGCCGGTTTTGAGCTGTAAATGTATATTCCATAGCTGCAAGTACTTTCATTAGTCCCAAATGTACCGATTTAACAAACAACACAGCACAAGGACTTGTGTGAAGTACAGCGCGCGTCCATAATCTGCTGTACCGGTAAAAAAGACTGCTCAGCTAGAGCCATCCAACCAGACATGGCGACCACTATCTGCTGTACCGGTAACATAGACTGCTCAGCTAGAGCCATCCAACCAGAAATGGCGACCACTATCTGCTATACCGGTAACATAGATTGTTCAGCTAGAGCCATCCAACCAGAAATAGCGACCACTATATACTCTACCGGTAACATAGACTGTTCAGCTAGAGCCAACCAACCAGAATTAGCGACCACTATCTGTTCTACCGGTAACATAGACTGCTCAGCTAGAGCCAACCAACCAGAAATTGCGACCACTATCTGCTGTACCGGTAACAAAGACTGTTCAGCTAGAGCCATCCACCCAGAAATAGCGACCACTATATGCTGTACCAGTAACATAGACTGTTCAGCTATAGCCAACCAACCAGAAATAGCGACCACTATCTGCTGTACCGGTAACATAGACTGTTCAGCTAGAGACAACCAACCAGAATAGCGACGACTATCTGCTGTACATGTACAATAGACTGTTCAGCTAGAGCCAACCAACCAGAAATAGCGACCACTATCTGCTGTACCGGTAAATAGATTGCTCAGCTAGATCCAACCAACCAGAAATAGCGACCACTATATGCTGTAACGGTAACATAGACAGTTCAGCTAGAGCCATCCAACAGAAATAGAGACCACTTATACTGTTCGGTAACATAGACTGCTCAGCTAGAGCCAACCAACCATAAATAGAGACCACTATATGCTGTGCCGGTAACATAGACTTCTCAGCAAGAGCCATCCAACCAGACATAGGACCACTATTGCTGTCCGGTAACATAGACAGTTCAGCTAGAGCCATCCAACAGAAATAGAGACCACTAATACTGTTCCGGTAACATAGACTGCTCAGCTAGAGCCAACCAACCATAATGAGAGACCACTATCAGCTGTACCGGTAACATAGACTGTTCAACTAGAGCCAACCAACCAAAATATCGACCACTATATGCTGTACCGGTAACATAGACTGCTCACTAGAGCCAACCAACCAGAAATAGCGACCACTATCTGCTGTACCGGTAACATATCCTGCTCAGCTAGAGCCAACCAACAAAAATTGCGACCACTATCTGCTGTACTGGTAACATAGACTCCTCAGCTAGAGACAACCAACCAGAAATAGCGACCACTATCTGCTGTATCGGTAAAAAAGACTTCTCAGCTAGAGCCAACCAACCAGAGATAAGGACCATTATATGCTGTACCGGTAACATAGACTGCTCAGCTAGAGGCAACCAACCAGAAATAGCGACCACTATCTGCTGTACAGGAAACATAGACTGCTCAACTAGAGCCAAAAAACCAGAAATAGCGACCACTATATGCTGTACCGGTAAATAGACTGCTCAGCTAGAGCCAACCAACCAGAAATTGCGACCACTATATGTTGTACCGGTAAAACAGAATGCTCAGCTATAGCAACCAACCAGAAATAGCGACCACTATCAGATGTACCGGTAACATAGACTGCTCAGGTAGAGCCAACCAACCAGACATAGCGACCACTATCTGCTGTACCGGTAACATAGACTGCTCAGCTAGAGCCAACCAACCAGAAATGGCGTCCACAATCTGCTGTACCGGTAACTTGGACTGTTCAGCTAGAGCCATCAACCAGAAATAGCGACCATTATCTGCTGTACGGTAACATAGACTGCTCAGCTAGAGCCAACCAACCAGAAATGGCGACCACTATCTGCTGTACCGGTAACTAGACTGCTCAGCTAGAGCCATCCTACCAGAAATAGCGACCACTATCTTCTGTACCGGTAACATAGACTATTCAGCTAGAGCCATCCAACCAGACATAGGGACCACTATCTGCTGTACCGGTAACATAGACTGTTCAGCTAGAGCCAACCAACCAGACATAGGGAACGTTATCTGAGGTACCGGTTACATAGACTGCTCAGCTAGAGCCAACAAACCAGAAATAGTGACCACCATCTGCTCTACCGGTAATATAGACTGCTCAGCTAGAGCCATCCAACCAGAAATATCGACCACTATATGCTGTACTGGTAACATAGACTGCTCAGCTAGAGCCAACCAACCAGAAATAGCGACCACTATATGCTGTAACGGTAACATAGACAGTTCAGCTAGAGCCATCCAAACAGAAATAGAGACCACTATATACTGTTCCGGTAACAAAGACTGCTCAGCTAGAGCCAACCAACCAGAAATAGAGACCACTATATGCTGTGCCGGTAACATAGACTTCTCAGCAAGAGCCATCCAACCAGACATAGGGACCACTATCTGCTGTACCGGTAACATAGACTGTTCAGCTAGAGCCATCCAACCAGATATAGGGACCACTATTGCTGTACCGGTAACATAGACTGTTCAGCTAGAGACATCCAATCAGAAATAGCGACCACTATCAGCTGTACCGGTAACATAGACTGTTCAACTAGAGCCAACCAACCAAAAATATCGACCACTATATTCTGTACCGGTAACATAGACTGCTCAGCTAGAGCCAACCAAATAAAAATTGCGACCACTATCTGCTTATGGTACTAGACTCTCAGCTAGAGACAACCAACCAGAAATAGCGACCACTATCTGCTGTATCGGTAAAAATAGACTTCTCAGCTAGAGCAACCAACCAGAATAGGACCATTATATGCTGTATCCGTAAATAAGACTGCTCAGCTAGAGGCAACCAACCAGAAATAGCGACCACTATCTGCTGTACAGGAAACATAGACTGCTCACTAGAGCAAACCAACCAGAAATAGCGACCACTATATGCTGTACCGGTAATATAGACTGCTCAGCTAGAGCCAAACAACCAGAAATAGCGACCACTATATGTTGTACCGGTAAATAGAATGCTCAGCTATAGCTAACCAACCAGAAATAGCGACCACTATCTGATTGTACCGGTAACAAGATGCTCAGTAGAGCCAACCAACCAGAAATAGCGACCACTATCTGCTGTACCGGTAACATAGACTGCTCAGTAGAGCCAACCAACCAGAAATGGCGACCACTATCTGCTGTACGGTAACTTGGACTGTTCAGCTAGAGCCATCAACCAGAAATGCGACCATTTTCTGCTGTAACGGTAACATAGACTGCTCAGCTAGAGCCAACCAACCAGAAATGGCGACCACTATCTGCTGTACCGGTAACATAGACTGCTCAGCTAGAGCCAACCAACCAGAAATGGCGACCACTATCTGCTGTTCCGGTAACATAGACTGCTCAGCTAGAGCCATCCTACCAGAAATAGCGACCACTATATACTGTACCGGTAACATAGACTGCTCAGCTAGAGACAACCAACCAGAAATAGCGACCACTATATGCTGTACCGGTAACATAGACTGCTCAGCTAGAGCCATTCAACCAGAAATAGCACCACTATATGCTGCACCGGTAACATAGACTGCACAGCTATAGCCATCCAACCAGAAATAGCGACCACTATATGCTGTACCGGTAACATAGACTGCTCAGCTAAAGCCAACTAACCAGAATTAGCGACCACTATATGCTGTACCGGTAACATAGACTGCTCAACAAGAGCCAACCAACCAGAAATAAAGACCTCTATCTGCTGTACCGGTAACATAGACTGTTCAGCTAGAGCCATCCAACCAGACATAGGGACCACTATCTGCTGTACCGGTAACATAGACTGTTCAGCTAGAGCCATCCAAACAGAAATAGCGACCACTTTATGCTGTACCGGTAACATAGACTGCTCAGCTAGAGCCATCCAAACAGAAATAGGGACCTCTATCTGCTGTACCGATAACATTGACTGCTCAGCTAGAGCCAACCAAACAGAAATAGCGACCACTATATGCTGTACCGGTAACATAGACTGCTCAGCTAGAGCCATCCAAACAGAAATATCGACCTCTATCTTCTGTACCGGTAACATAGACTGCTCAGCTAGAGCCAACCAACCAGACATAGGACCACTATATGATGTACCGGTAACATAGACTGTTCAGCTAGAGTCATCCAACCAGACATAGGGACCACTAATGCTTACCGGTTACATAGACTGCTCAGCTAGAGGCAACAACCAGAATAGCGACAATTTATGCTGTACCGCTAACATAGACTGCTCAGTAGAGCATCAACAGAAATAGCGACCACTATCTACTGTAAGGTAACATAGACTGTTCAGCTATAGCCATCCAACCAGACATAGGGAATACTATCTGTTTACCAGTAACATAGACTGCTCAGCTAGAGCCAACCAACCAGAATAGGGACCACATTTGCTGTACCGGTAACATAGACTGCTCAGCTAGAGCCATTCAACCAGAAATAGCGACCACTATCTGCTGTACGGTAAAAAAGACTGCTCAGCTATAGCCAACCAACCAGAAATAGCGACCACTATATGCTGTACCGGTAACATAGACTGCTCAGCTAGCGGCAACCAACCAGAATAGGACCACTTTATGCTGTACCGGTAACATAATTGCTCAGCTAGAACCAACCAACCAGAAATAGCGACGAATATCTGCTGTACCGGTAAATAGACTATCAGCTAGAGCCAACCAACCAGACATAGGGCCACTATCTGCTGTACCGGTAACATAGACTGCTCAAGCTGGAGCCACCCAACCAGAAATAGCGACCACTATATGCTGTATGGTAACATAGAATGTTCAGCTAGAGCCATCCAACCAGACATAGGGACACTATATGCTCTACCGGTTACATAGACTGCTCAGCTAGAGCCAACCAACCAGAAATGGCGACCACTATCTGCTTTACCGGTACATAGACTGCTCAGCTAGAGCTAACCAACCAGAAATAGCGACCACTATATGCTGTACCGGTAACATAGACTGCTCAGCTAAAGACAATCCAACCAGAATTAGCGACCACTATATGCTGTACCGGTAAC
The DNA here is from genome assembly GCA_029891345.1 of Dryococelus australis. Lineage (NCBI taxonomy): Eukaryota > Metazoa > Arthropoda > Insecta > Phasmatodea > Phasmatidae > Dryococelus > Dryococelus australis. Next base: position 18,735,319 of record CM056999.1, read on the forward strand.
ATAGACTGTTCAGCTAGAGACAACCAACCAGAAATAGGGACCACTATCTGCTTGTACCGGTACATAGCTGTTCAGCTAGAGCACTAAACCAGACATAGGGACCACTATATGCTGTACCGGTAACATAGACTGTTCAGCTAAAGCAACCAACCAGACATAGGGACCACTATATGTTGTACCGGTAACATAGACTGTTCAGCTAGAACATCCAACCAGAAATAGCGACCACTATCTGCTGTACCGGTAACATAGACTGTTCAGCTAGATCCAACAACCAGACATAGGGACCACTATCTGCTGTACCGGTAACATAGACTGTTCAGCTAGATCCAACCAACCAGACATAGGGACCACTATCTGCTGTACCGGTAACATAGACTGCTAAGCTGGAGCCAACCAACCAGAAATAGCGTCCACTATCTGCTGTACCGGTAACATAGACTGCTCAGCTAGAACCATCCAACCAGAAATAGGGACCACTATATGTTGTACCGGTAACATAGACTGCTAGGCTAGAGCCAACCAACCAGAAATAGCGACAACTTTATTCTGTACCGGTAACATAGACGTCAGCTAGAACCAACCAACCAGAAATAGCGTCCACTATATGTTGTACCGGTAACATAGACTGTTCAGCTAGAACCATCCAACCAGAAATAGGGACCACTATTCTGTGTACCGGTAACATAGACTGCTCAGCTAGAACCATACCAACCAGAAATAGGGACCACTAAATGTTCGTACAACGGTAACATAGGAACCTGTTCAGCTAGAAGCCACCAACCAGAAATAGCGACCACTATATGCTGTACCGGTAACATAGACTGTTCAGCTAGAACCATCCAACCAGAAATAGCGACCACTATATGCTGTACCGGTAACATAGACTGTTCAGCTAGAACCATCCAACCAGAAATAGCGACCACTATCTGCTGTACCGGTAACATAGACTGTTCAGCTAGATCCAACCAACCAGACATAGGGACCACTATCTGCTGTACCGGTAACATAGACTGCTAAGCTGGAGCCAACCAACCAGAAATAGCGTCCACTATCTGCTGTACCGGTAACATAGACTGCTCAGCTAGAACCATCCAACCAGAAATAGGGACCACTATATGCTGTACCGGTAACATAGACTGTTCAGCTAGAGCAATCCAACCAGAAATAGCGACAACTTTATTCTGTACCGGTAACATGGACTGCTCAGCTAGAACCAACCAACCAGAAAAAGCGACCACTATATGCTGTACCGGTAACATAGACTGCTCAGCTAGAACCATCCAACCAGAAATAGCGACCACTATCTGCTGTACCGGTAACATAGACTGTTCAGCTAGAGCCAACCAACCAGAAATAGCGACCACTATATGTTGTACCGGTAACATAGACTGCTCAGCTAGAACCATCCAACCAGAAATAGCGACCACTATATGTTGTACCGGTAACATAGACTGCTAGGCTAGAGCCAACCAACCAGAAATAGCGACCACAATATGCTGTACCGGTAACATAGACTGCTCAGCTAGAGCCAACCAACCAGACATAGGGACCACTATCTGCTGTACCGGTAACATAGACTGTTCAGCTAGATCCAACCAACCAGAAATAGCGTCCACTATATGTTGTACCGGTAACATAGATTGCTCAGCTAGAGCCAACCAACCAGAAATATAGCGACCACTATCTGCTGTACCGGTAACATAGACTGTTCAGCTAGAGCCAACCAACCAGAAATAGCGACCACTATATGTTGTACCGGTAACATAGACTGCTAGGCTAGAGCCAGCCAACAAGAAATAGCGACCACTATCTGCTGTACCGGTAAAAAAGACTGCTCAGCTAGAGCCAACCAACCAGAAATAGCGATCACTATATGCTGTACCGGTAACATAGACAGTTCAGCTAGAGCCAACCAACCAGAAATAGCGACCACTATCTGCTGTACCAGTAACTTAGACTGTTCAGCTAGAGCCAACCAACCAGAAATAGCGACCACTATATGCTGTACCGTTAACATAGACAGTTCAGCTAGAGCCAACCAACCAGAAATAGCGACCACTATCTGCTGTACCAGTAACTTAGACTGTTCAGCTAGAGCCAACCAACCAGAAATAGCGACCACAATCTGCTGTACCGGTAACATAGACTGCTCTGCTAGAGCCAGCCAACAAGAAATAGCGACCACTATCTGCTGTACCGGTAAAAAAGACTGCTCAGCTAGAGCCAACCAACCAGAAATAGCGACAACTTTATTATGTACCGGTAACATGGACTGCTCAGCTTGAACCAACCATCGAGAAATAGCGACCACTATCTACTGTACCGGTAACATAGACTGTTCAGGTAGAGCCAACCAACCAGAATTAGCGACCACTATATGCTGTACCGGTAACATAGACTGTTCAGCTAGAGCCAACCAACCAGACATGGGGCCCACTATCTGCTGTACCGGTAACATAGACAGCTCAGCTAGAGCCATCCAACCAGAAATAGCGACCACTCTCTGCTGTACCGGTAACATAGACTGCTCAGCTTGTACCAACCAACCAGACATAGGGACCTCTATCTGCTGTACCTGTAACATAGACTGTTCAGCTAGAGCCAACCAAACAGAAATAGCGACCACTATATGCTGTAGCGGTAACATGGACTGCTCAGCTAGAGCCAACCAACCAGAAATAGCGACCACAATCTGCTGTACCGGTAACATAGACTGCTCAGCTAGAGCCATTCAACCAGAAATTGCGACCATTATCTGCTGTACCGGTAAAAAAGACTGCTCAGCTAGAGCCAACCAACCAGAAATAGCGATCACTATATGCTGTACCGGTAACATACACAGTTCAGCTAGAGCCAACCAACCAGAAATAGCGACCACTATCTGCTGTACCAGTAACTTAGACTGTTCAGCTAGAGCCAACCAACCAGAAATAGCGACCACTATATGCTGTACCGGTAACATAGACAGTTCAGCTAGAGCCAACCAACCAGAAATAGCGACCACTATCTGCTGTACCAGTAACTTAGACTGTTCAGCTAGAGCCAACCAACTAGAAATAGCGATCACTATATGCTGTACCGGTAACATAGACAGTTAAGCTAGAGCCAACCAACCAGAAATAGCGACCACTATCTGCTGTACCAGTAACTTAGACTGTTCAGCTAGAGCCAACCAACCAGAAATAGCGACCACTATATGCTGTACCGGTAACATACTCTGTTCAGCTATAGCCAACCAACCAGAAATAGCGACCATTATCTGCTGTACCGGTAACATAGACTGTTCAGCTAGAGTCAACCAACCAGAATTAGCGACCACTATATGCAATGATGCCTCGCGGAGCTACACAAGCCATACTTCTTACTTCTGTATTTTCTATAGTTGCGTGTCGGAACGGCGGTTACTAATCAGCTCCTGATAAACACTGTTCGCGATCAAGTAAGCACTTTTGAAATCAACCTTAGCAAAAAGTCAGTATTCTTACTTGTATATATGTTAACGGGCGATCTGAGTGATATGCGCTCAGTAAAGTTGGTAACGATAAATGAAAAGTAGTTCCATATTTTAACGTCGACTAATAAATGTCGGGTAACCATTTGAGATAAATTAAATTATTTCTTTCACTTTCTGTTTTGTTTTAATGCTTCGAAGTGTAAAACATAGTAGATTTCCAAAATATTTTCTTTTTTAATAATTTCACAGTTGTACATGGACGATGAATTATCAAAGTGATGACGCACATGGCAATGTTAATTTTACATAATGCGGAATAATACACATAGTACATAGAAGTAGATCTGAAGCAGAGTTTTCGAAAGTGCTCATTTCACTTTGAACAGCCTATAAATATGTTGCTAGTAAGTAGCATCGCCAGTAGGGAACATAATGCGGGATAATACACACAGTACATACAAGTAGATCTGAAGCAGAGTTTTCGAAAGTGCTCATTTCACCGTGAACAGCCTATAAATATGTTGTTAGTAAGTAGCCTCGCAAGTAGGGAACATAATGCGGGATAATACACATAGTACATACAAGTAGATCTGAAGCAGAGTTTTCGAAAGAGCTCATTTCACCGTGAACAGCCTATAAATATGTTGCTAGTAAGTAGCCTCGCCAGTAGGGAACATAACGCGGGATAATACACATAGTACATACAAGTAGATCTGAAGCAGAGTTTTCGAAAGTGCTCATTTCACCGTGAACAGCCTATAAATATGTTGCTAGTAAGTAGCCTCGCCAGTAGGGAACATAATGCGGGATAATACACATAGTACATACAAGTAGATCTGAAGCAGAGTTTTCGAAAGTGCTCATTTCACCGTGAACAGCCTATAAATATGTTGCTAGTAAATAGCCTCGCCAGTAGGGAACATAATGCGGGATAATACACATAGTACATACAAGTAGATCTGAAGCAGAGTTTTCGAAAGTGTCATTTCACTTTGAACAGCCTATAAATATGTTGCTAGTAAGTAGCATCGCCAGTAGGGAACATAATGCGGGATAATACACATAGTACATACAAGTAGATCTGAAGCAGAGTTTTCGAAAGTGCTCATTTCACTTGAATAGCCTATAAATATGTTGCTAGTAATAGCCTCGCCAGTAGAAATATTATGCGGGATAATACACATAGTACATACAAGTAGATCTGAAGCAGAGTTTTCGAAAGAGCTCATTTCACTGTGAACAGCCTATAAATATGTTGCTAGTAAGTAGCCTCGCCAGTAGGGAACATAATGCGGGATAATACACATAGTACATACAAGTAGATCTGAAGCAGAGTTTCGAAAGTGTCCATTTCACGTGAACAGAACTATAAATATGTTGCTAGTAAATAGCCTCGCCAGTAGGGAACATAATGCGGGATAATGCACATAGTACATACAAGTAGATCTGAAGCAGAGTTTTCGAAAGTGCTCATTTCACGTGAACAGCCTATAAATATCTTGCTAGTGAGTAGCCTCGCCAGTAGGGAACATAATGCGGGATAATACACATAGTACATACAAGTAGATCTGAAGCAGAGTTTTCGAAAGTGCTCATTTCACTTGAACAGCCTATAAATATGTTGCTAGTGTAAGTAGCCTCGCCAGTAGGGAACATAATGCGGGATAATACACATAGTACATACAAGTAGATCTGAAGCAGAGTTTTCGAAAGTGCTCATTTCACTGTGAACAGCCTATAAATATGTTGCTAGTAAGTAGCCTCGCCAGTAGGGAACATAATGCGGGATAATACACATAGTACATACAAGTTGATCTGAAGCAGAGTTTTCGAAAGTGCTCATTTCACCGTGAACAGCCTATAAATATGTTGCTAGTAAGTAGCCTCGCAGGGAGGGAACATAATGCGGGATAATACACATAGTACATACAAGTAGATCTGAAGCAGAGTTTTCGAAAGTGCTCATTTCACTGTGAACAGCCTATAAATATGTTGCTAGTAATATGCCTCGCCAGTAGGGAACATAATGCGGTTATAATACACATAGTACATACAAGTAGATCTGAAGCAGAGTTTTCGAAAGTGCTCATTTCACTTTGAACAGCCTATAAATATGTTGCTAGTAAGTAGCCTCGCCAGTAGGAACATAATGCGTGATAATACACATAGTACATACAAGTAGATCTGAAGCAGAGTTTTCGAAAGTGCTCATTTCACCGTGTACAGCCTATAAATATGTTGCTAGTAATAGCCTCGCCAGTAGGGAACATAATGCGGGATAATACACATAGTACATACAAGTAGATCTGAAGCAGAGTTTTCGAAAGTGTCCATTTTTCGTGAACAGCCTATAAATATGTTGCTAGTAAGTAGCCTCGCCAGTAGGGAACATAATGCTGATAATACACGTAGTACATACAAGTAGATCTGAAGCAGAGTTTTCGAAAGTGCTCATTTCACTTTGAACAGCCTATAAATATGTTGCTAGTAAGTAGCCTCGCCAGTAGGGAACATAATGCGGGATAATACACATAGTAATACAAGTAGATCTGAAGCAGAGTTTTCGAAAGTGCTCATTTCACCGTGTACAGCCTATAAATATGTTGCTAGTAAATAGCCTCGCCAGTAGGGAACATAATGCGGGATAATACACATAGTACATACAAGTAGATCTGAAGCAGAGTTTTCGAAAGTGTCCATTTCATCGTGAACAGCCTATAAATATGTTGCTAGTAAGTAGCCTCGCCAGTAGGGAACATAATGCGGGATAATACACGTAGTACATACAAGTAGATCTGAAGCAGAGTTTTCGAAAGTGCTAATTTCACTTGAACAGCCTATAAATATGTTGCTAGTAAGTAGCCTCGCCAGTAGGCAACATAATGCGGGATAATACACATAGTACATACAAGTAGATCTGAAGCAGAGTTTTCGAAAGTGCTCATTTCACCGTGAACAGCCTATAAATATCTTGCTAGTGAGTAGACTCGCCAGTAGGGAACATAATGCGGGATAATACACATAGTACATACAAGTAGATCTGAAGCAGAGTTTTCGAAAGTGCTCATTTCACCGTGAACAGCCAATAAATATGTTGCTAGTAAGTAGCCTCGCCAGTAGGGAACATAATGCGGGATAATACACATAGTACATACAAGTAGATCTGAAGCAGAGTTTTCGAAAGTGCTCATTTCACCGTGAACAGCCTATAAATATGTTGCTAGTAAATAGCCTCGAGAGTAGGGAACATAATGCGGGATAATACACATAGTACATACAAGTAGATCTGAAGCAGAGTTTTCGAAAGTGCTCATTTCACTTTGAACAGCCTATAAATATGTTGCTAGTAAGTAGCCTCGCCAGTAGGGAACATAATGCGTTATAATACACATAGTACATACAAGTAGATCTGAAGCAGAGTTTTCGAAAGTGCTCATTTCACCGTGAACAGCCTATAAATATGTTGCTAGTAAGTAGTCCCCGCCAGTAGGGAACATAATGCGGGATAATACACATAGTACATACAAGTAGATCTGAAGCGAGTTTCGAAAGTGCCATTTCCGTGAACAGCCTTAAATATGTTGCTAGTAGTAGCTCGCCAGTAGGGAACATAATGCGGGATAATACACATAGTACATACAAGTAGATCTGAAGCAGAGTTTTCGAAAGTGCCATTTCACTTTGAACAGCCTATAAATATTTGCTAGTAAGTAGCTCGCCAGTAGGGAACATAATGCGGATAATACACATAGTAATACAAGTAGTCTGAAGCAGAGTTTTCGAAGTGCTCATTTCACCGTGAAAGCCTATAAATATTTGCTAGTAAGTAGCCTCGCAGTAGGGAACATAATGCGGGATAATACACATAGTACATACAAGTAGATCTGAAGCAGATTTTCGAAAGTGCTCATTTCACCGTGAACAGCCTATAATTTTGCTAGTAGTAGCTCGCAGTAGGGAACATAATGCGGGAAATAACATAGTACATACAAGTAGATCTGAAGCAGATTTTCGAAAGTGCTCATTTCACGTGAACAGCCTATAAATATGTTGCTTAATAGCCTGCCAGTAGGGAACATAATGCGGATAATACACATAGTACATACAAGTGATCTGAAGCAGAGTTTTCGAAAGTGCTCATTTCACGTGAACAGCCTATAAATATTTGCTAGTAGTAGCCTCGCCAGTAGGGAACATAATGCGGGATAATACACATAGTACATACAAGTAGATCTGAAGCAGAGTTTTCGAATGCTCATTTCACGTGAACGCCTATAATATGTTGCTAGTAAGTAGCCTCGCCAGTAGGGACATAATGCGGGTAATACACAGTACATACAAGTAGATCTGAAGCAGAGTTTTCGAAAGTGTCATTTCACCGTGAACAGCCTATAAATATTGCTAGTAGTAGCCTCGCCAGTGGGAACATAATGCGGGATAATACACTAGTACATACAAGTAGATCTGAAGCAGAGTTTCGAAAGTGTCATTTCACTGAACAGCCTATAAATATGTTGCTAGTAAGTAGCCTCGCCAGTAGGGAACATAATGCGGGATAATACACATAGTACATACAAGTAGATCTGAAGCAGAGTTTTCGAAGTGTCATTTCACGTGAACAGCCTATAATATGTTGCTAGTAATAGCCTCGCATAGGGAACATAATGCGGGTAATACACATAGTACATCAAGTAGATCTGAAGCAGAGTTTCGAAAGTGCCATTTCACTTGAACAGCCTATAAATATGTTGCTAGTAATAGCCTCGCAGTAGGGAACATAATGCGGGATAATACACATAGTACATACAAGTAGATCTGAAGCAGAGTTTTCGAAAGTGCTCATTTCACCGTGAACAGCCTATAAATATGTTGCTAGTAAGTAGCCTCGCCAGTAGGGAACATAATGCGGGATAATACACATAGTACATACAAGTAGATCTGAAGCAGAGTTTTCGAAAGTGTCATTTCACTTTGAACAGCCTATAAATATGTTGCTAGTAAGTAGCCTCGCCAGTAGGGAACATAATGCGGATAATACACATAGTACATACAGTAGATCTGAAGCAGAGTTTTCGAAAGTGCTCATTCACTGAACAGCCTATAAATATGTTGCTAGTAAGTAGCTCGCCAGTAGGGAACATAATGGGGATAATACCATGTACATACAAGTAGATCTGAGCAGAGTTTTCGAAAGTGCTCATTTCACCGTGAACAGCCTATAAATATGTTGCTAGTAAGTAGCTCGCCAGTAGGGAACATAATGCGGGATAATACACATAGTACATTAAGTAGATCTGAAGCAGAGTTTTGAAAGTGCTCATTTCACCGTGAACAGCCTATAAATATCTTGCTAGTAAGTAGCCTCGCCAGTAGGGAACATTAAAGCGGGATAATACACATAGTACATACAAGTAGATCTGAAGCAGAGTTTTCGAAGTGCTCATTTCACTGTGAACAGCCTATAAATATGTTGCTTTGTAATAGACTCGCCAGTAGGGAACATAATGCGGGATAATACACATAGTACATACAAGTAGATCTGAAGCAGAGTTTTCGAAAGTGCTCATTTCACTTTGAACAGCCTATAAATATGTTGCTAGTAAGTAGCCTCGCCAGTAGGGAACATAATGCGGGATAATACACATAGTACATACAAGTAGATCTGAAGCAGATTTTCGAAAGTGCTCATTTCACCGTGAACAGCCTATAATATGTTGCTAGTAAGTAGCCTCGCCAGTAGGGAACATAATGCGGGATAATACACATAGTACATACAAGTAGATCTGAAGCAGAGTTTTCGAAAGTGCTCATTTCACCGTGAACAGCCTATAAATATGTTGCTAGTAAGTAGCCTCGCCAGTAGGCAACATAATGCGGGATAATACACATAGTACATACAAGTAGATCTGAAGCAGAGTTTTCAAAAATGTCTCATTTCACCGTGAACAGCCTATAAATATGTTGCTAGTAAGTAGCCTCGCCAGTAGGGAACATAATGCGGGATAATACACATAGTACATACAAGTAGATCTGAAGCAGAGTTTTCGAAAGTGCTCATTTCACCGTGAACAGCCTATAAATATGTTGCTAGTAAGTAGCCTCGCCAGTAGGGAACATATGCGGGATAATACACATAGTACATACAAGTAGATCTGAAGCAGAGTTTTCGAAAGTGCTCATTTCCCGTGAACAGCCTATAAATATGTTGCTAGTAAGTAGCCTCGCCAGTAGGGAACATAATGCGGGATAATACACATAGTACCATACAAGTAGATCTGAAGCAGAGTTTCGAAATGTGCTCATTTCCACCGTGAACAGCCTTTTAAATATGTTGCTAGTAATAGCCTCGCCAGTAGGGAACATAATGCCCCCCCCCCCCCCCCCCCCCCCCCCCCCCCCCCCCCCCCCCCCCCCCCCCCCCCCCCCCCCCCCCCCCCCCCCCCCCCCCCCCCCCCCCCCCCCCCCCCCCCCCCCCCCCCCCCCCCCCCCCCCAAAAAAAAAAAAAAAAAAAAAAAAAAAAAAAAAAAAAAAAAAAAAAAAAAAAAAAAAAAAAAAAAAAAAAAAAAAAAAAAAAAAAAAAAAAAAAAAAAAAAAAAAAAAAAAAAAAAAAAAAAAAAAAAAAAAAAAAAAAAAAAAAAAAAAAAAAAAAAAAAAAAAAAAAAAAAAAAAAAAAAAAAAAAAAAAAAAAAAAAAAAAAAAAAAAAAAAAAAAAAAAAAAAAAAAAAAAAAAACAGAGTTTTCGAAAGTGCTCATTTCACTTTGAACAGCCTATAAAAATGTTGCTAGTAAGTAGCCTCGCCAGTAGGGAACATAATGCGGGATAATACACATAGTACATACCGGTAGATCTGAAGCAGAGTTTTCGAAAGTGCTCATTTCACCGTGAACAGCCTATAAATATGTTGCTAGTAAGTAGCCTCGCCAGTAGGGAACATAATGCGGGATAATACACATAGTACATACAAGTAGATCTGAAGCAGAGTTTTCGAAAGTGCTCATTTCACTTTGAACAGCCTATAAATATGTTGCTAGTAAGTTGCCTCGCCAGTAGGGATCATAATGCGGGATAATACACATAGTACATACAAGTAGATCTGAAGAAGAGTTTTCGAAAGTGCTCATTTCACCGTGAACAGCCTATAAATATGTTGCTAGTAAGTAGCCTCGCCAGTAGGGATCATAATGCGGATAATACACATAGACATACCAGGGGAATCTGAGAGAGATTTTCCGAAAAGAGCCTTTCCGGAACACGCCTTAAATATGTTTAGTAAGTACCTGAGTGGGACATATCGGGGTAACTAGTACATACAAATTGCTGAAGCGAGTTTTCGAAAGTGCTCATTTCTTTTGGGTACGCCGTAAATATGGTTGCCGTATTCCCTGCCACGAGGGTCCATATGCATATACACATAGTCATAAATGTTTGAAGAAGAGTTTTCGAAAGTGCTCATTTCGCCGTGAACGCCTATAAATAGATGCTGTGTAGCCCGCAGTAAGGGATCACTAAATGCAGGCCCAATGTATTGTAAAGGCCACTTGCAGACCGCGCGCAACCAATTAGAGGAGGAGAACTCCGAGATCATAGAAGCCGCCGCGCCAACTCGCCCCTGTGTACTTATTTAGTATGTATGTGGGAGCCGCGGTGTCCGGGCGGTTAGACTGCTCGTCTCACACCATTGCGAACCGAGTTCGTCGTCCGGCCGAGTAACAATCGTGCCTGGTGATGTCTCTGGTCGGCGGGTTTTCTCGGAGATCTGCCGTTTCTCCTGCCCTCGCATTCCGGCGTCGCGCCATGCTCATCTCGCTCCACCCTCATCGGCTCTCAAGACCTCGTTGTTGATAACCGCCATATCTCTCTCGAGTGTGTGATGTCGGCCCGGGTTTGTGTAGCGGGCAAACGATACAGCACTGGCTGTGTAGCGCCCAGGTATAGGCTATTCACGGTAAATGAGCAATTTTGAAAGCCCTGCTTATGATCTACTTGCACGTACGTTGTGTATTCTTCCACCTTATGTAACATTAACATTGTCATCAGCCTCATAACTTTATTCATGCGTTGGACAAGTAAAACCGTAAAATTATTAGGAAAGTAAGTATTTAAGAAATGTGATAATATTTACTCTTAGATTCATTATAAAAGAACAGAAATCGAAATAAATAATTTTAAGTTATGAGAAATTATTACCTAATACTTTTTATTAGACATAAAGATACGGAACTACTCCCATCAATCGTTACGAACTTTATTGGGCGCATGTCACTCAGTGCTCCAGTTAAAACATATGCATGTAGGAGGAGTAAAATTGGATTTCTAAAGTGCTCACTTTATTGTGAACGGCCTTTAGGTGTGCCAGCGAGGGTGTAGAGCCCAGGTAGGAGTGTGTGAGGGTGTATAGCCGCTTGGTGGCGTGGGAACAGCCAGTTCCATGGGAACAATCGCCGGCCGCACACTCCTCTACTTGACCCTGCAATTATGGAGGCTGGCCAGGCCGGGTCACGATCACGTATTCCACTCGCAAACACCCTGTCTGCCTCTCGCTCTCGCTCTCTCTCCCCAGGTGCCCGTCTAGCCAGCCTCCTACACTCGCCATGCAACATCTTACATCACACTGTCTCTCCCTGCATACTCTATGTATGTACACGATACTTCTCATTTACAGTCACTTTTATATTCCCTAATATTCCATTTGTAACAGCTCCAGGGTAGTCACCGCCACACGAGTATGGACTAAAGATGAGGTAGACCGCTTATTGGTCTTCTGCGCGACCTACCCCAATCCTACACAACTGTCAAAGTCACATGGTCGACAGTGATGAACGTGTTTGTTTGAGATCTTAATTTGTAATGGCAAGCACTCTTATATTCATAAAATACTTTTACCAGTTTGAATGTAATCAGAAAGCATTACAAACTGATTAGAGGAAGTATAAAAACATCCCAAAAGTAATTGTTTACTAAACACTGTTCTATCCACAAACCAAATGCTCGCCATTTCTGCTAGACGTAGGCAGAAAAGCAGTTCATTGTTAGGCCACGGATATAGGTAGTGCGCAGCCAGCGAGATCGTTCTACCTCATCTTCAGTCTGTAGCCGTCACACACTGACAATTCATGTTTTTACTGTCGTGGTGCTTAAGTAATATACATTTATTTATAAGTGAGTGCTTTTCAGTATTCTAAATTTCTAGTACTATTGTTTCACTAACGACTCCGAAATATTACGTGAAAAATGACATTACATAAATATGAAACACAGCCGAAACATCCACAAACATTATAAGATGGCTAATATTAAAAAATTTTTAATAATATATTACAAAAAAAAAAAACAATTTAATACAGTATTTGTTTGTAAAATAAGATGATTACGGCGTAATACTTTTACATATACACAATATCAAATAGAAAATCATTTAAAATTCGAAATATTATAATTGACGACAATTTTGCATATTTTAATTTATTTCGTTTCTGAAATTCGTCAAATGAAGTATGTTTACATATACCACGAACGTCTCTATCCGTAGTGCATAAAGTGATTCTATCGTGCTAGAGCAGACGCCTCAAAATATGGCGGTGGTTTAGCAATTCGAATTTGAACAATCATATTGCACACTCGATTCTATAAAATTACATCATAAACTTGGAAATGAAAAAATAAATACTATCCATACATTTTACTAACGCAGTATGCACAGAAAGGACCCGACATAGGAGGTACAATGAATTAAATAAGGGAATAATGCCAATCAGTGACAATCAGTGACAGCCACTGTTATTTCACAATGCGACTTATGTGTCACTGTTCCTGTTTGTCACCGTTTCGGGAATGCTGTAACTTTTGCTATATCTGCTAATAATTCGGAGTTATTTCTTACGCAAAAGTTACGTGAATACATGAAGGTACAGAGAAAATGGCGAATCCGTTATATCGTCGCCTTCTGGACATATTAGCAATGAATGTCGCATTGTTGTAATATTCTCAGACGACCGGTCCTTAAAAAAAAAAAAAACGTAATATTTGTATGGTTGTTTATAATACAGCTATAAAACCAGAAATGCGTTTACTAATTTATAATGAAATAAGATGGTATTTCCCATTAAATATTAAGAAATGTAAGTTTTCAATTCAATAAATCGCTGCTCAACTACGACTATTATCCACAAATGACTATTATCCACAAATGAAACTAACATAAAGCAATTGATATCACTTCAGATTATAAATTACCATTGTACTAAATTTGTAACAGAATATATTATTTAGTGTCAATTTGAACTGGAGCTCATAGAAACCTGTGGCGGTATTTGTGGAGCAAGGCAGTTGGCAGCGGTTAGCCTATTAAGAGCATTCTCCCCTCAACAACACCACAAGAAAAGAAACGGCACGGGTCAGGTTGCGGTGCGTTTGAGCATAATTAAGTGTAAGTAAGTAAAACTAGAAGCCTAACCCATAACTCAGTTTCTTACCAACTATACCACTATATTCGGTAAACACTTCGTATGTAACACCAGACACATATACTTCAAACTTATGGAAGGGAGGTGCTAGGTATATCTAGCTTGTATAATAAAAAACAACCTCAAATCGGGTGAAATCAGTATTTTTTTTTATTTTACTCAAATGATCTTACCATTTGCAAACAAGTAATCATAAATATGTTTGAAGTACAATAACAAAGGCTATAACAGCATAGAAATCAATGGTATTTTCGATGAATACGTTTTATATGATTATAATATTTCTTATTTACTGCAATTCGTATTTTGTAAATTTGGTTATTTTATATTTCTTTCATTTTACCAATTCTGGATCCCGAGATGTACTTTGATTTTTAAGTTACAAATTCAATTTTCCTTAGTGACCGTTTTAGCCAACCATATTAGCACACAGTATTACATTTATGCCAAACATACTAGCACACAGTATTACATTTTGACCAACCATACCAGCACACAGTATTTCATTTAGGCCAGCCATACTAGCACACAGTATTACATTTAGGCCAACCATACTAGCACACAGTATTACATTTAGGCCAGCCATACTAGCACACAGTATTACATTTTGGTCAACCATACTAGCACACAGTATTACATTTTGGCCAATCATACTAGCACACAGTATTACATTTTGACCAAACATACTAGCACACAGTATCTATTTTGGCCAACAATATCAGCACACAGTATTACTTTTAGGCCAATCATACTAGCACACAGTATTACATTTTGGCCAACCATATTAGCACACAGTATTACATTTTGGCCAACCATATTAGCACACAGTATTACATTTAGGCCAACCATACCAGCACACAGTATTACATTTTGGCCAACCATACCAGCACACAGTATTACATTTTGGCCAACCACACCAGCACACAGTATTACATTTTGGCCAACCATATTAGCACACAGTATTACATTTTGGCCAACCACACCAGCACACAGTATTACATTTTGGCCAACAATACTAGCACACAGTATTACATTTAGGCCAACCATACTTGCACACAGTATTACATTTAGGCCAACCACACCAGCACACAGTATTACATTTTGGCCAACAATACTAGCACACAGTATTACATTTAGGCCAACCATACTAGCACACAGTATTACATTTTGGCCAATCATACTAGCACGCAGTATTACATTTTGACCAACCATACTAGAACACAGTATTACTTTTAGGCCAACCATAGTAGCACACAGTATTTCATTTAGGCCAGCCATACTAGCACACAGTATTACATTTAGGCCAACCATACTAGCACACAGTATTTCATTTAGGCCAACCATACCAGCACACAGTATTACATTTTGGCCAACCATACTAGCACACAGTATTACATTTTGGCCAATCATACTAGCACACAGTATTACATTTAGGCCAACCATAGTAGCACACAGTATTTCATTTAGGCCAGCCATACTAGCACACAGTATTACATTTAGGCCAACCATACTAGCACACAGTATTTCATTTAGGCCAGCCATACTAGCACACAGTATTACATTTAGGCCAACCATACTAGCACACAGTATTACATTTAGGCCAACAATACTAGCACACAGTATTTCATTTAGGCCAACCATACTAGCACACAGTATTTCATTTAGGCCAGCCATACTAGCACACAGTATTACATTTAGGCCAACCATACTAGCACACAGTATTTCATTTAGGCCAGCCATACTAGCACACAGTATTACATTTTGGCCAAACATACTAGCACACAGTATTACATTTAGGCCAACCATAGTAGCACACAGTATTTCATTTAGGCCAGCCATACTAGCACACAGTATTTCATTTAGGCCAGCCATACTAGCACACAGTATTACATTTAGGCCAACCATACCAGCACACAGTATTACATTTTGGCCAACCATACTAGCACACAGTATTACATTTTGGCCAATCATACTAGCACACAGTATTACATTTAGGCCAACCATACCAGCACACAGTATTACATTTTGGCCAACCATACTAGCACACAGTATTTCATTTTGGCCAATCATACTAGCACACAGTATTACATTTAGGCCAACCATAGTAGCACACAGTATTTCATTTAGGCCAGCCATACTAGCACACAGTATTACATTTTGGCCAACCACACCAGCACACAGTATTACATTTTGGCCAACAATACTAGCACACAGTATTACATTTAGGCCAACCATACTAGCACACAGTATTACATTTTGGCCAATCATACTAGCACGCAGTATTACATTTTGACCAACCATACTAGAACACAGTATTTATTTTCGCCAACAATATCAGCACACAGTATTACTTTTAGGCCAATCATACTAGCACACAGTATTACATTTTGGCCAACCATATTAGCACACAGTATTACATTTTGGCCAACCATACTAGCACACAGTATTACATTTTGGCCAACCATACCAGCACACAGTATTACATTTTGGCCAACCATATTAGCACACAGTATTACATTTTGGCCAACCATACCAGCACACAGTGTTACATTTTGGCCAACCATACCAGCACACAGTATTACATTTTGGCCAACCATACCAGCACACAGTATTACATTTTGGTCAACCATACCAGCACACAGTATTACATTTTGACCAAACATACTAGCACACAGTATCTATTTTGGCCAACAATATCAGCACACAGTATTACTTTTAGGCCAATCATACTAGCACACAGTATTACATTTTGGCCAACCATATTAGCACACAGTATTACATATTGGCCAACCATACTGACATGCAGTATTACATTTTGGTCAACCATACTAGCACACAGTATTACATTTAGGCCAACCATACCAGCACACAGTATTACATTTTGGTCAACCATACTAGCACACAGTATTACATTTTGGGGTTCACAAAACAAGCTTTCTTGGTGGTATTGACGATCTGGAATCCTCCATGTTAAATGTTAATAATGAAATTTTTAACGGGTCTTGATAGATGAACGGAAAGTCTGACGAAATAGATTTTCAAAACTCTATCCAAAGTTTTTATCAGTATCACATGCTCATGCGAAATAAAATGAGAATAAATTGGCCTGGAGATGCACGAGTTGCAGATCACGAACACATCCCCAATGGGGATGTCCCCGATAACAGGAAACTAAGTCTTGGAGAAAGGGTGGCCAAAGTACGACCACGCCCTATCTCCGAAGTTACATAATTTATGTTATCTTAGGCCAGTCGGGTGGAACCACTGCATCAATAATTGAGACATAAATAAGCAAATTCCGCAACAATTACAATGGACAAAAGTGCGAGACGGAATATTAGTTACACAATAAACATACTTTTTGCGGTAAAAGTGAAGACTTTACATAGTTATTGTGGATTACGAGTGCCTAATAAGGGTATGATGTGACAATATTAGCCTGTTGATGAAGAAGGAAGTGACGTACTGGAAATTATCACAGAATAAGATCGATTCGAGACGACAAGTACTAACATTTATCGATTTACATTTCACAACTTCTAAAATTTAGTTTACAAAAAATTACATTTAGGCCTAAAATAAGACCAAATTTTAAAAACAACAGAATTAGTTACTAATTGTCAAATACACCGCATGATACACAATACTAACTTACAAACAGTAAGTACTCATTTTTTTTAAACTTGTCAATCCTTGACATACTCTTTGGCAGGGCTTAAAAATTTATTTTATCGAGAAAACGGGAGTTTTAATATCAAATAAACATTACATTAGCAAACAAAATATTAAAAACTGAAAAATTACAAAGAATATTGGTGATAGTTGACACACCAATTACTTATTGATCCAAAAATATAGGTGATGACATAAATATTATTAAGTCGTTTTGTATATAATTCAAAATAAGTTTCCAAAATAATTAATTGCTTTTCTGAGCAAAACTAAAACACGCGCATGATACAGAACAATAAAAGAGGATACAATTACATGAATAAAGTCGTTAGCGAATAAGGTTACCACAGTAACTAGTACTTAACAAGTACTTAATACTTAAACAATACTTTGACAGAACATGGGATAACAACTGTCACTGAATTGCGTGTTTTTACCGATTCCTGAAAGCGGAATCCGAGTCACAGACTCACAAAACAACCAGAAACATGCGCATTATGAAGTATAGGCCACCAAGGCGACACAAACCCTCATGTGTGTATACATACACACACGCACACACATGAGGGTTTGTGTTTGGGTTTGGTTTATTACGTTCATATCCATATATATATATGTATGTATGAACGTAATAAATGACTATTATCATGTAAGAGTGCATCCATATCTATAAGCATTCGTGTTATTTTATATGTTAACGAGAGTAATGTTCAATCTAAACTCAGTCTAGACGATGTTTAGACACTGGACGAGCTAAAAAGGAAAATACGAAACAAAGAAAACAGTGTTATGTTTTTCCAACCGGTAAAGAAATACTTCAAAGGTCGAGGATTTAATACTGGCGAGTACATGAATCAGTTGAATACAGGTTCAAGAACAGAGATCTTAGTCTCACATGGCGCTCAAGTAGGTGTCATATTGTCTGGATAGTCAACGAATTCCGGCCCTGAACAGTTTTTTTTGTTGCTATGCTTGAGTCAGTTCCAAATAGCGTACTTTGTTTACACGTGTGTGTCGAATCCTCGCCCGTTCAAGAAATTCCTTTAACGATCAGAAAAGATGATAGAAAGTTACTAATAAAGAAACTTATGCTTGTAGCGATAACTTCGTGAGCCTGACCAAGGCGCTGATAGTGTATCTCTTTTTTTTTTTTTTGTTGCGAGAAATTCGCCACTAGTCATTGAATGTCATCTTCTCCACGCACACATTTCTCCTTACACACTGGCCATCACGTGAAGAGTTCAGGCCCGCACAAAGACATTCCATACCCCGTGAGCAAACAAAAGTGTGCCCCCCTTTTTTATTTATTTATTCCAAAAAATAGGCAAACTTTTGTACCCTGAGAATGCTTGTTTCCATGATTACACTCTGTCCATGGTAATGTGAGCACCATTTCAAGCCATTTTCCATGATTACACTCTGTCCATGGTAATGTGAGCACCATTTCAAGCCATTTTCCATGATTACACTCTGTCCATGGTAATGTGAGCACCATTTCAAGCCATTCTCCATGATTACACTCTGTCCATGGTAATGTGAGCACCATTTCAAGCCATTCTCCATGATTACACTCTGTCCATGGTAATGTGAGCACCATTTCAAGCCATTCTCCATGATTACACTCTGTCCATGGTAATGTGAGCACCATTTCAAGCCATTCTCCATGATTACACTCTGTCCATGGTAATGTGAGCACCATTTCAAGCCATTCTCCATGATTACACTCTGTCCATGGTAATGTGAGCACCATTTTAAGCCATTCTCCATGATTACACTCTGTCCATGGTAATGTGAGCACCATATCAAGCCATTCTCCATTTTACTTTTCATAAATAATTTTTGTCTTTCCACCATTTGTTGGTTTAAAAATTGCCATGTTACTAATAAATACAGTATATTCATTTCAAAAGTTAACACCTGAGACTAAAATAAAATGCATTTATTTGCTATTATTGATGCTGGGAGGTCCGTAATAAGTGCTATCTTTACTGTGAACGGCATATACATACAGTTAATATACAGGATTACTCAAAATTTTCGGGAGATCTGAATAACATGAAAAGTAAAATATACAAAAGGGAATGTTTCACACACTTTGCGGTGATAAGATTATATCGGTTTAGCGCAGACGTCTTCCTGTCTCGACGCGCCATCGCCAAGTCTATGCGAATCATGACGACGACATCCATGCCCACTGTACGACATGGCAACGCCGCACCGCGAAGGTCTCTGCTGTTCGCTCCAGAGAATCCTCTATCAAAGAAATTAGCTATGTAATTGAATAAAGAACATTATTAAAAGAAAATGTGTTAACCAAAGGGGTTTGGACACTCTACTTTCCTTTTTCATTATATATTACAAAAACATATCTTTTTTGTAAAATTCGTTTAAGAAAAGTCACAGAGGATCAGGTATAAATCTTTTAAAAAATACAGTATCTGAAAACCTCCCCCTCCCCCCCTGCCCCCGCACAAACCCGATATCCAGGTGACCGGGGCCCATAAGAAATTGCACCCTGGCTTCCCTCCCCCTTGGGGCCGCGGTGGCTGACCGGTTAGCATGCTCGCCTCCCATCAATGTGAACCATATTCAGCGCCCGACCGGGTCACACCGGATTTTCATCAAGTGGGAATCGTGCTGAACGATGCCGTTGGTCGGCGGGTTTTCTCGGAGATCTCCCATTCCCCCGTCCCTTCATTCCGGCTCTGCTCCATACACGCCTCCATCATCCTCATCGGCTCTGAAGATCTCAATGTTAAGAGCCGCCCAAATCGCTCCACTCCCCCCCCCCCCCCCACTTCTTGTGAGTGGGGGTGTGCGCCCGTGGCAGTTCCAATCTTATGTGCTGCCTGATTGTGCTACTTGGGCAGACTAGGTACCACAGAACAGAACATATTAAATGTGTCGCATTATAACATTTAAAATCAAGTTAAATTCTAAAACAGAGGCTTCAATTAATTTCTTAAGGTTTAAAAGAAAAGATTACGTTATAATTTAAAACTATCAAAAGTTAAAATTCCTCTGCCTCCATCCTTGAACCCTCGCCCCGCCATCCTCTCCGCAGACAGAGGAGCCGACGGTGGTTCTGAGGTGTCCGTCATGTGTTTGATGTCTGTGTCTGTGTTGTGTTGGTGTCAGTGTAATGTTGTTTTTGTAGATGTTGTATAGTGTAAGTTCTTTTCTTCAGTTTATTTGTCCTTGTGTGTATCTGTATTATTAATATCTGTGTGGGTAGTTTGACATCAATATACAGAATATTATTGTTTATATTGATATGTGATGTATTGTATGCGAGAGCTCAATAGGAACATTTTGTAATTTAGTTTCTAAACTTCAACTAATAGTATTTATTATTCACACACTATCTACTATCAAGATTGGTAGGCTTTCTTCGAGTAGTGATTGCATTTCAATAACGAGCTAGCTAACTCAGTAGCCATCTTCCAATCACAGCCACATGTCTGGTCAAGTAGAGCATGCAAACTTACATAACACTGCGAATGTGCAGCTACACTTTACAATCTGTTCCCTCAAACACTAATCTGAACTAATCACGTGGCGTCTTTCAATTACATTTTAACACTTTTCTATGTACGTAAGCTCATTTGTATAGTGTATTCGCAGTTTCTTCACATCTTTTGAATCTTAAACTTTGAAAAATCACCCTATCTACAGAGTGTTTGGTTGTTCCGTAAATATGCCACGTATCACAAGGTTTTGTATACTTTTTTTTTTGGTTTGCGTTAAAATACGTTATTATTGGTTAAATTACACGTTTACTGATATTTTACCTTTAAATTATTATATTACATTTAGAATTAATTTGAATATGAACAGTGAGAAAGCATGCTTGTTGGCAATGCTTAGCAGAGAATAGTAGTTGTGAAAATTATTACACTGAGTGCGCACAAATGCGGTATGCAGTTCATTTTGTGTAAATTCCTAAAATTTGTTAAGTTCCGTTTGCACGAGGCGAAGGAATATCCCAGAAGTAGAACTTTAGAAGGGCTTCAGAAGAGTTTGAAGTATTGTGAATGGGCTATATACACGCTTGTAGCTATTTATCTGCACCTGTATTTATGCATGTAACTAAATACAAGCAATATAATGTCAGAGCAAACAGTCTGCGGACGTGGATCATAGAGAAAATCACTACTAGTCAGTCTTGCTAGTGTCTCGGACGCATGCGCAGTTCTTTCACGATTACTTCCAACTTTCCTGAAGCTCTGTTTAAGTCCTACTTCCAACGTATCCCTCCGCTTCGTGCAATCAAAGTGACAACGCATTGCATTCGTGCTCAATGAAAGTAGCAGTGTTCTGCAGAATAACTATTTCCTAATATATTATAAAGGCTGTTCACGATAAAGTAAGCACTTTTAAAATCAACCCAAGAAAAAAGTCACTGCTACAAACGTCATATATTTTAATGGGCGCCGTGAGTGACATTCGCCCAATGAAGTTGGTAACGGTGGAGGGAAAGTAGTTCCATATCTTACCGTTGGATATAAAGTGTTAAGTAACAATCTACAATACATTACATTATTTATTTCGCTTACTGTTATTTTTAATACGTTGAAATATAAAAATGAGCAGATTTGTAAAATATTTACTTTTCTTACAATTTCACCGTTTCACTTGACCGATGCATGTATAAAGTGACGAAGCCCCCGACAATGATAATTTTACATAAGGCAGAAGAATTTATAACGTCTACACTAGTGGATACTAAGCAGGGTTTTCAAAAGTGCTCATTTTACCGTGAGCAACCTATACCAACACACATATTTTCGCACTGTTTTTATTCATATTTATTAAAACTGAAGTATTATAATTTCTAGGTAAAAGATTTCTAAAAGTTTAATTTAAACAAAAGTAAGGTTCTTTTATGTTAACAGAAGTAGGTATAAAACGATTGTGTTGCGTTGCGTTTTAGGAAGCAACCAAACATGGTGTACATTGGGTGATTTTACAAAAGCTTGATTCAAAAAGTGTGAAGAAACCGAGAATAGACAATAGAGGCCAATTTCACATTGACTTTGGTTCCATGTGACCTTCGATATGAACTACCGCTTTAAGTCAAAATGACCAAGAAAAAAAAAATACATAAGTAATTTACACACCCCCCCCCCCCCCCCACACACACACACATTTTGCCGATATTATGGTGCGACTAATTCTGTCGCCTTCTCTTAGTTGAATGTAACTCCTATGTGTTGCTTCGGAATGCGTCCATAGGGAATTACTTATGAACTGCTTGTGGCGGAGGCGTGTAAAGTCGTGATATATACAGAATAGATTAATGAGCGAACGTACAGTATATGAGTAACTATTCCCACGTTGTTTCGTGTCTATAAGTCTGATCTGAAACCCTCCCTGAAGCAAGGGACAGAAGGATCGATGACTCATGTGTGCTAGCCACTCGGCGGCTGTACGAACAAGAGGGGGGGGGGGTGTACCACTTGTCTCGGGTGAAGGACGTTCTGGGTTCGAGTAAGGCACGCGTGTTAGTTTAAGTTAGGTCATAAGTTAGTTTCTAAGCCGTTACTTGATAAGCCGTCAGACATGGAACACCGGGGAATGTTATTAAGCCCTGTACAATACAATACAATACAATATAGGACCGCCTTTTGTTGGGCGAGTAAACTAACTCGTAAATTCTGGGGAATAAATCCTTCTACATTATTTTTTATATTCAACTAGGTGCCCAGCCAGTGACCATTTTTTTTAGTATTGTCACGTGCCTAGAACAGTGACAATGACACAAAGTTTAGTTATCATACAAAGA
This sequence comes from Dryococelus australis, assembly GCA_029891345.1. Taxonomy (NCBI): domain Eukaryota; kingdom Metazoa; phylum Arthropoda; class Insecta; order Phasmatodea; family Phasmatidae; genus Dryococelus; species Dryococelus australis. Next base: position 18,758,697 of record CM056999.1, read on the forward strand.
CTGAAAAAAAAAAAAAAGTGAAATTAACTCAACATTGGATTTAGTTATAACCACTGAGCTACTGCGGCCCCACTTGGAATCGCTCTATACACTGAACCACTAAGGCCCTACTTGGAATAGCTCTATCCACTGAGCCACTAAGGCCCCACTTTGAATAACTCTATCCACTGAGCCACTAAGGACTCACTTAATTAGCTCAACACTGAAGCGAGACATTTAAAGTAAAAAAAAAAATATTCCATTACCTTCACATCTGTATGCAATAATCGCTATGGATTAAGACAAAACTTTCATAGGAAAAAGTAATTTAAAAAAATATTTAGAGTCAAAAGTCATTATTGCGTAATCAGATCGTTCTGAAATTCGAACTTGGCCTGTATTTGACCCTGAGGGTTCTCTCTGCGAAGTTTGAAGAACTTCTGTTAAGTTTCAAGGGACTTAGAGGTATTAAAGACGGACGGACGGACGAACAGAGATCGTCTCCTTGTATAGTAGATGTTGTATGATATACAATAGAGGTTTGAACAGCACGTCAAAATTCAAACCGCGACGTCTATGGACTAATATAAACAAACTTTCCAAGTGACAATTTCTTTTGGAAAAGTCATATAGCATTTTTTAATTTAAGTTGAAGATAGGCCATCGAGTAGAGTTGTACCTATAGTGGACTTCCCCAGGCTACATTATCTGACCACTCCAGCTGTAGTTCGAGGGATGAACACCACGTCGCGCTAGTCTAGTTTTGTGACGTGTGCGTGGAGAATGCCACATTGGCATCTACCTTCTCTCTCACTCATACTCCATCTCTGTCGCACCCAGGACCAACTCCGCAACAGTCGAACGTGATCTGAATGTCTGCTATACCCACACGCTGGGACAGACAAGATGGCGGACACCCGAATTTATATCTCATGTCGTATATATCCGTTTACGAAAATATTACACGTTCTGTAAAACATAGGTATGAACAAAATGAAACATAATGTACGCATAAGTAACGGGAAACGTTGCATAATACTCATACGGCCATAATGAAAATAATAAACATCACTTTATGAAATACGCGATAACTGTAGATTGATATTATCACATGTGTGCACTGTAAGTGGTTTGTGTAGCTCAGTGAGTTAGTGCGCAGGTCTATGTATGGAGTTTTTTATGTGACTCATTATGACTGTTTATAACTTATTTCACTGTTAGAAAATGTTTATTTCTAGAATATCTTTGTATAAAAGCAATAATACGCAAGTACCAGCACAGTCCAGCCGACGATCAGTGATCGTTTGCTAATCACATCGATTGGTTTCTAAATTAGATCATTTGAGCTGTATAGCGTGAGTAATGTAAACAGGCACACATGAAAGCCTTATGTTTAATATTGTAACAATTCCGTCTTCATTTGGCTGCATAACCGTAAAAGCGTGTTTAATAACGGAGACCACATTATTGATTATTATGCTCATTAAAAGTACACATTTAAAAACACGGGCGTAGCCGGGATGGGGGGGGGGGGGGTGATATATAGGGAAATATCCACCCACCGAAATGAAAATAAAAATTGAAACCAAAATTGCAAGTTTTATTTTATTTTAATTCGCGGAAAATGTGAACTTCCTTGAACATGAAGAATGTTGATATCATTTTGGGGTTCCATATCTGTAATTTAACCCATTGATTATAAATAATTATGTAACACTATACATGTGTAATAATACAGGTACTGTATTCTGTTCGAAAGTAGAAATATGAAATCCCCCCCGGAATCTTTCTGCCGAGTACATTCTTAGCTACGCCCTTGTATAAATCATATGCCAATGTTTTAATGAGTGGAGTAAATGTCCGTCGTACATACATGTGAATACAGTACCTCGTTTTCCATACATAATCAGTGCCATTACTCATATCATATCCCATACATTAATAGTACTCGTATGTTAAAACCTAAATCAATGCAGTCTTCAGGGGGAAAAGGAGATAATCGTCATTCTTTGATGCACCACAAAGTACCTACATATAACATTTGGTTGCATTTTTTCCCTGTCCCTGCGAGTTGTTTTGCCTGCTGTATGAAACAGATGCGTTATTTCTTCCCTTTGCTATAGAAACTTGTATACCTTCTGTTGTGCTCATGAGTATAACAGAAAGTAACAGAAATTGGGTATCGTGTAAGGCCGGCTTAAACGACTCACGCCTCTCGCAGGATTTAGGCACTAGAAACTTCTTAAATCCTTTTTAAATATCGGGGAAAAAAAAAACAGTTTTGAAAATATGATACACTACATACTGCTAGTATTATACTACCATATTACAATTAATATTGTTAAGTGGTACGGAAATGCTAGTAAAAAGGAGAAAATACCCACGATAAACGAATCGAATTTACACTTGCTGTATGAATTAACACTCCTTGTTATGAAGATATTCGTGCATGTTATAAAATATATTTCGTTAGTATAGTATAACTGTGCAAACAAAATGAGTGGTCGTTAACGAAAAAAGTATTAATTCATTCAACACAACATGGGACACACAGAACATAACTACTTTAGGAAAAGTATATTATAATTATGTAAATATGCCACAAAGTTAACACGCAAGAATGCCCTACTGTCACAGATCATTCCAATTTGTACATAGTGTTCGTAAATTGCTGTCATTATCCATTTGTAGGCTAGGAGACGACAAACATTCCAGAATACACGAAAAACTTTTGACACTGTCAAGATATTTAATAATATTTCTGTTATTCTTGGTAACAACTGTACACTATGAACAGAGAAATATATTGATTCGAATGTGTTTAAACACACCTGCATGTCGTATTGCAGTATAAGCTATGACGTTTGAGGTAAAGCTGGGTTTACAATATCAATATTTAAGCATTATACTATACTTTAAGATGTGTGCAGAAGAAAGGAAGTGTGTTCTCTTATGTTCTGGTTCCCAGTGGAACTTATCAGGTCGTGTGAGTTGGTGGGATTTCCTAAAGGCATTGAAAGAAATAGTTGTATTTTACATATTTAGAAATGTATTTGAGACTACGACCAATCAGTACAGAGCAGTCGGTGTTGTTGGCGAGAAACTGTTATTCACAGTATTGTCAGTATAAAACAATATTACAATGGCGTGTGTGTGTACATGTTGACGATTATATTTGTTCACAAATAATAACCTTCTCTGATAGCAAATGTCGGCTTTGATGTATGATCTGCTGCAATATGGTTGTTTTATACGAGGTGTTGTTAGGAACAAAAGTAAACATGACAGGCTTGCTGCCTGTTTCCATTCGCTGAAATTAAGAATTAAAATATTAATAGAAAATTGCAAATACAGAAGACGTGTTTCTGTATGACAGATAAGCACCTACTGCATAATTCTAAATGCATTAGTTTTTGTATTGTAAACGTAGGCCGTGTCCGAAATGGCAAATTGTGTTGACAAAATGACCATGTGACCCGATATTTTATACAAACAGTGTGACGTATTTGGTAAATTAGTATTTAGTGTGTTGTATATAGCGGATATTAGCAAAAATAGAAAATAACAAAATCCCCGCCATGTTGGTTTTGACATTCAAAACACATGCGTGAATGCATACTTAAAACGTTTTTTGAAAACAAATAACTGTTTATAAAATACACTGATGTTTTGAAAAGCAAGTAAGTGTTATGCTTTGTTTATATATTCCGCAACATATGTTTTATTTTAAGTCATTATTGGATATTATATTATTTTCTTGTTTATTAACATATTCGCAGCATCCCAGTAATGATCGTAGAAATATTACGTCTATTTTAAGAATGTAATTTATATAAAACATATTTTCACTGTTACTGTAAGAATGTGCTGCCACGAGTGCTAAACAAGTGACTGTCGACAACTTCCGGATTGAAACCTACGAAATGACAAATTACGAAATAACGAATTTGTCCTTACGGACAGTGATTGGCAACGAGTCATTGCATTCAACCGATGTTTAGTGTGTACCTAGTCTGAAGTATAATATTGCGACTCTCTTTGTTATGTCTAGTTCTCATGCGTTCGTTAGTGTTAACAATACTGATAAACACTACAGTGTCAACGTTTTTTGCATTGTTGTGTGTCCGAGGTTTCAGTGTACAATATACAATGGTGTGCTGTGTTACCCTCGTGTAAATATAAACACACACAGCTGCCAACTTTTCAGACAATATCCACTAATGCACATCATTATTGTAAATGTGGATCTTACATAGACGACAGTTGTATTATCGCTTTAAAACAAACATCTGTTAGAGTTGAGCCTTATACGTGATCATTAATGTCCTTTCCCGCAGTGGGCATAAGGTTTGCTACTTAATGAGATGCGCGCTCATACAGTGTTCGCATTCGTCTACGTACGTATATGTTTTACATGTCTCAGGAAATGACGTACGCACGTACACGGGGAGACGAATATGTGTACGTCTCGCACCATTACAGCCCATAAGATACTATTCTGAAATTCGATTTATATGTACAGCAGTTCATAATTGTTACTCCTAATATTTCTTTTTATAAAGAGTGGAATGGATGTATTAACTTTCAAGAAACGCCACTGAGAAAAGTTCTTAACAATGTATACTCTTTAACCTTTAATGATCTAGAAGAGCCGGGATAAACATAACCAATTTTCGTCGTGATATGTTATAAACCAGGCGTGACATTGAATGTATAGTTAATATGCAGAGCAGTGAGAACACTGCCAATGTCTTTACAAGGCAAGGCATGCATGAGTGAAAACGGTATATCAATATGCGACATTTCATTTTTATTAATACCAATATTAGTGTTGAAAGGAAATTTACCTCTAGTTGTTACCAGTTTTTATGATCGATAACTGGGTTTACTGACTCAAATATATATTCATGTCTTTCCTTTAGCGTGTATGATTGGTTAATAGGACCACTTTCATTGTCATGCGCTGTCCTGCTACAGCTCCTAATGGATTGATAATTCTAAATCCTTGAGCCTATGTTCCAGCACATATTCAGCATGTGTTTTCCGTCAAAATGCTTGTTTAGAATCTTATCAGCTAACTAGTTTCTGTAAAGGAGGAAAATAAGTATGTCTATCAGAATGTATCACGTATCGAGCTGAGTGAAGTATGATTATATATATATAATATATATATATATATTAATGCATTCCTAGGTTCGGACACAGCCTTAATGACACTCGAATTGACATATTGAACGTAATGATAATTCGTACGAACAGTTACCTATATAGTAGATCACAACTGTAAACATTGGGTTCAATTGTAGACCGCCGTGCGTCTAACATATATTTCTCCATTATTGAACAATTATTTCCTGTCCATTTCCTTTCACATAAGAACGGAATGAAAAGTTTTCTATGATGTATGACATCATTCATAATTAATATGACGTATATAATTGTATGTGCTAACAGTACTCGTATTTTATCATGAACACCTGAACTATAGTAAAATAATAGATTATAATTAAAAACACTGACCGTTATATATTTATGATAGTTCATTTTTGCAGAAGTAAATAAAATAAAATAGTACTTGATATCGCTGCACATTTCCTCCAACACATAATTCTACGACATAAACGAAACACTGGCCATAGCCGCCACTAGTACATCATGAGTTGGGTATTCACAGCTGTAGAGAATTCTGGTAACTTGTGTGTGACAGGCTCGCCTCTGGCAGAACTTGAACGAACATGTGGGTGAGCCGAGGCCAGGGTTATGACATACTTTTATTGGATGCGGAACTGGTGACACCGCGCGGATGACGTCGTCGATAACACTAGCTCTCCTCTGGATCAACAACGGAACTAACACACAAAACTGGTCAGACTTTTTCCTATACCATGACCACTTTAGTGTATATCTTTACTCAATGGATAGACAAAGCTCCGTAGGGGATGCACATTTATTCATTCCTGCGTGCCATACAAGTTGCATACCACGATGTGGAATGTAACTGGCTTGTCTTGCGGCAATCGCCTGTACATAGGCCACCAAGTCAGTACGGGCCTACTCTACATTGGCAATACTGCTGTTTGTGTGTCGTTGGAAATAAAATGCAATTACTTCTGGCAACCTTTACTACTCAATTGCTAATCTTCCATTGTCCACGTAGTTATAGTTGATTCACGATAACTTCGGCCTTTACTGAAGCCCTGCTAAATTTATACTTTTGGTTACTGATTACGTATCCTTCCACTACACGTAAACATAAACACTGCCATGTGACTTCTACTTTTATAACTGTCACATGCATTGATTGCTGTTTACAGCTGTTCAGAGAATGCTGTCATATTTCCTACCAATGTTCATAATTTAGGCCTATAACAATATTTAGGTCGGCTTTATAACTATTTGTTACACACGATATAGCACGTTACACATAATACACATTAATATTTTGCCACGCCGGTGTTTGTTACAACTGTGGCGGAAACAACAGTAGTATTTAACCTGTTGTTATCAATATGTGTTTGGAATGAAAATTAAAACGAAGAGGCAACCAGTCCAACGAAACGACGCAGTAAATTCAAGCACGCAACTCGTGTCGTTAATTTATTGTACGTAGCACCGACAAATGTAAAAGTTAGTGGTGAACATGCAAAAACATAGGCCTATTGTAACATTTATTCCGCTAATATTTACATGCATTGGTACTTACTGATTTGTATGTTTATTTTATTATTTCTTTAAACTTATCTGGTTGAACTTAGTATTATTTTTGGGACTGTGGCAGACATTCAAATCACAGAAATGTAAGTTGCTTACACAACTATGTTTCAAACACCTATCGCAAAGGTACAGCGTTGTGATAAACAGACTTGAATTTCAATAAGTAACTTCGTCATAACGTCAGTTCATGGTTAAAACGTATAAACTTTGCACATATTTGAAATCCACACACATGCGCAATGATTACAACACAGCCACCATAAACGGAAATGGCGGCTACGCCCTTACACACGCGGCGATCACAACACTCGTAACAGTATATTAATTATACCTGTCCTGGAAACACATATTTATCACAACATTGTAACTTCCCTAGGATGTTTAAAAAACACGAGTACGAACTTGACGTTTCGTTTAGAAACACGCCGTGTCATTGGCATGTCGCCACACACAACTGGCAATCGTAAGGCACTATGAAAACGGCTCGTCCGCCATATTGGGACAAGTGCGTGGTTAGGCCACGTCTGCCAAACTGCTGGATTTGCAAGTGTCGCGCAACGAGTTGTGTCGTGTCATCGCATCTAAAATATGTCGTTGCATCTAATTACCATATAATACGTATTTAAACAATAAAATCTCGTTTCAGTTGTAAATTACAATCTCAAACACCATTATTGTTGCTGTAATTAGTATGAAATGTGCTGTAATTATAAATAACAAAATGTATACCTTTCCTACACAAGTGGTACGATCTTCCCGAGAGAGAGAGAGAGAGAGAGAGAGAGAGAGAGAGAGAGAGAGAGTGTGAGAGAGAGAGAAGAGAGACAGAGAGAACGAGAGAGAACGACACGCTCTGCTTCGCTTATTGAACTTTTATTCCGGACTGGAAAAAACACCAGCCTACACACGGGAATTTGCGCTGACATTTTTAACTGCAGCAGTAAAATGTGTTTCTGTCAGTGCTATCTAACAATACACATATATCAATTGGCAACTTTTACCTTACAAATAGTATACATTAAAACGAGGTTAAAAAAGATTTTAACTGTGAACTATTTCTTACCGGCCATTGCCAACACGTCGCTGCTCTCGCTGTTGTTAATTCATGTTTAATACGAAATAAATATTACAAGTTATATAAGATACTAAGGTAAAGTTTCATTTATTCAATAATGCAGTACTCTAAAGTTAATCACAGTGTTAAATATTGGTGGAATACAAGTTATTGGAAAAACAGGTTGACATATTACGCCTAGGGTGATTTTTGAAAGGTTCGATTCCAAAAGGCCGAAGAAAGCGTGAATGGACTATAGACTACAGTACACGCGCACTAACAACAACCACTAGCGGCGCCCTCCTACCTCAAGTGTGTGCTGTCCTATGTGCAGGCGCTCTCCGCTAGGGGCGCCAGTTGCGTTTACCTTCGTCATATGCAACTGGTCGTACACGTACGTGCGTCAGGTTGCCGACTCCCGGCGACGTGATCTTTCCAAAAATTTTGTTATTAGGATTTTTATCATGCTTTCAGAAGGAAATAAAGACATGACATCACTTTTCTGTCTATGCTATGTGTGTGTGTGCCCATGCCAATTACTGGCCACGTGAATCGAACTTAACAATACTTGGTACGCATATAGTAATAAATTTGAACACCTGGCTTTTATAGTTTAAGACCACGCTGGACACTTGCATTCATAATGGCGGTCATTTTAACATCTTTCGGTCTATGTTATATCTCGGAAACAGTTCAACCGATTTCAACCAAATTTGAATGTTGGCAGCGCAAAATGTATGCATTTAATTCAGAAGTGAATACTGCTGTAGGTCCTCCATTTTGTAAGATAGCGCCACATAGAAAATAAATCTTTTACGTTATATTTTGGAAACTAGTCAAAAAATACTTGCCAACTCTCGCACTAAAGCAATACTATTGTAGGCCATGTAAATGTAAGCAATTAAAACTAATGAGGGACTTATTTTCAAAATACAAATATATTAGGTATATTTGGTACAACTACCATACCGTTTGACCAGTTTCAACCAAATTTTATTTGCTGACACGCTGATAGTATCTATTACAGGCATCATATAGGCAAGAAACTACGTTTATGAGCCCTTTTATAAGATAGCGCTTCATGATACAATAACGTTTTTTCTTATGCCTCGGGAAACAATTGACAGATATCGATTCAGAGAAAGAAAAGGTAACAAATTCATCGTATACTTTTTCTTCTGTTGTGTCACCGGCCATCGTGTTACATACTGTATCTCTTCCCCAACAACTGCACGAGAACACAATTGACGATCCTGATGTTTCGTGAGATTTACCGAATGTATATCTATGTTAGAGTTATGTGTTTATTTAAATGTTATGGTAAATGGCGCCCCTTCTCGAATCGCAACCACTTACTTTTCACCCATTTCACAGCCTTGCATTCAGCACTGCTCTTTTGTTTCGTTACAAAATGTTCAAGTGACTGAATAGACAAGAAATCTTCATGTTGCATCAAATTCACTACAATTTTTTTTTTTTTTTTTTTTTTACCATATCCAGCCGATCATCAGGCGAAGCAATTTGCTTTTGCTTGTGTGCTTTCTGTTCAACTAACCCGATATCAGAATGATTAGGAATATACGAATGTCCGGATTCAAGTAATGTGTGATCAATGACTTTAGTCTTGTTGTTTGAGGGGTTAACGTATTTCAGGAGACTTTAAGCCATTTGTATTGCGGCTTTGTCTTCCACAGCAGTCTTAAGTAACGTCTCATGGTGCTTGACATGTCCTTCAAGATGCTTTACTACACAAGCAGACAATTCTTGTGTACTCCTTCCCCTTTCTGTCTCATCTCACGTAAAACATGTAGCCACTATTTTCATTGAATCAGTGACAACCGAAATTGTATACATACGTGTTTCTCTTATAGTATGCTACAGATGTTGTTATCAATTCAAAATCAAAAGTCATTACATAACATGTGTCATCAGCTATATTATTGTCGTATTTAAACTCTCTCTTACTTTCTTTGCAGTTCTCGAGTGCAATTCTATCTCAATTTCGTGCTCCTTTCTTTTTATAAAATCTTGTTCTAGGCCAATGAGCTGCTGCAATTTGTCACAAATTGAGATATATCAGTATATGATTGATTAAAATGAAGATTGGACTTGGACTGAAATAAATTGTAGTAGTATTTTTCCTTCACTGTGTTCAATTCGTTTACATTACAAAATTCAACATACAGATAACGTTCAACTCGTAGTGAAGATATTTCCTATCAGAATTGTTGACCCTAGAGGAGTGGCTCTGATGACACGGAGATGACGTAATGTCCCGAACTGCATCTGTGTCATCAACTGTACGTATTTCCAGGGACATTGCGGCTTATCGCATCATAAACAGCATGCACATCACTGATTTGAAACGTGTTAAAACTATTTCTTCCACACCCTCACAGTTATGTTCGGACTCTCAAATAATATAAGCACACGCCTACTTTCAGACGTTTCGACCCAACTCATTTTTCTCACACCATCAACACTTTTCATTTGAACCAATTAGCTTAAAAACACTTTCTGCGTAGAGAAATCACCAAGAGCCAAAGAAGATCTGAAAATTTGTTATCTCTGTTCACAACTAATTTTAGACAAGCACTTTATTCTTCACTGCCAGTCTATATTACTGAACATTTTACCAGGCACTAATATTTATCTTCCATGCCCCTTCATTCCTACTTCCTTTACGACCGCGTGGTTCTCTGCTAGCGGATTCACCTGAAACATGAATCCAACGGGACTGTTCTATTTGCACGTTTTAATGCAGTGTAAGGTTAAACCATATGCCTAGTTACATACATAGCTGCATTAACACACCACGAATTCTTAAATTAAAATAGGCCTACCTCCATTTTTTGTTTCCTAACCTAATATTGTAAGCCATACGTAATATCGACAAGAATAGTTATTTAAATTACTTTCATTTTACTTTCATGATTTTCATGTCCTGATGATGTATCCTGACTTCCTTGTTCGCGTTCTGAATCTTCAGAACTCTCCATAACACTATTTTCACTGTTGAAATCCAACATTAACAACACTACGAAATGTGCATGGACTTTCGTCAATACTGCACAGAAAAAAGGACGGATATTGTATCAGCTGTAGGACAGTGCTGCAAACTGTGAGGAAATGAGAACTCTATGGACGTAATTGACTGTAACTCTGAAAACAGGACTCCATGTTGTAATGAAATGTTGCAATTATCCAGAAAATGTCAACCATCCAATTTCACACATAATATCTTTTATTCGCCATTTTGTAAATTAGTACCACATGACTAAATAAAATTGCGCGATATCTCCGAAAAAATTCAACCTAATAATACCAAATTAGACAAACAAGTCGCACTGTGAGAGGACAGTCGCACTGTGAGAGGACAGTCGTACTGTGAGAGGACAGTCGCACTGTGAGAGAACAGTCGCACTGTGAGAGGACAGTCGCACTGTGAGAGGACAGTCGCACTGTGAGAGGACAGTCGCACTGTGAGAGGACATGTAAACTGATCAATTTGAGAGCCAGACACTTGTATTTTCAAAATTCAACCTAATAATACCAAATTAGACAAACAAGTCGCACTGTGAGAGGACAGTCGCACTGTGAGAGGACAGTCGCACTGTGAGAGGACAGTCGCACTGTGAGAGGACAGTCGCACTGTGAGAGGACATGTAAACTGATCAATTTGAGAGCCAGACACTTGTATTTTCAAAATTCAACCTAATAATACCAAATTAGACAAACAAGTCGCACTGTGAGAGGACAGTCGCACTGTGAGAGGACAGTCGCACTGTGAGAGGACAGTCGCACTGTGAGAGGACAGTCGCACTGTGAGAGGACAGTCGCACTGTGAGAGAACAGTCGCATTGTGAGAGGACATGTAAACTGATCAATTTGAGAGCCAGACACTTGTATTTTCAAAATGGCGGCCATGTAAAATATTAGCCGAGGATTTTTTATATACATAACTACAAAACAAATTTCCACTTAACTTTGAATGCTGACAGTATCTATTATATACATCAAAATTGTCTCTGCAAATTCAAATTTCTCCGTTATTTTGTAAGATAACTCCACATGAAATAAAACAATTTTTATGTCGTATCTCGGTAAATAATCAACCGATTTCTGCCAAATTTGTCGAAGAATTTTTTCTGTGGTAGGCCTTATTAATTAATATTATTTTAAGTTTGCAAGTGTCTTATTTAAAAAAAATGGCGCTATAAAAACATTTTAGCTCGGTGTACGATGAAAAGTTTCATATTTATGAAACTATGTAACACACAGAAATTTATATTTGTATATGTTATCTATGACAATCTCCGAATGTTCTAATACATAAAATGTCTGCCCTCCATTTATAAAGATCGTGTCACATGAACAATGGATGTTTTATGTCATATCTCGAGGGTCAATAAACCGATTCAATTCCAAAATTTCGCGGAAGTATTGATAACGTTGGTACGTACATTAACATATTGTGTTGATTATATGCGGTATGCAATGCTTACTACAGTTTGACATTATATGTTGTAGAATACCCACAATATGTAACGATATCAGCCATGTCGAAATAAATAATTGGCAGTCCAATACATGTCGTGAAGTCTGGATGGTCAAGTGCGGGTTTGAGTCTCACCCTTGACATAAATTAATTCATTTTTCATACCTAATTTTTTAGTGACGAAATAATTGTAATTTATTTATTTTACATAGAATCGTTTTTTTGAAGCAAAGGAAGCACAAGAAAAAGTTTTAAAAACAAATGTTAATCTCAATTCAATGCAAAATTTGTTTTGCAGCTACAAAATCACCGCCTTAAAGTTGACAGAACAGTAAAGAGATAACGTAGTTACAAATGTACTTAATATTACAGTTACATTACTAGCATAACAGTATATTACTAGCATAACAGTATATTACTAGCATAACAGTATATACATGAACAGCACGATTAGTTACTGACGCCTCTCGGATAACAACAAATTACTGTACTTGTTACATTAACACACAGAATAAAACTTTTATTTGTGGAGATTTACTCAAACTATTGTGGAAAATACCTGTCTCGGCTATTTGTGTCTCAAAAATTAAAAATGAAATGAAAAAAAATAGAAGGAAGTTGAAAACAATTTTTCTGACGTGAAAAATTACTTAATTACAATGACAGGACAACATGTATAAGCTCCGCACTTGTCAGCTTTAATGGCTCGTCCGCTTGAGTCGTATTCCACGAGCCAATGTTGACTCGTTCCAAGCTCGCACACTGCACCAGTCAATTTTTTCGCTCGTCCTGTAACTGCACGAAGTCCTGGCAGAGGAGGAAGAGGTCCTGCGACTCCCTCCCCTCCGCACCCACAGACGCACTCCGCCGTCAAGCGACTCCTAAATCGACCAGTTTATACGACACTTGCGGAGATATTGCCGTATTTCACCTGGGCTGGAGGGAGGTCTCGGGTTGTCTGGCCGGGACTCGGGAAGGTGAATCATATTTAGTGAGGCGCCCTGTCCCGTGCTTGTGTGGTCGCCGTGTCTGACAACATCGTGGAGTAGCATATCCGCCTCCTGTGTTCATGTTACAGCTGTGACGTCACCTGGTGTCGGGCCTGTACTTTCTAAGGCTGTCCACGATCAAGTGAGCACTTTTGAAATGGACCTTAGGAAAACAATTACTGTCCCTGCCTGCATATATTTTGACGGGCGTACTGTGTGACATGCGTCCAGTAAAGTTGGTAACACGGGATGGAAAGTAGTTCCATATCTTAAAGCCGAATAAAAAGTGTTATGTAACCACTTGTGATAACTTAATTTATTTCGGTTTCTGTTGTTTATTTAATACATCGAAGTGTAGAAATGAGCAAATTTGTAAAACATTTACTTTTCTAATAATTTTTCGTTTTCACTTGATCGACGCACGAATAATGTGATGATGGCCATTGCTACATGAAGTTTACATAACGTGGATGGATACATGACGTGTGTACAAGTATATCTTCAGCAGGGTTTTCAAAAGTGATCATTTTATCGTGAATAACTTATATACAGTTTTAGTAACTCAAATATGAAATCCCATACCTCGAGTTGTATTTGCCGCTGTGCGCTCCAAATATTATGTAAAATAGTGTGCATATTTAAAAAAATGATTATAAGGGCATGTTACACAATGACTGTTTCATTCAAAGTATAGATTATCTGACCAGAAGATGAACTTAAGTAGTACTTTTAAGACTCGTTATCCTCATGCTGCCTTTCAACAGACATTTCCAGGTATACAGAAAGCCTGGTTTTGATATGTGTCAGGTAAGGTAAATCTGACTACCATGTATGGACGTTTATGTTCGTGATTGACTGCTACTATGTTTTTTCTTAACTTAACCCAATTTCAATTTTAAAAAACACGAAAGAAAAAATCAGTAATAGACGGTTTTGGTAATGAACTCTAGCTACATCCGGCAATGTTTTATGTTTTCCTTCGGGTTCAGAGTTATTTATTAATTACTGAAAACATTACATGAGCATGTATATACATAAACCCATGTCGACGTTTGTGTGTTTAATGTAACACGTCTCTTCAGCGCTCGGCAGTTTTCCGAACAGTGGTGCTACTTATTACGTAGGTTGACTTGCCATGTGGAGGTATTTTGTTACACGTTTTCTGTTGTGATTTTGACATTCGCACTTAGGCTTCATTCAGATAGATTTGTTTCTGCTGTCGCCATACACTCTTTATGATAGCATGACAACGTTTTACTTCTACGCATTCATGGTCATTACTTAATCTATGAAATAATAAAGGCTGGCCTAGTATTGAGTTGAAACTTTTGCTTCGGTTTGTTGAGGTAAATCCTATGTAGGTCTGAACCTCTATTTTTTAAAGATATATACTTAAATATTGACAAGTGTAATCTGCTGTATTTCTTCTGAACTGAAGAAAAAAGTTACCTATCTCTATGAAGTTCAGAGATATATTTTATATTTCCAAACACTATCATAGCTGCACTATAGGAATACTTTATTTGCTCTATCGCATGTTTTGTTGCCACAAAAAATTATCATTAAATATGAACCACAACAATGATAACCTTGCATTGTGATAATAATAGTTAAGCAGTATCCTCTGTGAAAAAATGCCGATAATTATGTATACATAAATATAAAAATATCGAATTCTTTTTAATTAATTATATACATAATTATTTATACGTATAAAATATGTAAATAAAAATTATTTTTAATTATCTGTTCTCATAATTATTTACTGTCGGGCCCTATATAAATATGGAACATATACATATGCCTACAAGCATATTAAAATGACATTCTTGTGTAAGTATCTGAATGCTTTTTCTGGGGTGTAAGCGTGTGCAGGTTTTCTCAAAGTGCTCCCAAATTTTTTTACATATCAATTTTGTGGTAGAAGGCCTTTTGTGGGGACAGGCTAAGCTCTTTACTAGACAAAAGATCCGCATTTTATAGAAAAAAATGACAGTTAACGTTCTGACACCATGAGGTGAACCTCGATTTGGAATCACTCTCTCGCCATACAACGAAGATGAATTACTAATACTATGGGCTGCCTTTGACCTCAACGATCATGGAGTCGTGGTCGGCATCATCGCTAACTGGTTGTCGCCAGTGCCGATTCTGCGATAGAGTTTTCACCTATGGTCAAAATGCTCGTCGGCATGAGAGAATAGCCTATACGAAAAGTCTGTGACGGTTATCCCTGCACATCGAACGAAAGCTAAACCGACGGAACCATATGAAGTTGAGAAAATGTCGGTCGTTTGGGACGGCTTACCTTCGCTGTGACGGGGGTGTATTTGACGAGCTTCACACCTCACGTCCGCTGGGAGGGCCTGCTGGTCTGCAAGTGTGGGCGCTGCGGGGCCGCTACCGCCCGCGAAAACTTGAACTATCTTCCCCTCCCTTGTACGTCACATTTACCACGTGACGCCAGCCAGCCAGTCACGTACCACCAAGGGGCCCTTCCAGGACTTCCGGATATCGACGTAGTGAAGATCATTTTATATTGTTCTCGATGGTTTTAAATCAAATATAAATACAGGTGTGTCGCCCAGGTTTGGGGAGACAGCACAGAGTATTAACTTAGGCAGGAACTGCTGTTCCGTCAACATTTAAAAAGGGGGGGGGGGGTGGCTTGCTGCCATTTCAAGTTGAGTATTATGTAAAATGTAATTGAGCGGAAAGTTTTATACAGATTTATATATTTCTGATGCATTTTTATTGTGATATTGGGGTGTACATGATTAAATTGATAATATAAAAGCCAATTCCACGAATAATTCTAACTTTTCACTAGAACCAAACCAAATCCCTTTTTAAAACCATTGAGAGGGGGTGGGGTCTCAGCTGTTTTCAAACTTAAAACACCTACATTAAGGAATCACTTAGACAAAGCCCTCGTCCTGTGTGTGTTGGCAAACACCATCACAAGTCCTTTTTGCGTGATAAAGCATTACGACATTGGTCCCACGTGGATTGAGCAAGGTAGTACATTGAAATAACATTCCGAGATCTTGCAAGGATTCATCTGCTGAGAGCAAATAAGTGTTGCCAACAATACCTCTCGTTACATCGAAGAGTACTGATTCGTAAAGAGAAAATTACGAGGCAGTTAATGATAAAGACGGAATGAGTGCAGTAGAGTCGGTTTACGCAGAATGGACACTTGTAGGGCGCTCACGTGAGGTTGACGAACTTCAAAATAAAAGGTCGTCAGTAGTTAGGGAAAAGTATGTTGACAGGCAACGGCGTCTGGCACAGGAGCCAGGAGGCGCCCCGCCGCCATGTTGTTACGTCCCCCGACCACCATTTTTCCTTTTTCCCCCTCAAAATTTGACTTTTATCGCTCAAAATCCACCAAAATACCCAAAGAAAGTCCCTATTTCCCCCCAAAAAAAGTTAGAAGTCCCGAAATATGGTATAAACCCTCCCCCCTCGCAGAGAGAAGCCCTAGAAATCCAATTTTCGCAAATTTAATTAATTTGAGGGGTTTCCTTATGACCGACAGAGCAGTGGCGGCCATATTGGTTTTATAAGCATAGGGTATGCCAAGTAAATACAAGGGATCCAGGATCAGAGACAGACAACCATCAGCTCTCTTGGTGGGCAGCTATCTTGCATCCATATTGTATGCAGATGACTTTTGATCCTAACCCATGACCTTTGACCGTGACCTTTGTCGGCTATATCGCTTCACAATGCCAGATTGTGGTCACCATAGTAGCGTCTAAAACTTATGCTGGCCATCACTGCAGGACAGTGAAGCGGGTCACATAGCGTGGTCCAGTACCCGCTCGTCACTGCGTATGACACTATTCTATCCACTGGTCAAACGCACGCGCGCGCGCGCACACACACACCACACACACACACACACACACACACACACACACACACACACACACACACACACACACACACACACACACACACACACACACACACACACACACACACACACACACACACACACACACACACACACACACTACTGTCGTAGCAGCATGCCCTGTATGAGCCGAAATGTCATGGTATGACAAACCCGTTTCCGAGAGACCGATCATTCTGTTCCGTACAAACTCACACACGTGCTGATATGACGAGGCATATTGGCACTTGCTTTCACTTCGTTAGACGGCTCGTCACTGACTGAGCTTTCCGGTCACACAAGAGAGGGCGCTGCTGGGCCTATGTTTACGCCATCTCTCTGCAATCGACAACAGCGATCCTCACTAAGGGCTAGTCTCCAGTGAACTAGACAATAAGTGCCGCTACTGCTCGCCTTGTCAGCGGTTTTAAGCGCGCATCACCATGGCAACGGTGACTCGCTTCAACTCAAGGTCACCACTGCCTTAACTCCATGCCATGGTAGTGGGGATGATATTTCGCCAGGGCTTATTTATTTACAATGCTCTAAAGAGATCATCTAGAGCATCTGCTTTGTATTCTACACATTTTTTTCCGGATAATTCGAATTTTCGCGAATCAGAACAGATCTCAGACTAGTTCGGGCTTCTAGACTTTACTGTGTTTTATTTGCTATGGCGTGCGTTCTCATTATGGCTGGTAAGGTGGCAATTCTCATTTGGTGTCTTCATATTATATTTTACATAATATATATATAATGAAATAAAAATTAAGTAAACATGTATCGTGATTAACAAGAAATAACCGATACTTTTGCTTTCCTTTACACTTATATATATATATATATATATATATATATATATATATATATATATATATATACATATACATACCTACCTACACACACAAGCATATATATATGCTTGTGTGTGTGTTAAAGTGTATCATTGATTATTTTATAAATATAGACGCAGTGACTTGTGATTTAAATATAAAAGATTTAGCAGAAAGTATATTCCGCCATATTTAATGGCAATAGTGTCAGATTTCCTAAGATGCGACTAATATACATAATTTGCGTATTTAGTGTTGCTACATTCAATATATGAGCATGTGTTGAGATTTTTCTTTGCCAATTTAGTGAGCAAAGTAGGTTCTTTAGAGCGTCAAGTTCAGTGTCAACATCTTTAGTCATTCCACACATAGGGTCATATAACAATAAAAGAATAAAACTTCAATTTTAAAGATATTTTCCGCTTTTGTGCAATTTATATGTTTACTTCCATAATGTAATTTTAAATATGGTGGTACTCGGCTCAAATATTACGGAGTAATGATTTCTGGGAACTTGGAAATGTACTATCGCAGGATTTCTCATGTCCGGATTTTTTACGCTCCAAACCGAGTCGGGGATTTATCACGTCTTCTGATGAGGACGGTGCCTGTACGACGAGACTCGAAATTATATTATCATTGGGAGTATATGGTCTTATACTTAAAACAAAAGCAGGGATAATTATGCACAGTATATTCAGTTTTTTCTAACTAGAGAATCGGGATAACATCATAACATGAGACGTTGTGTTTCTTACCTGGTTTTATGGCTACACACCTGGTTTTATGGCTACACTGGTGCTGTTTATTTTACAGCATTGTCAAATTTGTGGGCATTTCAGTTTACCAGCTAGAAGCCAATTAACATATAAAAACAGCCTTGCATGTCACTCCTTAAATCACCAGCTCGAAGCATATCGTATTTATACTGAAGCTATATTTATAACGGAATTATGTTTCATTTTAAGTGGTCGTTGTATAGCCTACTTTAACAAGAGTTAGTGGTTATTATAATTGACAACACTTTTCTACAACGCTGCACATGGATATGTTCTGGTTTTCCGCTTGTATGCTTTAGTGTGAATTAGTTTGTGCGAGTGAGAAAATACGCGAGACAGCGAGACATGTGCACCAACTGTGCAGCACTAAATCAACAAACATAAGAGCATCAATGACAGATAACAATTTAAAGCCATGCACTGAAAACTACTCCAAATTTCACAACTTAGTAGACAAAGAAAATATTGTTCCTTGAAACGCTATATTATTGCAATAAATCTGGATCAGTCTAAAAAGAAAATTCCATTTGAAAATAGCGTGTCGGCCTGGAGTGGAATACCTTTATATTCAAAAGTTGGCTGAAATTTAATTACTGCTATTAAGTGAAAATTAAATTAGGTTCGGGTAGCCACCATCCTTACAAATAAGTAATTATAATAAAATATAATATCAAAAATAAATTAAGTGCTGCTGTAACATTAGTCTCCAGTTAAAAACGCGTCTTGCAATCAAAATTCCTCACGTAGTTTTGATGTACGATTAAGTACAAATGATAATCCTTTAGCAAAAACGAATAACTAATAATTCAAAAATAAATACGTTTAAACCAAATAAAGTCCGTAAAATTTTACTTCACATGAATAATGTTCGTCAAATATGTCAAAACACTTTAAATTTGCAGAAATCTTAAGTTAAATACATAGAAGTTCAATTTACAGTTCGCGATAGCACATGGCAATGCTTTTACGAACTCCCCCGACATTGTAACCTGGACGGCGTCACATGTATGAAGATCAGTCATTACTATGACGCCTATAGTATCTGGCTCCGGCCGATGCATCTTCTTCAGAGGAATTTAAAAAAAAAAACACTAGTACAAACATTTCCCAGTAGTTTTAGCCCTCTTCTTGCATGGCTGGACTTACTAGATTCTGAACTCGCCTCTGGGACTCTAATTAACCAACTATTGTATGATGGCGTCGGGGATAATAGGAATAATTCGCCGGCTTCAAATGTCAGGTCGGAAACTTTCGCAAGTCCCTCCAGTAGCTACTACTTCCGGCAACAAAGTTAATAGCAACAAAATACAAGCAGAAACTTCTGTGCCAGGAAATGAAACCCTGCACGTCCTAGCTATATTTTTTTCGGGTCGAATCAGATTATGTACGACTGCCTGCCTGCCTGCCTGCATATCCACGACGAACAATGCCAGATGTCAGGGCACCGCATCAAGCTGACTTAACAACCTCTCTATAGCGCGTAATACTTACTGGTCCAGTAAATCTACGACGGCCCAGATAGTACGTATTTAACAATCCACCGAGGCTCTGCGTGTTAAATTAATATTTAAGGAAGCGATTTCGCCTTGCTCAGAAAATTATTCTGATTATTCAGAGCTTTCACGGTATATCTATATAGTAACGTGTAATGTTAATTTGTTACTCTTAGGTATAATTCATTAAGAGTGAGTGAAGAGATTTGGGCGGCTGTTAACACAAACGTCTTTAGAGCCGATAAGGGTGAAGCGAGGAACGGAGCAGTGCCAGAATGCAGGGGCAGGGGAAACGGGAGATCCCTGAGAATACCCACAGACCAGCGACATCATCCGGCACGATTCTCACATGCGAAAATTGGGCGACAACCTCGCCAGGAATCGAACACAGTTCGCCTCGGTCGAACTATCTCTGCAAAACATTTGGCATCCGCTTTTCATTGCAAAAATTTGCTTAACTGAGCGTCAATACACGTTACAACAGAGACAATTATATGTCACACCAGCTGAGTAGATGAATAATGTAACATCAAATACTACTGGTAAACCGATCGCTTGTTCCATCAGCAGGTGTGTAATGTAACATCAAATAATACTGGTAAAGCAATCACTTGTCCCATCAGCAGCTGAGTAGATGAATAATGTAACATCAAATACTACTGGTAAAGCGATCACTTGTCCCATCAGCAGGTGTGTAATGTAACATCTAATACTACTGATAAAGCGATCACTTGTCCCATCAGCAGGTGTGTAATGTAACATAAAATACCACTGGTAAAGCAATCACTTGTTCCATCAGCAGGTGTGTAATGTAACATCTAATACTACTGATAAAGCGATCACTTGTCCCATCAGCAGGTGTGTAATGTAACATAAAATACCACTGGTAAAGCAATCACTTGTTCCATCAGCAGGTGTGTAATGTAACATCTAATACTACTGATAAAGCGATCACTTGTCCCATCAGCAGGTGTGTAATGTAACATAAAATACCACTGGTAAAGCAATCACTTGTTCCATCAGCAGGTGTGTAATGGTTTAAAAATGCAACGCTCTAACTAGATTTACTGTAACTTGTATTGCAAGTAATAATACTTTATATGCTTTAGAGGATCAAGTAATTTCATTAATGTTTAGATCATGGTGATAATAACAATTTGTATTTATTTTTATATTTTTTATTTTCAAAGTTTACAATTTAATTTAAGTCGTTCGGCTGTGGCAACTCCTTCTTTTACTAGGAAACTAATGACATGCAGTAGGCTGTTGCAATATAAAGGCAGGATGACAAGGGTCACGCTGTCTCTACGTGATAAGTCACACCCCCGAGTTTGTGTGATATTTTAGATATGAGAGCACCACGCGAAACCCCGCCCGACTGGCCAGTTTTCACTGGTGCAATAAAGTTTGGAGAAGTTAAAACGTATGGTAGGCACTGCCTTCGCGCTAGTCTCAGATCTAGTCAGTTGTATTAGTGTCTGTGCTCGAAATAGTGTCCGAGAGGAGAAGTTTCAGTTTAGAGTCGAGTCCCGGCAGCGCCCTCGATCTTTCATGTCTTCAACTAATCTAAACATACTCAATTATTTTCTCCAGTGTGAAGAATCATTAATTCTGGATGCCGGCATTGTGTTTATTTTCTCTTGTTTTTAATTTCTCTTCCGCCTTCGTAAATATCTTCGCGATTCGAGTTTTTTTGACCGTAGAATAATCGATACTGAACTCGTTCCTGCTTGTTTTATGTGAAGTATTTCACTTATGCCGCTGATGTAATTAAACTACATATTTTTCTGTGCCGATGCTGTAACAGAAGTGTAAAGTATAATTAACTCCAGGTGAACTATATTACCGGCTCGTCTGATGACTTTTTGTTTTTGACACCTCTATGAACTTGAGTGCGAGTGTTCTCACATAACCGAGTAGGGCGAGCTGAAGTTCAACTGTGTCACCAACTGGCACGTCTCCTAACATTACTAAAAGAGTAAAATATTTAGTTGCTAGTACCAAATAAATAAATTTGCATATTCTTTGTTTACATTAATAAACAATATCTTGTTCGCACAGACAAGCTGCTCTTGCTCCAAACATGTGCATATGTTCCATTTAACCAAATAATGGATTTATAAATATTGCGTTAGGCCAAACACCTATTTGTTTTCTTTATCAGCAGCATGTATATGGAACACGACCATTTCACTAGTTTCTCACTAACTAATCATATGGTTTTTTAATTGTCGTGTACCTATATAACAAAATATTCAGATCAATAGTTTGTTTTAAATTTAGTAAATATTTTGTTGGCTGCGACAATACTTCAATCGTAATAACAAAATCAGATGTTAAATTGCCAGCTTCCATTTGGTTGGCTGCACTCTGATAGTCATATCTGGGAGCCTCCGTCCGCAAGTACATCTCGAGCGCTCTTATACAGTTCTTGTGACAGTGTTTTCATGTATGGCTGACCTAGCCTAATGCCGGTATAAACATTCACCACATTATTTCAAGTTAACGCAAAAAGAGAATATATATATATATCAAGGAATAAATGTGCGCACGTGGGTTTGTATGGGGTTACTACTACTCACTTATATATCCACAGTTATTCATGTGGTAGTAGTTCGATGAGTAATGTGCTACCTATGCTTGTAAACCAGAGCTTAGGATTTAACTTCTCCTTCTGTGATAGAGTTTATTTTTATGTTTACTAAACTGCATATTACATCTCAATACAACGCTAACTTTACTGAAATGTTGATAGTTTGTACGCACTGTCTTATTTAAAAGTTTTCCCACAAAAGAATTTCTGACTTTGCAAGAAATTGTTTTGAACAACCAGAGTGTCTGTGTGTGCAACAACATAGATTATTTGCCATAGTATAATATTTTTTATCTATAATAATAGTTAACATGAATATAATATCAATTAGACATTATTTACACAAATAATTATGTTGACAAAAAAAACATATTGTTAGTGCCTAGTGTTCCTTTCTTTCAGTATACTTGTGGGCGTGGTTGTTTAAGATGCGCATGTGTAAAGGCCTGTCCATACAATGACGCTTTCCCAACCTGTGTCTTAGGACAAGGATACGCTGATTGGTGCACGTGTCTCTCTGACGTCATGGCGCTGTCGCAAGCTGCTGTGTCCCAAGTTTACCTGTCTCCCAAGTTGAAGCATTAGGAAAACGGAGCTACTTTCCCAACCTGTATCTTAGGACAAGGATACGCTGATTGGTGCACGTGTCTCTCTGACGTCATGGCGCTGTCGCAAGCTGCTGTGTCCCAAGTCTACCTGTCTCCCAAGTTGAAGCATTAGGAAAACGGAGCTACTTTCCCAACCTGTGTCTTAGGACAAGGATACGCTGATTGGTGCACGTGTCTCTCTGACGTCATGGCGCTGTCGCAAGCTGCTGTGTCCCAAGTCTACCTGTCTCCCAAGTTGAATCATTAGGAAAACTGAGCTACTGTCCCAAGTTGCGTCCTAGCTGATAGAAAGAGAAGAACACTTCAAATACTTTCGCGCGTATTAGTGGAATGTTTACGTTATTAATGTAAACAATGGGTATGCAAGTTGGGCTTTCTTAAAACAATATGAAGAAATGCTAATAAATAATTAGTAATGTCTTCTTTTGGTCTGAACAATTTTATTTGGAGGCTAAAGCATTTAAAACGTAAGTTTAAAAAATACAATTTGGATGTCAGTTTGCAACCTTATTAATTATGAAACCGTTAAGGAGTTTATTATAAATAAATATTCAAATCACGCATTTAGTAAACAATAAATAATTAAAAATTCCGCAAGTTTAAACATCATATAATGTGCCTAATTTACTGCAACGTAGTGTCAGATTCTGGAAGCTCACTTCGGACAACGAATTTGTATACTATATAGGGACTGTGTCAATGTGACGTCACTTGACGCCGAGTTTCGGACACGTCCACGTACACAGGAACGGCCGATTGTAGACAGGGTTCAAGTATCCCATCATCTCACCTGCCATCACGGGTCATGTAAGGAGGTCCTGTAAGTTGTTTTAGTGGAGTGGAGAGAGATGGGCCGCTCTTCGCAGCGAGGTCTTGAGAGCCGATGAGGGTGACCTGAGGTGAGAGTGAAACTAGCGCCGGAATGCAAGGGCGGGGAAAATGGGAGATCCCCGAGAAAACCCGCCGACCAGTGGCTTCGTACGGCACGATTCCCACATGCGAAAACCCGAGGGCGACCCCGCCGGGAATCGAACCCGGTTCGCCTTGGTGGGACATATGTAACGAGAATCGCGGCAACAGAAGGTGCGAATTTGACGGGATGTGTTGTAAATGCTACCACCGCGCTGTTGTAAGATAGGGGCGATGTCCAATATGGGCACAACTCCGCTGCAGGCCATTACTCACAGGCAGCGTGGCTTCACAGGGAACGTACCTTGTGCGGGTCAGTGTTTATAACTCCGGCAAATCTGCGCACACCAACACTACCTGCCGACCTCCTGTGGCAACTCCGCTGCAGGCCATTACTCACAGGCAGCGTGGCTTGACAGGGAACGTACCTTGTGCGGGTCAGTGTTTATAACTCCGGCAAATCTGCGCACACCAACACTACCTGCCGATCTCCCGTGGCACAGTCGGTTAGTACGCTACCGGTATGGGGTACGTGAGTCTCTGGGTTCCAATCCCGGGTAAGGCGTGGGTGTTAATTTAAGTTAGGTCATAAGTTAGTCTGTAAACCGTCCCCCGCTATGCTTTCCAGCATAAAACCAGGGGACGTTAAAATGTCCTCTACAATACAATACTGTTGCAATTTCTCTCTCTAGAAATGAAGTGGGCTAAAACCAAGTTCGTTAAGGGATGAATGTCTTAATTAAATTATAAATTCCTAATTTTATTTACATTAACTACAAACCAAATTTTCTCGACTCAACATCTCACAATAGATTGATATCTATCACTGTTTACAATCAATTAATTCAATTAATACAAATTATAATTGCGTCAAATAACTCAATGAAACTAAAGAATTAAAGATCATTATCAATATGCAGTGTATCGATCTATTCAATTATTTTACAAATTATGTGTCCATATTTGAAAGTTCCAGTATTTACAATAGACTACATATTACGTGCCCACTCAGTCCCACCTCAGTTTAGCCCATGATCCGCCAGTCCGCAATGTTCTAGACTGCTCCAAGAGCCCTCACGTACAGTAGGCTTCACTCGCCGGGTTTCACGCACTCTCGTCCATTCACACCACAAACACCTCGTCCGCCGCCGTGGTACAGCACCTGACTGCGCTCCCACTCGGCCAGATGGCGGTCTCCGCCTAAGACTGCCGGTCGCTGGACCACGGCAGTATATATAGCGTCGTAAGTCTCACCAAGAAGTTTCTGTTACTCGAGTGCTGCTCCGAGCGTCCTAATTCCTAGAACATTTGTGCACCTGTCGGTTTTATTCAGCGAGGGACGACTGAGGCGGTGGCGTCAGCCAGCCCCACCAGAATATTCTAGCATCTTCCCTACATCCGGTGGCATCTCCAGCAGGGGAAAGGAGGCAGCTGTGACACCAGCCACCCCAGGCCACGTATAACGGGACCCAGCGGCCGGTAACAGTATCATTACTATGTGTTTCAAAATAATGTGTTGATCAGAGGCGTAGCCAGGAATTTATTTAGAAAAGGAAGGGGGATTTCAAATGTAATTTTTTGGGGAGTAAATGATTTAATCTATAATTTAAAGATTCATTTGTTCTAAAACTTATTTACAACCAATGGGATAATATACAGAGACTGAACTACAAAATGCTGTAAACCTCCTTCGTGTTCAAAGGGGTTTTTAAATTTCTCATAGGCTACATGAAAAAGTTAAATATAATAGGATACTTATGTTTGTTTGAAAATATATATATATTAACAATCAATGGGCTAATACACTGTTATGGAACCACAATATCCTATATACACTAATCATTTTCAAGCGGTAACACAAATTTCTTATGTTTAAAAATTAAAGGTGTTACTTTTTCTTAAAATTTTATCTTCGAATATTTTATTTTCATTTCCCGAAGGATGTTGGAGGGGGGGGGGGGAGTGGAGGAAGATATAACCCGATATACCTACCTGGCACACTTGTGGTAGTGGTGGGGTTTGAGCTTAGTCTGTAAACGATAGGAGGGTGATAATCGGTGGGGATTCGAACGAATTCGACTAATAATGCCCATGAATCGTTAAAGGAGATAGTTGGGTGGATGGTAAGTTAACTAAATAATTAATTGAATGTAGTGGATGGGTGTTGAGGTTGATTTAAAAACTCATATAAATTGGAGGTGTTCGTAGCAGGGGTTAGTCATATGCTGGTCATCGTGCCAGGAGGGTCTGTGCTCCGCGAAATTTGTTCTTAACTCCGGACCTCCTGCGTGAAACTTCTTGAAAAAATTATTCACATTGTTTGTCGATTTGATAATTATTTGGGGGGTTTAAGTTCGCATGGTGTCAAGGTAACGGTAATGGATATCCAAGGTGGTAATCGTGGATAGTAATGTAATTTTTCCTTTCAAAATTTTTACAAATTTTCGAACTTTCTAGATTTCTAGTTTTGTTTGTTTTAAATTCAAGGTCAAGATCAAGGTCACAATTACGGTCACTCAGTTCCAATGTGGAGGTCGGGTTCATTGAAAGTATAAAGGACCTAGCATCTTGGAAAACTTTTATATTTTATAAAATACAAAAAAGGAGAATTGTTTTAATTAAGAAATTCGTTCCATAATTTGACATAAATTGTCGGTACCATAAATTTGGACCAACAGAAAAATGCATACCAGTTACCAACAATATGTTTACCAACTAAGTAGAAGGATTTTGAGAAGTCTGGCACACGTGGAAAGGTGATAGGAGCCAGGCGCCGACCAGCCGCCATCATGGAATTTCTTTTTTCCCTAAAAATTTCCCGTTTTTCCCAGAGCAGGACAGGAAGATTCGACACTCCGGAGCAGAGGATTCGTGTCTCCGAGCCAGAACAAGCGGACGAGTGAGGACCAGCGGACATGGCCGTGGCGGCCATCTTGGTTTTATAGGCATAGCATGTGCCAAATTGATACAAGGTATCCTGGATCATAGTCAGACCTAACCATAAGCCGTCTTGGTTCTATCAACCATCTTAGCCGCCATAGTGTAATCAGGTGACCTTAACCTTGATATTTAACATTGACCCCATGACCTTGAATGACTTTTAACCCAAACAATTCCAAAAAAAAAATCCATAAAAATATAAAAATTTCATAAAAACAAAATATTTACAAATTATTAAAAATAGTTTTTAAAAACTATTAATAAAAATTAGAAATATTCGGGCATGAGGTGACGAGCGACTGAAACCGACTAGCCACCATGTTAAGACGTCACCCAACCACCATGTTGGACCCTGGTGACCTTAACATTTGACCTTGGCCCTACAACAATGAGGCTGGATGACCTTAAAAACAAAAATTCGAAAAAATTGGTAAAATTTGAATAAACTACTAAAGACAACGAGTATATTACGTTACTGGCCATTACCGCCATATTTACAGTGCCGTTACCTCAAATGACACTAAACCAGAAAATTCCTAAAAATCTCAAAAATTCCAAAACAACCCGAAAAATCCCCAAATGTTTACAAACTATTTATGAAAAAAATTATCTTAAAAATTATGAAATAAAAATTTTATGTTCGGTCTTAGAGATGACAAGGGATTGGAACCAGCCAGCCACCATATTATTACATCACCCAAACAGAATGTTGGACCTGGGTGACTTTAACTTTTGACCTTGGCCCTATAACCATGACCTAGGATAACCTTGAAAACAAAAACTCGAGAAAAAAATTGTAAAAATTTAATAAATTCATAAAAGTCTGCGAGCATATTATGTTACTGGCCACTACCGCCATCTTGTATGCCGATGACCCATCACGTTGACACTATAGTTATGACCTTGAATGACATTTGAAACGAATACTCGGGAAAAATGGTAAAAATTTTATAAATTCATAAATATCAGTGAGCATATTGCATTACTGACTACAGCTGCAATCTCGGATTCAGTTGACCTTGACCTCGTGCTCATGACCTTGGATAGCCTTGCACCCAAAATAAATTCTAAAAAATTAAATCAAAAAATTCCAAAAAGCATTAACAAATTAGTGTAAGACTTGTTTTTTTTATCAAGCATTCCTCCTCATCAGCAATCTCTCCATCAACTTTTCACATTATTTTCAACAACCCTCTTCAACTATTTCCATCAATCTATGACAGAATTTCCAGCAATCCTCCTCGGCAATCAACCTCAGCATTTTTTCTATCAATCTTTTGCAATATTTCCGTCAATCATCAATCTATGGGTTTGTCGTTTTTGTTTGGAGTAAACGATCCATGCATTTCTATACTAAAGTCTTTATTATCATTCTATACGCAGATATTTACGTCTATTCGGAATTTATCTTCGTCGTATGACGAGAAAGCGCTTCGAATTCGACGTTCACCTCGTGATGTCAGATAATTTTTCTATATAAATGCAGTTCTTTTAACAGTAAAGAGGCCTAGCTTGTGCCCTCAAAAGATCATCCGCCATATAATGTAGGTATATATAAAAATATGGGAGCGCTCTAAGAAACACTACTTACTCGCTCGCCCAAGGACAAAACATGCAGATAATTATTTATACATGAATATGGTAATGTAAAATTATTTCCGATTTATTTTGTAGATAATTATGTATAGTGTTAGTAAAATTTATTTTTAAAATTATCTTATACTTAATTATGCATAAAATACAAATATGTAAATAAAATATAATTAGTTACATTGATATATAATTATGTATAGTTATATGAATATGAAAAAAAAATATTTTTAATCAATTTTATATTTAATTATATATCTATAAGTATGGAAACATAAAATTATTTAAAATGGTATATGTATATATTATTATGTATAGTTGCATAAATATGTAAATAAAATTAATTTTAAGTCTATTTCATACATAATTATGTATATAAAAATATGGAATTATAATATAGATTTAAATTTCTATATTTATATGGACATATGCCTACAAGCATATTTAAATAACATATTGTAATGTAAGCATCTCCGTGTTTTCTTATTGGGCGAACGAATATGTGGTTTTTCTCAGTGTGCTCCTATATATTTTTACATATACATATTTTGGTAAAAGTTACTTTGTGGACACAATCTAGGCACTTCACTACTAAAAGAACTGAATTTATACAAAAAAACGACTGACAGAGCTCTGACACCATAAGGTGGAAATCGATTTGGACACACTCTCTCGTCATATGACGAAGATGAATTGTGAATACGATGATCTACCTTTGACCTCGACTAACATGGAGCCGCCCCCTGCATCATCGCTACCTGCCATCGAGTTTTCACCTAGGTCATAATGTTCGTCAGCATGAGAGAACAGCCTGTACGAAGAGTCCTTTTTGCGCGATGAAGCATTACAACATTGGTCGCATGCAGTTTGTGCAAGGCGATACATTGACAGAACATACCCGAGATCTGCAAGGATTCGTCTACTGGGAGTCGGCATGTGTGACTGGCAATACCTCTTGCTGCATTGATGGGTACCGGATTCGACAGGTGATTGTGATGACTGTTAATACTAAGGACATAATGAGTGATGTAGAGTTGGTCTGCGCAGAATGTACACTTGCAAGATGTTCGCATAAAGTAGAACAACTTAGAAATAAATGGTCGTCGGCTCTAAATACTGATGAGCATACAACTCCTTCTACAAAGAAAATAAAATATAATATTGAGGGTGAAAGAGGAAGTGAAGACGATCATGAAGACAGCATAGATGAAAATGAACATGAAGATAGTGATAATGTTGAAGACAATGATGGCGATTTTCTCGATGCACTGACACGCCCCTCCAACACGTTTCCTGCAATGAGTGACACGAAGAAGGCAGAAGACGTCGAGAACACTGACTACCTACTACTACGAACACCCACATGAACTTGTTGATAGACTCACATGTTTGATTGAGCTTCAAAAATGCGGATATTACTCGAGCTTTTTTTGAGATAAATTAAATCGTTAGTAAACTGAAGAAACGGGGATATATCGCATGATAATTACGATGAACTGCTTCCTTCTGAAATTGTAAGTACAAAATAATTATAAATTATTATTGTAAAAACTTTTTGTGTGTGTCGTATCCTTTCATCCCTTACAACTTTAAAGTGATTCTATGAGCACTCGCCTATAAACGTTAAGATCTGCATATAAAATGATAATACAGACGTAAGTATAAAATGCATGGATGGTTGACTGCATACAAAAATTACAAATCCATCAATTGATCATTTATGGAAAGATTGCGACAGAATGATGGAAATATTGCTGAGGAGGATTGCTGAAAAGGATTGCTGGAAATATTGTGAAAGATTGAAAGATCTGAATCCAAGATGGCGGTTGTACTCAGTGAGGTAATATTCTCGCTGATATTTATGACTTTATTCAATTTTTTCTTTAATTTTTTTCAATTTCATTCAAGGTCATGGTTATAGGGTCAAGGTCGAACATCACCGGGATCCAAGAAGATGGAAGTAGTCATTCATGTAAAATGCTCGCTGACTCTTATGAATTTATTAAAATTTTACATTTTTTTCTCGAATTTCTGTTTCCAAGGTAATCCATTTTAATAGTTATAAGGTCAAGGTCAAAGGTTAAGGTCACCTTGGTCCAACATGGGGGTTAGTTTGGCGTCATAATGTGGTAGCTGCTCCATTCCAGAGCCTAGTCGCCTCTAAGCCCGAACATTAAAATTCTTAATGATACATTTTTGTATATTTTTTTTCAGAAGTTGTTATAAAAATTAATTTTTTATTATTGGAAATTTAAGATATTTTAAAAATTCTTTATGTATGTTTTAGAATTTTCCGTGTTCAAGGTCATTCAAGGTTACGGGGTTAATTAAAAAGGTCAAGGTCATCGGGATCCAATATGGCGGCTAAGATTGCTGACAGAACCATCATGGCTGAGTGTTAGGTTTGACACTGATCCTGTATTCCTTGTGTCGATTTGGCATATCGTATGCCTATAAAACCAAGATGGCCATGTCCTCTGGTCCTCATCGGTCAGCTTACCCTGGCTCGGAGACACGAATCCTCCTCTCCTGCTCTTGAAAAACGGGCGATTTTTGTCAACAAGGGATATCTTTAGAGATATTTTGTCGATTTTGAGGGAAGAAAGAGAAATTGTAAGGGGAGAAAGGGACATTTCAAGACGGCGGCTGGTCAGCGCCTGGCTCCTATCCTCGAGCTTCGTGTAGCAGATTTCTTCAGATCCTTCCACTTAGCTATTTACCAAACATCAACCAACAATTTCAGTTTAATAAATTTCAATTGTGATATGATCAGACAGTTTTAGATTTAGGCAGATTGTTTTCTCGGGATTGCTAAGTAATCACAGAAAATATTTGCAGTAGAAAATTCTCGTTGGCATATAACATTGGGCGAACATTATATGAACCGCTATGTTCCAATCCCACTTAAAGTCAACCTTTCCAACGAAATACCATCCGATGACCCAACATATAGATACCTCAGTACAATAATATTCGAACTCAACATATGTTGTTCTTCTGGAAGAACAGTGTTGTATTAAGAACATTTCTTACTCAAGCACATCATGAAGCTACATTATTCCACCCAATATTATAACCGTCACATTTGACGTGAACTATTGCGGTAGCTGCGTACTGGCACTCAGAGTTCCAAACTTTATTTGATTTGGCCAATCAGTTGCAGGGAAATGAGTTTGGGTTTGTTAGAAGTTATGTGCCCCAGGAGAGTGCTGAGTATTCCTGCTAATCATTTTAATCTTTTCTTTATGGCTGTGTTATTTTTCCAATGCATCACACCAAGGTTTATTTTATATTCATTAAAGGTTGTAACCTCCTTATATAATTTCCCATTGAGGCAAATTCGGTCGCCAGTACTTAGTGGTCTAGTCGTAACTTCTCGCACATCAAACTGCCAACTTTTACCCATTCTCTCATGGCGGTTTTTACCCTCCATTCCGGGACGAAAGAAAGGCTTAAGAGATCACATTCCCATCTATACGCCTGTGTGTATGGCTTGGTGTGTGTGCCCCCAGAAATATTTTGATTGCGAGAACCAAATTTCACCAAATTCGGTACAAATATAGTATATAGTAAGGACGTAAAACTTTTATATCATTGACGACGCCAGGTGGTTACTTTCAAAATGGCGGCCGTTTTAATATTTATGTTGCTATGTTATATTTCGGGAACCATTAAACCGATTTAACAACATTTTTTATGTTGACAGTGCATGATGCAATCGTTAACTTTTTGGAATGTATATTGCTGTTAATCCGCAATTTTGCGAGATAGTGGCATGTTAAATATAAAGCTTTTACATAATACTTCGAAAACTATTCAACGTATTCTCACCAAATTTGGCACGTAACGCTATGGTAAGCCATGAAAACATATACGATTTAAATTTCTTATGCACCTATTTTCGAAATGACGGTCATACACAAATTTTAGATTTTTTTCATGTATATCCTACACGCCAATTGGCACACTTCGACCACAATATTTAAGATGAAAGAGTTTAACAAAAGCGTCATATATGCCAACATATAACAAATGTTGTCCACCGTTTTGTAAGATAGCTCATGACTAAATATTTTTTAAACGCCAGGAAACAATTACTTTATTCCTAACAAATTCATCAAACAACTAGTACGAAGTCATATGATGCCAAATGGTGTTGTTTTATGTGGGCGACAAACTTATTTTCTAAAACGCAGACATATTGCCAGTTCAGCTTAATATGCTATATCCTATCGTATACATCATGTATTCGATTCTAACTTTATTTTGTACATTGGCAGTATGTATTACAACTGTCAAATGTACCTACACAAAGCCTCTTTTGTCAGTCATTTTAAAAGACAGCATCACATGAAAAATAAAAATATTTAAATCATATGTTCACAAAAAAAAAAGTATTTTTACTAAATTAGACAACCAAGTAACACTTGGGCTGGCTGTATAAACTGCTATGTTTTGAGTGGCCAGACTCTTATTTGAAAAAGTATTTATTCTAAATTATACAACCAAGTAACACTAGGGCTGGCTGTATAAACTGCTATGTTTTGAGTGGCCAGACTCTTATTTGAAAAAGTCAGCTATGTAAACATTTCAGCTTAGTATCATATATGTACGAAACCATGACAAAATTGCCAACTTAACTCTGTATGCTATAAGTATATATTTAAGCCATCGAATGTGTATATAGATAGCTTCATTTCTTCGCCACTTCGTAAGATAGCTTTAAATGGAAAAATTAAGTTTTTATGTCATGACGGGAAGCAATCAACTAATTCCTACCAAATTTGGCGAATATGTAGTATAGTTGGCAATATTAACTTATATATTTTAAGTGGGCATGGCTGTTATTTTGAGAATTGCAGCTATGTAAACATCCCAGCTTAGTATTAGGCCTATATATCTACAAAGCTATGTAACTGACTATAGCTTAAATTTGTATACTGGCATTATCTATGACAATCATTGAATGTTCTAATACGTAGCACTTATGTCCTTTCTATTTATGTAGATCGTACATACATACACACACATATACATATATATGTGTGTGTGTTTATATATCATAAAAAAGCGTGTGCTATAAAGCAGGTCAGGTTTTTTTCTAAACTAAAACTAATAAATCTGTTACTTGACATATATTTGCCTGTGAATTTACCTGTTAACGGGTCTGAAAAAATTTAAAATAACATATTTATATAGCATATACCATAAAGATAGATTTAAACAGTGTAAAAAATAACTGTGGTAATATTTTGTTAAAATGACTATAACACCCCTAGGTAAAAATTAAGTAAATTAATGGTATTTTATAATTAATATTCCATGTTGCATAACAAGTAAAAATTTAAGGATTTATAAATATTCGAATGACATGTTTTTTGCTAAATTCTAGCAAGAATCATGTCCAGCTTCCTCAGCTCCACCTAAACACAATAATTACAATTATTGGCCCGATTTCACCAGCCAAATTTCAAATTGTCCACAAGCGAAATAAACAATATTTCGTCTAAATTGAAGTCACAATGTTCACTATTAATGAGACTTACAGTTTCAGGTTATCCATATTAGTGAATTTTGTTTATGGTGTTTTCTAGATATATAGATTATTGCGGCAAAAATGCAGCAATGCGAACATATGTTTTCTTTTGTCTCTGAGAATCAGCGCTTGCAACAGCGAATTTATCTGACATTTTCGTTAACAACGAATATCTGTATTATTTTCTAAATAAAAGCGGAGCAAAACATACAACTACTTTAAGAAAACTGTTTTAATAAGTCCACATTTATAATATTTTTAAAATGCATGATTTTCCACGATTTCCAGTACAGACTTCTTTACAGAAGGAATTGTAGAGAAAAAGATATATAAAGTGATGATTTTGCTCATTTTTCAGAATCTGTTCCATTATTTTTAGGTTAGAGAAGGGGAGGGGGCATTTATGAATTTTCATTGAGACCGCATAATTTTTGTGTAAAATTCATTAAATCAATTTATTAGACATAAATAATTAGTGCAGTCCTCAGGTGTATCGTTAATTTAATTTAATGACTTGTAATTATAATATGTTTTGGAAGTATGGATTTTTTAACGTAATTTTCTACTATAGAACATAGTTTCCTAGTGCTGTTTTCCAAAATATTCTCATTCGATAATTTAATAGAGAAATTTCAAAACTAAGCAATACAATAGTCTGCAAGTAGATTCCGGCAGTTGCAGGTGCGTGGATTAAAAGATGAAGTAAACATGTGTGTAGGTATCCGAAAAAGTAGATCATTTAACAAAAACGAGTGGTTTTGTTTATGACAGAACTACCAATACTGGACATTACACCGTACCATATGCTTCTAAATTGTAATTTTTCCCCATAAGCGATATTTATTTTAAAAAATATCCTCTGTTTACATAAAATTTCATAATATTATCTTTTGGATGGGTTTCCAGATGCAATGATCACAAATTATACAATCGTGTATTTTAAATTATTTTGTCATAATTGTAGCAGCTCATATTGTTGTAAACTTTTTCTTATCAGCTTAATTCGCATTAATTTCATAATTGCTTAGCATCGCATTAGATCATAATACTTATTTACTTTGTCGCTTACGGGTGACTTTAGCTTAAATGCTCTACAAAAATATTCACTTTTGTAATAACTTCAAACAAATATTTTTCATTCTGCTGCTGCACTCTATGAACTAAACCACAGAACAGGACTGTGCACATTTGTTTCTAACGGTCACATTATTAATAGACTTATCTGAAAATTGGGCCAGAGTAACCCCTGGGCCCAAAGTAGCACCGCTTAACAACACTTATAAATATTTATGTTATTACATTTAATACTGAAATTAAGTGACATCCCATAGTATAAGTTATGTTTGTTTAAGAAGTAATGTGCAATTTCGAAACTTTTTTAAAATTATCTATATTGTCTGATGTCATTATTTTGTAAATGGTTAATTTTAGTGATTAGTTTAAAACACTTATTTTTATCAATTTTTTCCAGTACGTGTGTTCACTTAGACGGTGAGAATTGATGGAATGTTTTGAAATCTAATAGTTAAACTTTATATGTATATATATATATATGACTTTATTTAGAGCGAGGGTTTTCTATTGCGTATGCATATAGAAGCATTGATTCACGGACGCCTCTATGCAAATACCATCACATGTAAACATTACCTAAAGGAAAAGAAAATTGATCTAAACGTTAAAAACAACCCACTCTTCCACTCTCCTGACATTCCTAAAAGTAATTTTATATGGATATGATGGATCTGTAGAAATGTTCATTTGTCATGGCTTCGAAAAGGAACAAATAAACATGCCTTCCGGGAACTCATTATACCGCGGGGTCTGCTGTGTTTGGCAACAGGGTATCTACAAGGGGCTGGAGATACGTATCATGCTGTGGAATGTCCAGACTAAAGATGAGATAGAGGGATCTCACTGGCTGCGCACAACCAGTCTCTGTGTCCCATCAGTGAACAGTTTTTCTGCAAACACGTTTAGTGAAAACGGCTTGGCCTGGAATTGACGCTAGAACACTAATTCGTAAACAAGTGTTTTGAGTTGTATGTAAAATCTTCTTATACGCTATTCACAGTAAAGTGAGCACTTTTTAAGGCCATGCAAAATTTTTCCTCTCAGCCAATTTCTATCTTTTCACCACTTTCTTATGTAAAACTTGCTATGTGATTAATTAACACAGTGTATACATTTCAAGTCACTCAATAATTAACTTATAAAGCTGCAATAAAATATATTTATTAGCGGTTAATATATGTTGGGAGGGCCTTAAAAAGTGCTCACTTTAGCGTGAATAGCCTATACCAATTTTTAATGCAGTTTTATCAAATTAAAATTCCTAGGAGTATTTCATTCATACAAAAGTGCTTGCCTTTTGAGAATTGAGATATAAACAAACGCGTTGACCAAGAGACTTTGACAGTTGTGTTCCTGTGGAGTAGGTCAGGGTATACATGCGCAGTCTTTAGTCTATGGTGAGATGAACTCTTGTACCAGAGTGTTGGGTCCGAGAGTGAACATTCCTCTCTATGCAAGACAGCTCACACTGATACACATAGTTCTCCATAAGTTGACTGGATGTTTGTCGACTTTCCATCGCCTTCGTGGCACTTTCAGTGAAGTGACGCGACAGTTACCACTCCAGCACAGCCTGTCGGTGGCAACCAGCAAGTCAATCCGGATGTAGAATACGATTGGGTAATTATAAAACCTTAATAACTCTCGACCAGTTCAATAAACGGTCACTCACTTGATACAGTCTGACGTTTCAGTTAGTTCCCTAGTCTGTGGCACATAAAACTTTTTTAGCCTACTTTCCTGAGGAAAGAAAGGTTTATGAAATCACTTTCCGGCCTGTGTGAGTGTGTGCATGTCCCCTTTCGGTTTCTGAACGTGTCAACAGAATTTTACCAAATTTCCTAGACATATCATACTTAGTAAGGACACCTGACTTTTTAAGTTGTTGCCTACACCGGGCACCTACCTTCAAAATTGCGGCAATTTTAAACGTTTGGGTGATATGTCATATCTTGGTAACCATTCAACCGATTTAAACCAAATTTTGTTTGCTGGCAGACCATTGTGTAAGCATTAAATTTTGAGACGTATATTGTTTGTGATCCGCTATTTTGCAAGACAGCTCCAGTTAAAAAAAAATAGAGGTTTTATATATTATATCTAGAAAACTATTCAACCAAATCTCACCCAATTTGTCATGTAATTAATACCATGGTATGCCATGTAAACATAAGTGATTGAACTTAAATTGTTTCTTATTTTCAAAATGGCCACCATACAAACGTTTTAAGTTTATTTTGTATATCTACCATACCATTTAACTAATTTCCACCAAAGTTTGTATTCTGAAAGTATCTATTACAGTGAAGATATGTGCCTACAAGTAACCACTTTTGTCAGCCATTTTGGAAGATAGCGCCATACGAATAAATAAAGATATTATGTTATAGCTTGGTAAATAATGAATCTATTCCTGTCAAATTTGGCAAACTATGTGTACTGAGGCAGATTATGTGAAATTGTATGTTTTAAGAATGCCAGACATTTATTTTCAAAATGACGGACATACAGCAATTTTCAGCTTAGAATACTATATTGTCGAAACCATTAAATCAAATAAATTTATATGCTGGCAATATATATAACAACTATAAACTATATGTATAGAGAATATCTTTTGCCCGCCACATGAAAATTATGGAGGTTTTATTCTATATCTCGAGGGCCAGCTAACCGATTCCCACCAAATGTTACTCTGGAACATTTCAAATAAATTTATACCAAATAGCGCACACCATAAATGCTACAGAAAGCCATGCAAACTTTCATCACTTAAATGGGCCAGACAACGATGTTCAAAATGGCAACTTCATAAACGATTTAGATCAGTTTGATGTATATGTGTATATTTAACAATTTAACCATGTTTAACCAAAATTTGGATATAAAAAGTATACATCAGAAGCATCGTATTTGGAGCGTAATTTTATGGCAATTTTGTACGATAGCATCAAATAAGAAAATAAATATATGTATTTCATATCAAATGTGTAGCGCTACGATAGGCCATGTAAACTTAGATGTATCATGTGGCTCAGTCACTTATTTTTAAAATAAAGGCCTTGTAAATATTTCACGTTAGTAAACCCTATCATTCGTAACATTAGACTGATAGAATCCTAGTTTGATGCTCCGAATCCGACCTCCCTCATGGAGTGTATTGAATGCTAGCTTATATTATGATGTTTTCTGGGTTCATGTCCTGAGTAAGTCATATCTGTATTCGTAATTGTCTCAATACTGTTGCATACGTTTCTGGTTTCATTTATAGAGTTGTTGCTTTCAAAGGTGAATCAAATCCTTC
The DNA here is from genome assembly GCA_029891345.1 of Dryococelus australis. Lineage (NCBI taxonomy): Eukaryota > Metazoa > Arthropoda > Insecta > Phasmatodea > Phasmatidae > Dryococelus > Dryococelus australis. Next base: position 18,797,491 of record CM056999.1, read on the forward strand.
CTACCAACTAGACTTTTTAAGAAGTTGTTGAAAAATTAGTTACACCTATGTTGAGGAAAGTAGGCTCATTAGGAACATCAATGCCTTTTTGTTATTCTCAACATATATATGACGACAATTCTGACAATCACTGCTAATGGATGCCTGGATGTTAAAAGAACTTTTTTATATTTCCCATTTATGTTAATTGGCAACTCAGTTAATAGATACTCTCACTGATTAGAACTATTGCGATCACTTGAAGATGCGATGAGTTGATATAATCCCCATTGCACACATCCAGTCTACCGAAGCGGAACATTATAATTGCGTGCAGATGAAGCTGCCAGGTAGAGCTCGTTTTTTTTATTAAGATACGTAAAAATGAACGTTTCAAACTAGTGCGTAGGTTTATCGATGGCGTCTGTTTAAAATACTGCCGGAGTCTGCTTGAGCAGCGGATGTGTCTAGAGTTCGCAGTCGGTCGTCGTGTAAGTGGACTCCTAGGTTGACATCTCCCATGGAAGGGACATAAAAAGAAGACTACCGACGAATTTCCAGATGGCATCTCGAGAGACAAACTGGTTCTGCGGTCGGGCGTCCACATCTACCTGTCCTGCTCAACAACTATGCGACTCCACACGTGGTCCACGGAGGAGCTGCGATGTCCTTGCACACAGCGCTAGCTCCCAGAGTAGCAGCAGTACGTCTTCAGTTCAACTCGCTGAGTAATGTAGCATTCGCAGTACACATATCCTCACAGTAAACGATTTAAGTCACATAAGAATGAACAAAGCATTTAAATTATAACACTGCATAACGTTTTACTAGAATTCACTTATTTACAAGTTTAAAAAATAATTGAACAAATATACATTTATAATCTAAATTTAAACGTATTTCAAGTTTAAATTCTTAAGAAATCTCATTCTGTGAAAAAAAAATAATAATAATAATTTACCAGACAAGATTAAGTCTATTAATAATTCTAATTGTATGTGATAAATTATTGGTAATCTTTTTTAAATTGACTTTATTAAATAATTGGTTCCAACTACGGTAGTTATAAATTTTATAACAAAGATGAATGTTCATAAACCAATTATTAAAAATATCTGTATACCTTATTGCTTATTTCATATTAATTACAAATAGCCTAGCGGGCCAGGGGGCTGTGCCGTTGGTCTGCTCGCCTTTCACTAAGGCGAACCGGCTTCAATCCCCGGCCGGGTCACTCCGTATTTTCTCAAGTGGGGATCGTGACGAAAGATGCCGCGGGTTGTCTCGGGGATCCCCCGTTTCACCCGCTCTTGCAATTCCAGTGCTGCTCCATATTCACCTCAGTTCACAACGCCATCGGGACCTCTATGTAAGAACCCCTCAGATATATCCACTCTCCATCCATTTTGTCTGCGTGGACTTGTCTACTCTGCGACAATGTTTCGCTCGTTTGTCGACGGCTGTAGCCACAGTGAAGCTCTGCGATTGGCCACCTCTAGGCCTGGTGAACGTATACTGCACTCTAGCCAAAGAAAATACACACGTATGTGCGTCTTGTGATATGCCAGTCTGTGAGTCTCAATGCCCGTCAATGAATGGAGTTCGCTCTGCAACTGTATCGAGCTACTGCAAACCCAGAAATCCCGGTCTCTAAAGTAATTCGCTGATATCACTCTGTGCAGTGGCTCAGTTTCTGCTGATGTGTTTTACTGTCTAGTACAACAAACTGTAACTACTGCTAAACTGACTAATTACACTTATTTTCCTATCAATGTCTGTTGCTAATTTCGCAAACATATTTATAAAGTTTTTTTTTTTTTTTTTTTTTTTTTTTTTTAACGAAAATGTTTGGCATTGGATCTTAACGAACATGAGAGCAAAATGTTAATAGCCGTTTTGTAAGGAAATGTAAAATATTAAGTGTGCTTATGCGTTATAAAAATTAAATTATCGGAAAAAATAAATAAAATTAGAATATTCTGTTTTGTTCCATTAATAAATAACGGTATATTCTGATAAATATTTTTGGAGGAAAATGTTTACTTGGAGCAAGTGGCTTCATTCTCACACTGGTAGTAGTGAAATATTCAGTTTGTTCCAGGCGAACCTTGCATCCATAGTACGTGGTTACATCACTAGGTGGCAGTGTGGTAGACTGTTATCGCAAAGAGAGCGAGGGTGAGGTAATGCAGTTGTGAATGGGCCGTCAGTCAGGATGGACGCGACGTGACTCGAGTGGCGCGGCAATATTGCGGTGCAAGAAGCGGGTGGAAGCTGGACTGGGGTGGGGAGATATGTCGCGAGGCGAACCTTGCATCCATAGTACGTGGTTGCATCACTAGGTGGCAGTGTGGTAGACTGTTATCGCAAAGAGAGCGAGGGTGAGGTAATGCAGTTGTGAATGGGCCGTCAGTCAGGATGGACGCGACGTGACTCGAGTGGCGCGGCAATATTGCGGTGCAAGAAGCGGGTGGAAGCTGGACTGGGGTGGGGAGATATGTCGCGAGGCGAACCTTGCATCCATAGTACGTGGTTGCATCACTAGGTGGCAGTGTGGTAGACTGTTACCGCAAAGAGAGCGAGGGTGAGGTAATGCAGTTGTGAATGGGTCGTCAGTCAGGGTGGACGTGATCTGACTCGAGTGGCGCGGCAATATTGCGGTGCAAGAAGCGGGTGGAAGCTGGACTGGGGTGGGGAGATACGTCGCGAGGCGAGCAGCAGTTTCTCAGTGAGGGCGGGAAGCAACGAGAGACTGCAAACTGGTAGGACGGCCTGCGACTCCGTGGAAAGACGTGTCAAGTGCAGCAATTGAACACCTCGTGGAATCCGAGGGAAGATGTTTGTGTCACACAGTTACTCACTGAAAGCTACATTTAAGTATGTATTTCGTAGACGAAGGCTTGTTTGCCACGTAAGTCTTACTTCATGAAGTAATTCTTCATCTATATGTAATACTTATTTCAACGATGAAGTCATACATATATCTTCGTGACGAAGTAATTCTTATAGAAGTATTATTTGAGACAATCTTCACTTTATGAAGTAGCCAGATAAGTATCTGAATATATTATCCATCACCAAAATAACACATATAAAATTGTAATTTTATTTACATCAATCACCCAACTGAAATAAATATAAACTTTAAATTGCCATTTTAATTTTTCGCTGTTATTATAAAAAATATGTATTTGTTTTACCACACATTTTATATTACAGTAATTATGTGAGCAATGAAAATGATTTGTTTCACTTGTTACATAATTGTTAGCCGTTGAAAAACTTACATTATGCGCAAACTTAATTAATATATAAATATAAAAAATATAAATGATAATATGAATTCTGTTTTCTTGACCTTCCAGTTAATTTAAACATACTGGATTTTGTGATCACGTAATTTTGAGCATTTTCGTCCTACTTCAATAATAACACTTCCGCGATCGACATTATTGAGTGTGAAAAGTGTGCATGCTCTCATCTCTTTCTAATGTCATAACCTCTTGTTTCAGTACTCGTATTGCAAACATATTCCATCACAGCTTAGCTGGTTTGGACACGTATTTCCTCGTCAATTTTGTAATAGAAGTGATAAAGTGATTCAGTTTCACAACCAAAATCTACGCTGTGATTTATTAATTAGCACTGTGTCAGCATCAAAGCTAAAATTTTGCCAACATATTGTTATTATGTATGTTTTGTTTAAAGAAAACTTCTTTAGGCACAAAATCGGTTCGCTTCAGTGTAATGAAAATTTCACGATAATAATCATCAAATATGTAGGTTTTATTAAGAGGTTAATCTGCAACTGTTTTTATTTTATTTGAAAACTTAAAACTTTAGTCAGTTTTCTTCTATAACACCTCAACATGCGACTGTATTACAAATTGTGCAAAATACTCCGTCACCAAAACCCATCTTACAATGCTTATGAAAAGAAGTTATGTTTTACATCGAAGTGCAAAATTTTAATCTTCCCATACGTCCCGTATAACTATAATTATTTTTTTTCTGTTTTGGTCAAATATTTCGAAGAAATAATATTTTAGATGAAAATATTTCGTACATTACCAAGTGTTAATATAAACAGTCCTTAATATAAACAGTCCTTAAGCTAAAAAACACAGCAGACTTACGAACAACTTCTGATACATGTGAATAAGCAATATTGTTTCAGGACTCATACCTTGGTCGCAGTCTTCCTAACAGAATTTTTCGAAATATTTCCATTTGTCGTGTATTTAACTTTGGTAACATAAAATACGGTAGGAGTTATAAGAGAACTGAGTAAGACTTATTTCGAGACAGCGAAATAATAATATGTTAAGTTAATCTGAAGTATTTCTTGATGAAATAATACTTCAGGCTATCGAAATAAGCAGTACTTGTATCTGGTAACTATTAAATGAATATCATACTCACGCACGAGTATAAGTAATTCTGTTTTCAATTATCGCTCCTATATGCTGACTATGAATTCCGCCCTTAGAAACAATGTATCAGAATGGGATCACTTTTACCTACTTGGAGTGTTATCGAAAGTGGGCGCCACATGCCCTCGTAGAGATTCCTCGTCAACAAGCCGCTCATTGTCGACAATATGACATGGGGGGGGGGGGCGCGCTTTTGTTTCACACGGCACAACAGTGGACGCAATCTACTTGCAGCAACTTCCTACAGACACAGAAGCGTAATGCCATTAGGAAGAAAATACCTATCTTCTACACAATGCAATCCGTCTCTATGACAATACTACTCCGAGTATTGTACGTCGAGCGGCTATAGGCTGTTCACGATAAAGTGAGCCTTTTTGAGGCCCTAGTTACTTTTTTACTTTCAGCCATTTGTTATTCTTTAACCACCTTTTTAAATAAATATTGCCACGTTAAGTAATAAACACTGTGTGTATATTTCACTCCACTTGGAAGTTAACGCCTAAGGCCAAAATAAAACATGTTTATTGATTATTATTTAAAATGTGTGGGCTTTCAATAGTGCTCACTTTATCGTGAACGGCCTGTACTCTATCGATGAGAAGGGATGTGAAGTACTAGAGCAAGCATCATACTGTGAGGATTTTTCTCCGGGCGATTTCGTCCTCATATCCAAGGAAACATTGCGCAGTAGACAGTAGATAGTTCGAGACACAGCAAGACATTATGAATACTGTGCAACAACTGACATGACGACCCGATTAACACATGGTGCAGCAGACTGTATTCAGCGCCTGACACATAATATAATAAATATGAGGTAGACCGCTTATTGGTCTTCTGCGCATGTACCCCTTACATTGACATACCCCAATCCTACACAACTACCAAAGTCACATGGTCAACTATGATGTACGTATTTGTTTATATTCTAATTTGTAAATGACAAGCATTATTCTATTAATAAAATACTTAACCAATCTGAATTTAATCAAACAGCATTACAACATATCAAAACACTTGTTTACAAACAGTATTCTAGCCTCATATCCAATCCGCGCCGTTTTTTGCTAGTCGTACGGGCAGAAAAGCAGTTCATGTTTGGGACACGACGTTTGGTTGTGCGCAGACAATGAGATCCTCTACCTCGTCTTTAATCAATGTGCTACATCGTTGGCAGTATGTTGGGGATAGAGATAAGCTTAACCGATATTTTCACGTATCTGTAACAGTTGTGGCTGTGACAAATAAATATATGTTGTTTTTAACTATGATATGGTCATTGCGATTAAAAAAACCCTAATACATCGCACGTCTCTAACACAAGCAGTATTGATTCGAAAGCATCAGTACTAAAGTTTGAACAATATAATATTCTGGTGAATTGTTGTCCTTATTACTTATTGTTTCACGCGGTACTCTTTCATGGGACACAGACACCTGATAATAAACTCGGCATATTGAAAGTTTTATTTCATAAACAAATGAAGTTTTCTGGTTGATTTTTACGTCGCCTAAATGAACACTAACATCGATATAGAAAACAAAACCTATAACTGGATTCTAGTGACATGGTTTGTGGACTAACTTCGTAATAGAAGAGTAGGGTAGAACGAACAAAATAAAAGATAAATTGAAGCAATTTACTTAAAGAGATCTATTATCGTTTTAAACAGAATCTTTGGGCAATCAATGAATATTGCGCTTAAAAGCACTCAGTCACCATCTGTTGGTAAACAAGGAAACTGTGGTCCCTGGAAGGCTTCGCTGGTATCACGCAGTGACATGTCACAGGCAACTGAAATGAATTGTGACAGCCGAATTAGCTACCACAAACTTGCTAACGTGTGCCCCAAGATACGACTTGCCACAATCATAGGTATTTGAATGACTGTCTCACAGATATATCCTACGACAAAAAAATATCTGTGACAAAGTAGCAGGCTGCTATTTATAGGCCATATCTAGTTGTGTACAATAACTGGGACTACTCTCAGGGAATTAAAAGGTAGGTATGTGTGTGTGAAGTGTATCGTAATGCTTCACCTACTGTAATTGGTACACCCTTATTCGTATTATTGTGACAGAGATTCACTCTTACAAGATGGGCATGAAATGTCCTCCTTCTATTTCAATGCACTCCTGTATACGTAGCCTCAGTGATTGTCTCGATGTGTGCACACAGATCTGCTGCCAACCTTATTCCACACGCTGTTCAAACATTACAATGTCTGTAACAATATGTGTTGTGGGAACAGTGATGTCCCCACAGACAAAATTCCACTGTGTTCTGGAGAGGGGAACGTGCAGGCCATACGGCCACACATAAACTAAGGATGAGGTAGAGCGATTTCGCTGGCCTGCGCACAACCAATCTCTGTGCCCAAACATTGAACTGCTTTTCTGCAAACACGTCTAGCAAAAACGGCATGTTTTGGATTTTAAATTAGGTTAGGTTAGGTTAAAAAACTGATTTGTAAACAAATGTTTTGAGATGTTTTCAAACATGTTCAAACCAATTTGTAATGCAGTTTGATTCAATTCAAATTGGTGAAATTATTTTATTTACACAATAGTGCTTGTCATTTATATATTAAGGTATAAACAAACACGTTCATCACTATTGCCCATGTGATTTTGACAGTTGTTCCTTTTGTGTATGTCACTGTTGCGTACATGCGCAGAAACGAATAAGCAGTCTACCTAATATTTAGTCTATGCGACCACACGTGCGAGAACTACTCACTCAGATATGCTCTAACCACTCTACTGAAGTGGATACCTGCTACCAACAGCGGGAACTGTGACATGGACCAGTTACTCGGGAACCATCGTACGTGGGACATATTTTCCTTTTGGAAGTATGGTGTTATATTTCGCATTATTTTCCACCTAGATTATTTTCCAGCTCGTATAGTTAGCCAAACTCCAATATAAAAGTAATAACCCCAAATACCTAATTAATGGATAGTCTCTTCGCGGTTTTTAAATCAAACGTTTGAAAAATCACCCGAAATCTGATGTGCTTGGATGTTATCCTAAATTTGTCATTATCGCAAGCGTTTCATACATTGTAAAAAATAATGGGAAAATTCCTTGACAAGGTAACGTAATATTCGCAAACTTGTGGGGGAAACATGATTTTCATTACGGGTAAGGTATAATTACCGCACTATGGAGTAAAATTCACGTACATTTCAGTGGAAAATCCCATAAATTCCTTGACAAGGTAACGTAATATTCGCAAACTTGTGGGGGAAACATGATTTTCATTACGGGTAAGGTATAATTACCGCACTGTGGAGTAAAATTCACGTACATTTCAATGGAAAATCCCATAAATGGATGGAAAAATTACCTAACTACGCGTGCATTTCTTCAGCATTGTCTTAACATCTAAGTGGGAGGACGGGCGGCAGAAACAATCCTTTAAAACGCTTATATTCACTGATACTGCCACGCTGTAGTCGTGGTGTAATGAATAGCGCATCGGCCTATCGTGATAGAGGACCATGGTTTGCGCCCACTCCCAGCAAATGTCGAGGACTTAATATTGAGGTTTCGGTTACTATTCGTCAGAGAATATAGGTAAAAAAAAAAATTAACAATATTAATACTGCGGGATATTTTAAAAATATTATTTGACTATACAATATACCTAGTTAATTTTCCTTACTTGTTACTACCTAGTTAATTTCCCCCCCCCCCCAAACTTTTGTAATGTACTTTTTTTCGCACGCTTAGGGAATAGTAATTTACTTGTTATGAAAAATTTACTCTACATTTAAGAGGTAATGTGACCTTAAATTTAGAGGTAATTAGCTTCCCTGACACGTGAGGGAATTTTGCGTCCATTTTTTACAGCGTACTTACTGTGTTCACATAAAAGTATTTTATTTTTAGTTTCTTTGAATTTTTTCCTTATATTTTTTTTATAGATTATAACATTTAATTTACAATTTATGTGAATAAAATCAGGGACAAAATAAGTGTTCTAGTAATGTCTAGCAAGGAATAACTGTTAAAAAATATATAGTTGCTCTCTACGAGTTGCGGCTATAACAGCAGCCATCCTGTCTGGCATGCTATCTAAGAGTGTTAGCAGGACATCCACGGGGATTCGTCGCCATTCCTCTTGCAACCATTCCATGAGTTGAGCAATGGATTTTGGCCGCGCCTGACGAGCCCTCACCCGGCGATCCAATTCGTCCCAAAGATGTTCTATAGGGTTGAGGTCGGGGCTCTGGGCGGGCCAGTCCAATCGGCGAACATTCTTGTCGGCGTACCACTGCATAGTAGCCCTTGAAACATGGCACCTGGCATTGTCATCCTGGAAGTAACACGGGTCCATTCCGTAAAAACGCCACAATGTTATCCAGAATGTTACACTAGGCCTCTGTGTTCATGCTGCCATGGACAAACACCAGCGGTCCTACGCCGAAGGCCGAGAAACACGAGTCAACTGACGTACTGCATTACCTGTCTTCACGGGTGCCCGATTACTTTTTGGTAGATAGTGTACATTGAAAAATATTATAATTTTTGTTGAGGACATGAGTGACTGTAATGAATTAATTGAATAAATGAAATGCATGTGAATAAAATTGGGTTTTATTTCATGTTTACCTAATTGGCCAGAATATAATTACAATTTCAAAGGCACAGAAATAATTATTTAGTTACAAGTATTTTATCAAGTACCATTGTACTTTATTTACATTTAAATAATGAAATAAAAAATACTTTTTTTTAAATGGAACAACATTATATTTTAAATAAAAAATATATGTGTAATAAATTGCGCAGGCAGTCCAAATCCCACATCATTCATGTAGGTATACCGTTGATTGAAAACAATTATTTTTGATAGGAATTAAAAATTACTGATTTTTTTCTATGTTCATAAATATGATTGCCATCAGCTCACCTAGTAGCTGAATCGAGCAGTTAACGTCACCTAAGTGTTGAGAGTAGAGTCCAAAATTGAGGACGCCGACAACACAACTATACTTTAAAATCATAAACAAATATGGCTGCTGCCTTGTGGCTAAATCGACAACACGCCTGGTGGCGATATCGTTTATTAATACACTAGTGTCACCTAGGTGATGTAAAAGTACACATATGAAACACAAGTTGGCGTCCTCCAGCAATGTATAAACACATGACAAACTATAAACCAAAATGGTTTCATACGATTGAATGAGTATAGGTGAGTGATTGTGGGGGTGGAGACATGCCGACTAAACAGCCAATAGCAATTGGTGGTGGGTGTCAGTCGTCTGCTGGGCGTGGTGCTGGAGGGCAACCTCCGGGAATTTAAGAGTTTTTAAAATTAACTTGTTAATAAATTTTTAAAAATTTTCAAAATATATTTTTGGGGATTTTGGGGGGGGGGGGGGGTGTTCAAGGTCAAAGGTCACCGGAATCAAGGTGAAAGGTCGCATGTCAAAGTCAAGGTCACTAACATCAACATGGTAGTAAATATGGCTGCCAGGGCACCAGAATGACAGAGCATGAACTGCTCCGATGCTCCACGCCAGACGCCGGTGTGCCAAATCCATCCAAATCATACTTACAAAAGGAAAAGGCACATCAATGTAATGTTTCACCCGGCAAATTAAATAAATTAAACTTTTTAAATTCCTCGTGTTTTTTATATATTTTTTATTTTCGTAGGCATGCGACTATTCTTATGATTTTGTTGCTGATAAGCGATTTTAGGGATAAACCGCCATTTAATATCACTGTGCTTATTATGAAGGTGAATGTAAAACAACAAACTGACACATGTTATCACACCGAACGCAATGATGTCATCGCATCAACAACCGAAGAGAAACGGTTGTGTACGCCTCTCCTTCACACTCATTAGAATACCATTGGCCAGCGACATTACTGTTATCCTTGGATCGACCAGTAAGGAGAGAGGTTGTTCGTAATCACCACCCAGCTATGGCTATTGAGCGAGGGTTTGCCATGGACAGGTATGAGACAGCAGAACAAGTCATTGGTGGAGTTTGAGAGAGCCCGGACAATGGGAAGGCTAGGAACGAGCTGGATGGCGCTGTGTACTTTGTATTATCAGAGGCCGTTCACACTTCACAGTCTGCTTTTGTTGGAAGCTATAGAACCGAGATTGTAGTAGTAGAATGAGGGTTGGTTATGGACAACCGCCAGAGAATACGAGGATAGGCCACTGTTCATCAGTGGCTGTTGTCAAAAGATAAGGAAGTACGAGTCATACAAAGTATTCCGGAGAATTAATAAAGTAGGTTATCACGTCGACGACGAGTTAATAAACAAGCGAGAACATCATATGCGGATAACTGTGGATAGCACAAAGAAGATGAACATCGTATCAAAAATAAGCTGCTGACACAGAAAGTGGACGACATAAACAAGACAGCACAGACGAACGAACACGACTGGCTCCGACCGATGATATATGATGGGACATTTTGAAAACTTGAATACGTTTCCTTCTTCAGGGTTATTGGGATACACTTTCTCACTGACTGGGTACACTGGCCATTGCCTGTAACTCCATAATACAATATTCCCAATATATACAACTTTGGAAAAAATAAGATCAAAGCTTTGCACACAAGGAAGGAATCATCTTCATTATTATGGACGATATCGTTATATTTGAGTGCTATAGAGCATATAATATATATAATATACCTTAAGCTGTTAAATTATGTCATATCTTCTGTTTTATTTTCCCATTTATCGAAATGAAAGAAAATATACAGTTGATAGAAATTATATGAATACTGTTTTAATGTTTTCGTTCCTATTTTTTCTTATTTATTTTTTCGTTTAACGGAAAGCTTATAGAGTTGACTAAATTGTATTTGATATTAAAATATCCAAAATTAATAGTAAAAACTTTATAAAATTATTTAAATATGGAAGTATTAATACATTCGTTCTATTGAATAATTGAAATTCATGTATGGTTTTGGACAAGCATTCTTGAGGAAGAGCCTTGTTCTAAGTATAAGAAAATGATAATAAAATACAATATTAAAAATATAGAAAAATATGTTAGTTGAATGTAGGTTATTCTCTAAAAAGTGAATCAAATGCCAAACTTATCAAGTGAACTTTCCTAAGTTAAAATCATTTACATAATCAAAAATAATATTTTTTGAAAAATAATTTATTTTATATATTTGAAGTATATTTTAATTTTCTTATATTTTATGTTTGTGTTATGGTATAAATGTAATGAACTTGATGGTTATTAATTGTAAAAAAACAAATAAAATTAAAATGTATAATAATTTTTTGTTACAAATTATGACACAGAGAACACACAGATAGTCTACTGTAATCGATTTATTTCAGAATATATATATATATATTTACAATTAATAACCATCAAGTTCATATATATATATATATATATATATATATATATATATATATATATATATATATATATATATATATATATATATAACAATTTTCAGCAATAAGTAACAAATTTAGAAATTTTCAGCTTGGCATTTTAGATCTTTGACCATGTCCTTTCCTACAAATACAACATACTTTTCGATATAATTTCGAGTTAGAAAAATTGCTTTTTACTTATATGAAATATCTATATTGCATAATACCAAATGATATTAGTCACCAATTTGGAAGATAGTGCAAATTGAAAAAAGTAAAGCTTTTACATTATATCGCGGGAATAATTTAACCGATTTAAATCAAATTTGGATTTCTTTGGAAGCTTTTCTGTAAGAAAGTGGCAGGTTATAAAAATCATAATTTATGCCACATTTCGGGAACAAATCATCTAATTCCCAACAAAATGTGTCACACAAGTAGAACTACAGTATGCATGTAAACTTACATAGTTCATGTTGGTCAGACATTTATATCGTAATGGTGCAACATAAATTATTTAGATAAGTTTATCATATCTATAAATATTTCAGTATATTTAAGAAGCTTGTATGCCAAATCTCGGGAACAGGTAAAGCTATTTCCGCCAAATTCTGCATACAAGTAGTGTTATGAAAGGCCATGTAAACTTACAGTATTTAACACGCACGTATTTTAAAATGGTGCCAATGTAAATGTTTGAGGTAGATAATCCTAGTCCTCCAAAACTTTAGACTGATAACTATGGCAGTTGACGTTCTGAATCCTACCTCCGTGATGTAGTTGATCGCACGCCGACTTATGGTACGAGACGTTCTGTGTTCAAGTTCCAGGCAAGGCACATGTCTATCTGTAATTGTCTCATTAGTATTGGATTTGTTTCTGGTCGTATCTCTAATAATATCGCTACCAACGAGACCTCAAGACTCACCTTTCAAATAAACTTTAATAGCTTCATGAAAATTATTTGCATCCATGTAAAGGAAAGTGTGCTCATTGGTTATTTTGATAACTACTTTTTTTGCTATTACTTGTATTTTGCCATCACGTTTGTTAGATTACCGTGTGCAATGTCCTTTATCTTTTAGTTTTAACATATTGTTACATGGACGCGTGAAGGGCGTATCTGAGCTCATGAGGGATGAAGGTCTTAACAAAAAAAATAAAAGAACTAAATACGATTTCTAATTTATTCACACAGTTTTATTAAGAACATTCCGTTATCTATCTCCACTCTCACTCTTTTTATTTCTTAGTGAGGGAAATTTTTAAACCATATTTCCACTATAATTAACGTCCTTCTTTATGGCTCTGTTAAGTTATTGTCAATTAACTCGTACTTCTCTTTGACACACGATCAGTCTCTCTGTTGCCATCATTTCTAAAGTCTTCCACTCACTCGCACATCTAGTCCAGCCTGCCAGCCGGACTCTTCACTACTTCATACTCGAAGTCGCTTTTTTCCCTTCCGCTGGTCATATCTCTCGCCGCTAGTCTTCTATCGCGCGGAACTCAGCCACTCATTCACTTATCAACAACTCCCGGCCCGGGGCCCATCGCACAATTCATACTCTGCTGGCATTGACCTAGAACGCTCAACGCACCCCGAGTCATGTGGACAGAATCTATGGCAGTAAACCACTGAAAAATTCCTCAGATTGTTGTAGGAACTCAATACAGAGAAGGTAAGCAGCGGACGCCGCAAAAAGAATTATCGTGCCGGCACACTTTCTGTAACAGATACGTGGGCACCAACCTATCGCTCGCCTGTAATCCAAAAGAATTAATTGACTTTCTGAAGCTGCTATCATATAACTGTTGTCCTCCAGTTCCGCTCGCCCATGCGGCATGCAAATCAGCGAGAGCATAGCACTGCCCCTCCTCATGTCTGTTCGTCCCGAACAGACACTGCAATATCCGGACCATCGTAGACTGCTAATCTGGAGATATGAGAAAACCTCTAGAGCCTTGATTACAAATACGAATGAACATAATCATTGATTTTATTCAGAATCTTGTAGGGTCTTCCCAACATTTCTGTAGCTTCGGGCAGTGCCCTTTTCTCCTCTGTGGGTTGTACAGCCACACTAGTTGTCCTTGAAATACCTCTCCCAACAGTCTTATATCATCCCGCTCCTTCATCCTGTTACTATTTATTCTGAAGTGCTGTCAAGCAAAATCATGAATGCCAACAAGTCTGTAACGTAATTCGCTGGCATAATCAGGGACTGCAGCTTTCTATTCTGTCTGTCGGCCAAACAATAGGTCACTAGGGATGTGTAGCTACATTCCAAACAGCATCATCCTTGATGGTGTTTCCCTTGTGGACTCGTGAACTGCTGAGCGGTAATCAAGAAGAAACAATGACACCTTTGAATCCTAGTCCCTTTGGATGTCTGCCACAAAGATCGACAGGTATTGCTCACGAATGTGGTTAAGCCCCTCGACCACTCCATTAGATTGAGGGTGTAAGGTTGTAGCCCTAGTCTTTTTCATTCCCATAATCTTTGTCACCTCCTAGAACACCGCAGATTAAAAGTTTGTTCCTTGATCGGAATGGAGTTTTAGTGGCACCCTGAACCGCGACAAGACCAGCTCTATAAATGCATCGGCAACATAACATACTACTTGGTTTGGGAGGGAAATAACCTCAGGCCACTTAGTAACCTTGGGCCAACTGTAGATACCAATTTCCTTTCTCTGTGACCTGCAAGGGGCCCAGAATATCTACTGCAATCCTCTCGAGTGGGGCCAAAACATTGTATTGCTGGGAGTGACCTTGTCCTCTGGTCCTTGGACTGTTCTTCGCAGTGCAGGTGTCCTACAATCAGCACCACTTGTCAACATACTTCCGACAATGAAGCCAGTAGAATCTCAGTCTATCTCTGTCGAAGGTGTTACTAATACCAAAGTGACAACTGGCTGCCGCATTATGCAATTACTATAAGAATTCTGGAACCCTGCATGCAGGGAGGACCAATTGTAAATGTGCATGCATTCCATAATTACTTTCCCAGTTTGTGTATAGTACACCACTCTTTAGTATGAGGGAATTCAATTGTGCCTAGTATGCCTTGACTAGTGCGTTCAGGCTAGATATTTCTTTTCTATTTTGGCCGACAGCCAGCTCCTTTCCATTTTAATAATGGCTACAGAGTGGGATCATTCAGCAGATCTTTCCTAATACTCTCATTGCTCCAGGTAAGTAACACATGGCAAAATAAACAACCTTGAATTCTTGCCCTCTGCTCCTTCAGCGATTCACCATTCCTTTATTCCTGGCATTCGCAATGACAACAAAGTGGCTCACATGACCTCCTAGAAACAGGTGGCACTTCTTAGGAACCAGTTTCATATTGATTGCGGCCACTTTCTGGAATACAAAGTCTAAGCGAGATATGTACTCTTTAAATGTCCTTCCTGTCACAACAACATAATCTTGGTAAACCTGACAGATATATAAAGGCAGGACTTTTTCCCTCAGGTGTTCGGAAGTAGCAGGGGAATTACATAGCCCAAATGGCATGACTTTGAATTGCCAGGTTTCTTTACCCTGGACACAAAATGCAGTCATCTCTTGGTCCTCTTGGGGCCACCACATACTGCCAGCATCCACTCTTCATGTCCAAAGTAGAAAACAGTTGTGAACCTGCTAGGCTTTTAATGTGTCATCTTTCCTTGGAAGCAGATATAAAAGTCTTTCTTTGTCGTATAATCAGCTGGCGATGAACTACACAAAACTTCAACGAGACATCTTTCTTCTTAACAAGTACATTGGGTGATGGACATGGACAACCTGATGGTTCTATCAAATCCAGATCCTTCATTTTCTCCATAATTCCCCCTATTTATTCTTGCGAAGCTAGCAGCAGTTGTCTTAATGGCTCCTTTATGGGTCTAGCATCTCCTGTATCTATGTGGTGGCAGGTCACAGCAGTCCTTTCCAGGCCATTTGGTTCACACGAGAAGGCATCCCAATTTCTTGGCATTAATTGAAAGACAGCCTTCTCCTGCCGGCAGCATAAAATTTCTTTTGTTCTTTCTAGAAGTTCTCAATGTATTTGATCTACTCTAGAATCTTCTGGATCATTTGGAAACACCTGTGTAACCTGCTTGCAAACATCTATCACGGCCCCCTCCCCAAGACGAATGGCACTATCGGACAAATTTATAATTAGAACTGGAAAACTGTCAGAAATATAAGAGACCAAAGTCCTTGATACAATGAATTTACCTGGCAGGACCCCAATCCTCTCTACTGGCTCAATTAGACCTAAACATCTAACAAATTTTCCTTGACATCTGTCTTTAATGACAATTTCACAAGGAACGGGCCACACAGTGGGTTGACCACATACTACTGGGCAGCTTATTGAGGAGGACAAATCATACAGTGTTGTCACCACCAACTCTGTACTACCCGTAGCACACCAAGACGAGTATCGATATGGTGCCCAACCTTATGAAGTACACCAAACCCAAAATGTCATTCTTCCCCTATTTCTGCTATGTAAACATCGTGCTCTATGCTAAGGTCACCAAGCTTCAAGACCACTTTTTTCTTGCCGATAACTGGTGTGGTCTCACCTGTTACTGTAGTCAAACAGCACTGTTCCATGCTGTCGTCGGGCGAACACTAGGTGGAAGACCTAAGGATATCTGGTCTTATTACTGTTATGGTCGTCCCATTGTCGACGAACAACTGGCAAGAAACATCATTCAGTCTCCCCTTCACCAGTATTGCATCCCAATCCTGTTTCACTGACTATACATGTATGAACAATGGGACCTTCCCTCCAGATGTCACCGACCTTCGCCCCTTAATATCGGTGTTTATGAGTTTTCAGAATGTGCTGTATTTTCGCTTGCTTCTCGCTGCTGCTGTTGTGAGTAGTATGCTCTCACGTCCTCCGGCTATCCACATGACCATCACTCTGGCCGTTTAGTAAGGAGGGGCGAGGGGCGGCAAAGCTCTGCATCACGGATCCTGGATCCAATGTCGCTTATGGCCGTCTGCATCTCCTTCAGTGTCTTCGTTAATCTTTCTTTGTTGTCTTCATTCAGCGTCACTGCCCGTACTGGATGTCAGGGTCCGGCTCTCTGTCTTGCTGACTCCATCTCCAGAGCTCGGACCAGGACATCTTACATGGCGTGGGATGCAGTAAGACCTACCGCATGTCTTACATCTGCGTCGGCAATGGCATCGATGAAAAAGCTGACTGTGGTGATTTCGCGCGCTTCCTTGGGCCATCCTTCCAGAGATATGTGGGAGAATCGCACAATGTCTTGCCATAGCTAATGCAGTGGTTCCCCTGGTCGCTGGGTGCGGTTTCGCAGTTGGTCATGGTGGGCATGTCAAGGGAACCGGTCACCGAAATGTAGCTTCAAGACCGACGCCGGTATGGGGTGCTCCAGTCGATGTCGCGCAGGCAGAGATTCTAGTATGCTTAATGCGGTGCCTCTCAGTACAGTGGCAAGGTAGTAAGCCTGCTATTCGACTGACCACA
The DNA here is from genome assembly GCA_029891345.1 of Dryococelus australis. Classification (NCBI taxonomy): domain Eukaryota; kingdom Metazoa; phylum Arthropoda; class Insecta; order Phasmatodea; family Phasmatidae; genus Dryococelus; species Dryococelus australis. Next base: position 18,814,808 of record CM056999.1, read on the forward strand.
GGCATTCAGGGAGGAGACTATTTCAAACTGGTGTTGGTACTCTCGCCACAAAGTCGGGCCATCATATGGTGCGGGCCTAATTGGTATCCCCTTCCCCACTCCCGTCTGTACGAAAAAAATGCATTAGTACATTTCGTACCTACAAAATATTTATTTAGATAATAAAAATACATTACACATAATCACCGATTGTGTAATTACATGTGTATCACGGATTGAAAAATAACTCCACATGATCAAGAATATGCATGTCACCAGTAGTAAAACTAATTTCTGATACAACCAAATCTGATCACCAAGATCCATTTTCATCTTCTTATGTGAATACATAGACACATTACCAAAAACACTAATTACTGCAGTATTGTATGCCTTGCCCTCATGAATTGGAAAAGTCTTCCAACAGATAATCCTGTTTGGATTAATCTTGGTGGGGCCTGGAAGTACATCTGGTATTCACGTAAGAATATGAAGATGGAACCATGGTTGATTGTGAAATAAAGCTGAAGATAACACATATGAACATGGTAAATACATTAATCTTATTTGGGTTAGACACAATTATTTTTTGGTTTTGAAAATGCAATACAAACTGTGTCTATGTGGGCCACAAGTGACCAATAGCTGGGCCACAAGTGGCCAATATCTGGGCCACAAGTGGCTTACTAACAGTTGACTAACGACACGTGGTTTACTTACGGCAGACCAGAAGCAGAAAGCCAGTGGGACACTTCTGCACCACATGGCCCACTGATGGTGCTGACATGTTCGAGGCACAGTTAGTTTGGCAGAAGCGGGCCGCTTGTGGGCAAATTGTATTTTGGTACATGGACGTAATCTGGACAGTGGCCCAGATGTGGCACACTGCAAGAGGTATCATGGTGGCCACAAGCATCTGCAGGTGCATCACAGTGGTTGACTGTTTAACTGATTACGGAAGCCATAAGTGGGCCGTTCATCTACAAGTGGATTTGCACAAGTGGGCCAACTGACCTCTGCTACTTGGATATATACTGGGAGGAAATTGAAAATGAACACCCTGACACAATGGCCCAACTAGAATAGAGGTTGTATCGAATAATTACACAGGTTGTACATTGTATATAATATTGAACCCAGAGACTACAGACTGTCTTGAACAACAATGTCAGTATCTTATGTAGCCTCCTTTAGCAACGATGCAGTCCTGTAGTCGTGCATAGAGACAATCATAAAGGTGTTGGATATCGTCTTGGGAAATAGCGTTCCATGCTAATCCCACCAGTTGTTGCAGTTGGTGGAGATTTGTTGCTGGTATTGCAAAACCCACCGAACAAGGTCCCATCATCTCCTTTACATGATCGATGTGGGAAAGGTCGGGTGACCGTGGTGGCTAGGGAGTTGACGAACACCTTCGAGAGCGCGTTGGGTAAAACGAGACTTGTGTGCATGGGTATTTTCCTGCTGGAAGAGGACACCTTCTTGGCATTGTAGGAAACACAAAAAAAATGGGATGGATTATTTTCTGGATGTAGCAGTCGCTTTTTAGTGTTCTCTCAACAAACATGAGAGCCATATGGTCATTGCAGGCTATTACCTCCTAGACCATGATGCCAGGAGTTGGGCATGTATGTCGCTGCTGTATACACTCTGGTTGTTGCCGCTCTCCTAGTGGACGCCGCACCTGCAAACGACCGTCACTGGTGACAAGGCAAATATGCTCTCTTCACTAATCACAACAATGCACCATTCATCCCTCCAGTTGCGTTGTTCGCGACACCATCCCAGGCGGGCTGTACAGTGATGAGGTGGTATAGGAAGCCTGGCGAGCGGCACCCTCGATCGTAGCCTAGCATCCAGCAAAGAGTTGGTGATGTTCTCAGCTGACAACCTGTGTGTAACAGTGGCCCTAATATGTACAGCGGTCGTCGTGTAATCAGCAATGGCTACTCGTCTGATGCTGCGGTCCAGGCGGTAATCCGTATTCCGCTGTCGTCCGGAATCATGTTGACGAGTATGTGTACCATCGTTGGACCACCGGCACCGCCTATGATGCACAGCAGACACTTCACATCCTACGCATTGGGCAGTTCTTCGGAAGGACCATCTAGCCTCCCTTAGGCCCAAAATACGACCTCGTTCAAATTCCGTTAATTGCACGAAGTGTGGTCGTCTATGTTGCCGTGGCATGTCTACAATGCATACTTCACACAGGCCGATGCTTGAAACAACAGACTACTCTTTCACTGAGTCAAATAAAGTTGTATTTGGCTCAGTAGTACTGTGCCTAGTATGCGGTTCTTACTCCGTCCTCAGCACAGCACTGTTAATTATTGCACATACTGCCCTCTATCAGTGCCCCGTGCGCTTATGGTGTTTCTACGTCACCGCTTTAGTAATGTTGCATTTTTCATTTTCCACCAGTGTATTTATTATAATATAATGTAGCAATATAAAAAATTATGTAAAGAATATGTTTCGCATAATGCTTGTAATTCTAAATGAAAAAAACGACCACTGTGTTAATCAGTAAAAAAAGTTTTAAATGAACTAGACAAAAAATCAAAAGTAATTTGTTAAAAAAAATACAGCTTTATTTCCACGCTAACACTTTTATCGAGTATAAAAAAGGGAACATTATAAAATAAGAAATTAAATTTAGAGTTCAGAATGAGAATAACTAAATAATATTTCCTTATATCCCTCTCTCTGTCTCTGTCTCTCTCTGTATATATATATATATATATATATATAATAAAATGATATTTCAGACTTGATTCAATATGTCCATTTTTCAAATTAAATGTGTCTGTTTAATAATTTCACACAGCAACAAAGAGATGAATACCTGCACAGACTACAGAGGAAAACTTTAAGAGGTTTTGTATTTTACAAGCATATTAATAATAATTTTGTTTTCGTCTTTAGTCAGTACCGACTTAAGTTGTTTATGCATCATTGATTTACAAATATTTTTAAGAACCGAATGTACTTCAGCGAATCTGTTTCAGTTTTGATTGCCTTCCTAGTTGCCTGTAGTTGGAATGTGCTTTACATATTTAACCCCACGCCCTAGGTTAAGGAAACCATCGGATACTCAAACGTCTCGCAAAAGAATTAGGGGTTTCACAAACTTCGTTCTTGAATTCAAGATCGGTTTGCATGGAGTTCGCGTGTCGGCAAATGGGATAATTGTGAACACCTCTCTTAGAGATGCTATAAACTCATAATTAGAAGCTTAGTTGTTTATGTAGGTTTCTAATTCTTCAAATAATCTTACATTTATCATTGAATGATACTTAGATCTTCTAATGGGTGTTTCAATGAACCGTTTTTCCAGATATGTGTCATTTCAGAGGTATGTATCCCCCCAAAAAATGTTTATAAAAATTGTGCACAGAAAACTAATGAATTAAGAATGATATCTACTCTCACTTAATTAAATACTCTGCAGTAGTTTTTAATATTTCTTTTCTGATAACTAATCAATTTTTTCTTGCTGAGTCCTGTGTATTATTTAGAAATATACTAACGACTAGAATTGGTTCATTTAATTTGTTTATTTCCTGTGATGATATTTGTTATAATCTATTCGCGGTTTCTTCGCACTTTTTAAAACAAACCTATAAATAATCACCCCATGTATGATGTGTTAGGTTGTTTCCTAAACATGGCGGCAAGTATCACAAGCGCTTTATACACACAATCACGGAAAAATCCGTAAAAAATACATAACACAGAATCAGGGATTGAAAAACAATTCCACATGACCAAGAAAATGCATGTTGCCAGTAGTACCAACAAATTTCCGATACAACCAAATCTGATCACCAAGTTCCATCTTCATATTCTTACATGAATACGTAGATGCATTACCAAAAATGCTAATTACAGTAGTATTGTTTATCGCCCTGAAATGGTCGCTTGGTGTGGCCTGGAAGTACATCTGGTGAAAAGGTCCCAGCACTTAGCGGCAACATCTAGAGATACGGGGCGTTGCCGCGCACTTTCCCATTCGCATGTTAAATGCCGAGCGAGTAGGTTAATGTAGTACATGCCTGCTGATCCTGGACTTTTCTGTTTTTGGTTGTTTTGTGTTCTTGCCGTGTTTTGAGGTATGTATCTGTGTTGTATTAATAGTTTAATTCCTTTTTGCTCATTTTTGCTCATTATATTAATTTTTACGATTATAAAAAGTAATGATTATGTGTTTTTCCAGATTTCATCCTGAAATGAATCAGAGGCGAATTCATTCTTCTAGGTATTACCCGAGAAAGGTTTATCGTACTATTACGTCTTTCACTTAGGATGTCAATAAAGATGACAGGTCTTGGACAGTTAAGATCATTGATACAGAAGAGAGTTATATTTTGTTGTCTTTTGTGTACTGTTTTGATCTTCAAGGAATAACTGCTAAAGCTGGTAGTGGTTTGTTGGAAATGTGTTTCTTCAGAAGGTCTCATGTTGAGAAGGAGCCTGCACCAAAGGATATTAGTGAAATTGATCCAAACAGGATAATCTGTTGGAAGAGTTCCAGTTCGTGAGGGCAAGGCAGACAATACTGCTGTAATTAGCCTAATAAGAAATAGTTCTTATGCAAAGTATTGTTACACGGAATGCGCACGAATGCAGTGCGTTGTCTGTTTTACTGGAATTTTCTAGGCTCAATTAAGCTTTGTTAACATGAAGCAGATGCATATTCTGGAAGTAGAACTTTAGCAGGGCTTTGTAAAAGCGGGAAGTAACCACGAATGGACTACGTATTAAATTTTTCTGTTGCCGGATTCGTGAAACTAACTTCTGCAATTATGTATGACATTTATAATAGTTATCGCTTAGTTGTTGTGAACAGCAGACTGACTATCGGTGGTGTTGTGTTTGCAGGTGGTGGTGGTGGTGTTCCGACGCTCGCCGAGGGAAGAGATCTGGTGAACTGGACGGCCAGGTGGCAGCCGGCGGCCAGTTGAGGGCAAACTGTTGTTGTTGACTCGAGCCTGTGGCGGTGCCTCCTCCACACTGCTGAGTGTCCTCCAGCGGCGCATGCCCCCTCCCCCCGCCGCACCCTCCGAACACCCACTGTGGCTCCATTGAGTGAACGCGAGGAGCCCATGTACAGTGCATACTGCTCGATAGGAACAACATCGCTACTCATGTAGTGGATCTACCTCTGTTCCTGGAATACTTTTTGATTAAATGTGTGAAAATTATTAGTATTTTTATACTGTACTTATGAAACCATAACTTAATTGTACTAACAAATCACTGTTATTGATTTGTTACACACAAGTGTGCTATCATCTAACTTTTTGAAAAATTTTCAAGTGAGAAAAAGTTTTTTTCTACATTTAGAAAATTGTGTTCATAGATTCGAAATATTGCAAAACGTACCTACATCTTAACATTTTAGTTTAAAACATCCTGATGTAAAATGTATCATGCTCTTCACTAGGAATCAAATGTGATTTTTTTTGAAGACTTAGAGAAACTCGTTACTGCAGAATTTATTGTCACTGTGAGATCATTTTTGTTGTAGACAAAGAAACTCTCAGTTCAGTTAGTATCTAAGAAATTGCAAATATATAAGCAGTTCGGTGTTTCTCTCTGTTGGCCTGAAGGCTCTACAAAATTTTAAAGTGATATTTTTTTCTCGAAAATAGGAGCTTTTTTTAAATCATTTACAGTGTTCGAAAAAATTTTTGCAACTAACTAGTTAGTCTAACTAAATACCATGCAGTGGAATAAAATGAGGAGACGTAAATGATTTTGAAGTTGCCGGTCCAAAATTATACTTAATAAATACCATGCAATGAAATGAATATTTTAGAAACGAATGTTTTAAAAAGTAAAAATTTTAGAGCAACATTTTCAACATAATGATCTTTATGCTCGGTGATTCAGTGCAACAGAAACAAGATAGCCAAATTCTTCATGCTACTGCATGTATTTGTAGCCCTTAAACAGCAAACGAGTTTTCAAATACTAAAATAAACAAAAAAAAACATTTTGGGCATTTATTACACATGCAAATGTTAGTAATGAAGTATGTGAATGCCCAGCAGAATCAGGGTTTACTTTCAATGTTTTAAACTGTATAACAGTTAGGAGAAGATTGAATATACATTGGAATCTAGGTAACAGTCAAGATTATGATAATCTGTAGGGAATTAAGGAGTATCTGAAGATAAAACCAAGTAAAGGAGACCTGTGAAGATGTCAACCCTTAAGGGAGTTTGGGAGTATTTGAATGCGTAATTGAAAGTTCAGTAGGTTATATAATTAATGAATATTTATTACCTGTAAGGGTTTTGGGGAGTGTTTAAGTGTGCAACGAATCTAGGAGGCCTTTAGATGTGATTAGCTGATAGAATATTTATTTATTTATTTATTTTGGATTTGCTACGGGATTGGCTGTAGATGACCATTCAAAACATTGGCACCTTTAAATGCAGATATGTTTGAATGTGAAACGAGGACAAAGTAATTATTCAGAGTGTTGAAGATAGCATGGTTGGTAGGAAGTGCTCAAGTGTGTCACAGGAGAAATGTGGCCTCTAACCTGTAAGACAGGAAGTGTTTAAGTTTACAAAAGAACCAATGGTTTCTTTAACCTATATGAGTAGGAAGTGTTTTATTGTGAAACAGGAAAAAAGTGATGGTTAAGAATATTGATAACTCATGTGGAATTCAGGAAGAGTTTGAATGTCCAAGAGGAGCAAGGTAATTGTTTAGGATGATGATAGGCAATGTAACATCAATAAAATGTTTTAATGTGCATCAGAAACAAGGTAATTCTTCACGATGTCAATAACCCATATGACAGGAAGTGTTTGAATTTGCATCAGGAACAAGGTAGTTGTTCAGGATGTTGATGGCCCATGTACGAGTCAAGAAATGTTGAATAATGCAACAGAAAACAGGTAATTTTTCAGGACGTTGATAGCCCATATGGCAATCAGAACGTATTTGAATGACAAACAGGGAAAAGGTAACTGTTCAGGAATTTAGCCCATGTGGAAGTCAAAATAGGTTTGGATGTCTAAAATGGTACAAGGTAATAGTAGAGGATGTTGATAGCCCATGTGTCAGTGAACAAGTGTAGTGAGTGTGGAAAGAAAGAGAGCAACTAGTGAGGGTGATAGGCAGCGTGGTGCAGTGGGAGAGTAGGCTAGCTCTCCTCGTGTCCAGCTGTCCGCGGGACATGACTGTGCGCGCGATGCTGCTGCCTGACGAGACGTACGAGCAGGCCGCCAGGGACGCAGACCGCCTCCTAGCCGTCATCAGCCACTACGACGACTTCCTGGAGCAACACCGCATCCGGCCCGAGTTCTTCTGCCGCCACCGCGAGAAGGCAGCTCTGCAGCGCTCGCTGCTGGTGGCCGGTGGCGGCAGGCAGGCACGCAGAGCCCGGGGGCGGCCCGCCGCCTCCGACCAGCCCTTGTCTGGTAAGTCACCTGCTACTCGCTCCAATAAACTCTCCACCACTCAGCATTTGTCTGAACAGACATGTTGAGCGACGTGCATGTATCTGACACACCAGAAATTTGGCGGAAAATGCATTTTACAGAACAAGCATTTTCCAAATTTGCACTTAGCAAAAATGCATGTATTTCCAAGGGAAGTTACATGGCTAATAAGCATTTTGACTCAAAGACTTAGGCCAAAACTTGCATTAATCAGTGCCAAAATTTGTTACAAAATAACACAGCATCGCTTTTAACCAAACAACTGCTTCTAATAACACCAGTTCCCACCATAATAAGGAAAGAAAGTTATAAGTAGTGTGTAAAAGGTAGTTCGGAAATAATATATCTTAACTGGGAAAGTGTGAAGCCTGTGAACTTTTCCACTCCTGCATATTCGGATGCAATTCCTAACTAAAGTTTGCAAGGGCATTATTTTATTGTGGTTATTCTTCTCTGTACTGTATACTGCCTTTAAATATTCTGTTTTATCTGGGCTTTTAATATCATCAGAAGTACTCGTGAAACGATTACACTCATGTAGCAATGGTATGATTCCAATTCCAAATGTTCTGTGAATTTGCATGTGTCAAGTCGACACCATTGTTTCTCTTCCATGTCAATATATCAAATGTTAGGGACATAGAATATAGATGTTGGTTCAGTTACCATCTTTAATTTCGAAGGTTTACTTTTTCAATGTTTAGGTGCCAGGCACAGGATCTTGAAGCTACATTTACTACGTGCTTGTTATAACTGAACTCTCATCCTATTGCCGAAAACATGTAGCATTAAAATGTATCTCTTCTTGTACTTCGTTCCCTACTAAGTAGATTTCTTTTGGTTAATCGATTATGTTATTTACGAACATTATACGAACATAACAGCATAGTAACTAAGCCGTTAAATGGAGCACACGACTACAGTATTTCAAAATATAATATTACGATAGCAAGTTAAACATTTCAATGGAATCCTGCAAAGAAACACCATTGGCATTATAATGTCCTCTACAATTATTTTCATGATATGAATAGGCGTTTGAACATTGAAAAAAAATATGTATCTTTGCTAAAGAAATACACATTCTAATACTTATTAAATCTGTGCCTATGCTGTAATTATGAGCCCTTGACTAAATTTTATTCTGTGAAACCAGCACATCCTTAAAACGTTCGGTTTCAGAAATATTTGCGGCCCAAGTTTAAAGTAATTTACCCGGTGTACATGATAGTTCTTCAGGCTGTTTATATTTTCTTACTTGTGTATTACCCAGAATCGGTTAGTATGTAGCAAGATACACTTCTCTGTTGTCTGCAATGTAGCCTAGGTGCATTAAATCAGGCCATTATCAATACTCTCTAAGAAAGAATGCAAATATCTAGTTCGTATGATGCCCTGGATTGGTTGAAATGGAAGCTAAATATTTTAGCTGTTCTCTTTGAGATGTTTGTATGCCCATAAAATACAATGTGCTAGTTTGGTGAAGTGATATTTCCTATTAAGTTTTGTAACACTGTGGTTTGTTTGCTGTCTGGAAATAATTAATTATTAGTAAGATATGTTTTCTTGGTGTTCCCTAAAACAGTCTAAGGGTGCCTTCAAAACCAACATGGCTGGCTAGTGAACTGTGTTATGGATAATCTGATATAATCTGTGTTTATTATCCTTTGAATTTAAGTTGGTTTGTGTGAGACATAAAACATGCTGCTGGAGAGATAAACACCCCGCGGCATTTGATCATCACTCCAGCTGACAGTATGCTAGGACGAAATCCAATTCAACACCTGGTGCAGCATGGCTGGATGTGTGCGCGAGCTCATATTACGACTGCAAGTCTCTCTCGTTTACTTCTGTAACGAGACTCGTATCCACGTCTTTAAGTATGCTTTTGTCTTAATAGTTTTTTACGTGTCTGTCAGTTTCACCAGATCTTGGGATATTTCCGGCCCTGTGTTTGAGTGTTTAACATGAGCAAGTTGAGAATATATAATTTTTTTTCTTATTTCTTAGTTTTACATCACAATGTATCTTTTGTTTTACGGGAATCAATAAAATATGTCACATTTGATATTCGTACGAAAATGAACAAATGAGGTGTTCGAGCCAGCATTTATTTTCAAAATACGTGTATATTGAATTAATTTTTTTACATTCGCTAGGGATTAACATAACCTTATAAAATATCATGGCCTCTGTAATGCACTGACTGTAGTGTGCTCTAATTCTTTCACACTTGTGAAGTGTCTCCTTATATATCTCTACGAGGTTGAAGCGTGGTAAATGAGAGCTGTAATGCGCGAAGTGTCTTTACTGAGTTCGTATTGAGGTATACATCTGCATGGGGACTAGAGTCTCAGGAATAAAACTTCGTTTCAGATGGCGTAATTTATAAGGAGTGAATACTATTGACACCTGCTGGAGTAGACGGTACACACATATACATACAAATGTTCCGATGTCACTTTTCATTCAGCTAAAGTAATGTAGCAGCGTCTTGGGACTCTGGGGGAGCGGTGGGTGGGGATTTATTACCACAGATCAAATATACCTCTTAATGGAGTGAGCGCACGCAAATGTATGTAAGTACAGAAATGTTATTTGTCGAAGGTAACAATTTTTTGTGATTTGGCACTTGGAGTGGTTGTACCTTTACGCTGACGTCTCCTCGCTGTATAACCCCCCCCCCCCTCCCAACTCCACAACCTGGCAAGCCTTACTATACGTACATTATTTGCGCGTATAAAGAGTTTTATAGGCGGACACTGGGAGCTAAGTATATCGCCGCACACGGAGAAACCATATGGGTATTTTTCCTGCTACCTAAATTTCCTAACGTACAGATTTTAAACTTGAGAGATAATGTTTTTTAATGATCAACATCTATGCCTCGATGAGGGAGAATGCACGCGATACGGCACTGTCCTTATAGCATACCATAATGGATAGCGATGTGGTTTTAACTCTCTTTTCGGGTTTTTCGAGTCATTATTACTTTATATAAAGCTGCATAATGCAACCGTACTGTCCGCGCGCCAGCTCTGAAACCCTAGCAGGAATGTGACCTTGGAACGATAAGCCGGCCACGCTATACGACTGTACTATTGTACAAAGAAAACATTCACTCACCTCAAGGCAGCGGGGTCGCTAATGGTGAACCAGGATTGTCTTGTTCACTGCTTGAACTGCACGCGCCTGATGCACTGGAGGAATCACTACTGTCGTCAAGACGTACAACGATACTGTCAACTACATCTGACACAACACCGTCCTTTCCCCAGTATTCAGTCTCAAGCTTCTGTACCTTCCCAGTCTGTCTTGGTTACACAGTCCTTTCCCCAGTATCCAGTCTCAAGCTTCTGTACGTGAACACAGTACCTTCCCAGTCTGTCTTGGTTACACCGTCCTTTCCCCAGTATTCAGTCTCAAGCTTCTGTACCTGACCACAGTACCTTCCCAGTCTGTCTTGGTTACACCGTCCTTTCCCCAGTATTCAGTCTCAAGCTTCTGTACCTGACCACAGTACCTTCCCAGTCTGTCTTGGTTACACCGTCCTTTCCCCAGTATTCAGTCTCAAGCTTCTGTACCTGACCACAGTACCTTCCCAGTCTGTCTTGGCTACACCGTCCTTTCCCCAGTATTCAGTCTCAAGCTTCTGTACCTGACCACAGTACCTTCCCAGTCTGTCTTGGTTACACTGTCCTACAGATGACTGCGGGAGGTTAGGAGCAAGCTTCTCGGTAACCCACTTTATGAAATTAACACTGTTCGTTTGCCCGTGATAGTCGCCACTGGCTTTATAGACAAGGAGAGCATTCTCGATAAATACGTTAATACCCCCAGCGTGTACTACAAGTAATCAGTTACCCGAATTCACATTAGTTTGTATGCCAAACACGTCTTGATGTTGCCAACATTTACCAAACATTAAATTACTGTCTATCCATGTCACGTCTATGTAGATAATTTGTTTTCCACCTTGTCGGTGCTGGTTCAACTAGATAGTCGTGGCGCCAAGATACGATGTGAGGTCTCTCAATTATTATCTTCCTGTGGCTTTGCGATTTTTTCCGCCGAAAATCTAGTAGTTTTACCTCCTTTGCCATCGAAGTATGTGACCATGGAAAGTCTATTTTCTCCTTTACCCCGGGAAGTAATTTTACAATGGCAGGGACACATTTTTCCTGAATATAAAAAGCCTGAATCCTCCGCCTAATTACACATAGATCAAAGTCATCAGTATTCACGACGGTATGTTCCGGCCTAGTTTTCCGTCGTTTACCCGGCGAGTGCAAGCTACCGCCCTCCACACTGTTATCTAGTTATTTCTGTTCCTTCCTTATCTTTGTAATTAACGTCTGCGACCCTCCAACTTAGTCTGCAGCTCTTGTTGTCGCTTTGTTTGCTGTGAAAGCATAATGTTTTTGTTCCGCCTCTTCATTATGCTTTGCAGTTATATTACTTATGATTCTCCGGCCTTCAGAATACACGACGGTGTATTTCTTCCGGACAGACATAACACTCACAGCAGCGATGTTCACGACACCTCGGAGCTAAATGTGTTACTAAGGATAGTACATGTGGGACCACGCTCCCCACTCCCCGTGGTGACTCGCTGCCTTGCCTTCTCCTTTCCTCATACCCCGCCGCGAACTCAAAGGTGGCGCGCGGACAGTAAATGACATAGGATTTTTTTCAACATGAATTTTAAACTAATGTTTTGCTGAGGGGGCAAACATGGTATTTAGAGGAGAAAGGGCACCCGGTTATTTATTTTTCGTTAGTATTTACCCCAAAACACCCTCTTTGTATGCTTCTTTCTTGTGGCATATATTTCCAGAATGAGCTTTACAGTATTTTCGATATTTTGCCTTTCCATTCGAATACTTTCCTTTCGTTGGCTGGGGTCGGTTTTTCAAAGATGTGTTCGAGTTTTATATTAAATTTAATTGGTGGTATGATTATGCGGAGAGCCAAGAGCGATATTCTGCCCCATTCGAGCTAAGAATGTGCAGACATCCTCCAAATACCCGCTCTCATTGTGGAGGCACAGATCTTTAGACTGTGTTGGAATGCAGGTTGGACTTCCACGAAACCATTGCCATTAAACAACCAAGACCATGCCGCGATTCTTGGGCGTGATGGATGCTGCACGATAGTGGATGCTCATCGTGAACCCTTGGTTTTGTATGAAGTACACTCGTACGCTGCAGTGAAGTAGACTGTACACAACGGAATTAGGCAAGTTAAGATCCTACAGCTATGCAGGTTTATGAATGCCTCTGCAAGTATCGCACCTAGCAAACAACATACCACAGTTTCCACACTTATATGCACTTCGACCTGCATTAATCGAACATCCATACCTTTCGTGTTATCGAGCACATTTGGTGAATGCATAGTTACAAACAATGTGATACAGTAGTAGCACGGGATCTATGGTAAATATATAAATAAATAAGCGAAGTTATAGTGTCGTATTTTATAACTTTGCATATCTCTTCATAAAATAGCTGGCCCGAACGATACTCCAGTTCCAGCATATTTTTTTATTTCATGGGCAAATATATGTGTAGTATGTGCATGCTTGATAATATCCTGCGACCTTATGGAATTAGATATGTGAACTTACCAGTTTGACGAGGGGAGAGAGAGCGGTCTCTCACTTCTGTCATCAGACAAGAAACTGTGCCAAGGGTTGACATTGTCCCCATTATATACTTTCCTCACACTAGTACGCTCTGGTGGACAGTGCTGCAAGTAAGAATAGTAGTGGTATGGGATTAAGAGAGGGTGAATAATTGGTCGGAGATAAGTGGTTGGGTGAGGGTACCCTTCAAATTGAAGGGTACTTTATTGAGCATTAAAACGAAAAACATTTTCTAATCAGTCTTAATTAAAGTTCTTAATACAAATAAAAATAAATTTATTAAATTGCTCATTTCGGTACACCACTAATTGAAATAATAATTCGTTAATAGGCTGAAAAATTATAGATTTTTCTAATTCTATGAAAGAAATGTGAGTGAGAATAGTGCACTTCACCGCTACATTATCAGAATGAGCGGGTGCCGACAGCTCACGTGGCAGCTAAATCTAGAAATTAGCACTACCTGGTGCGTAATTTGGTAATGAATACACTAGCACCATATATGTGTTGAAAATATAAACAAATGACAAACATAAAAAACAATATGGCTGCATATGATGGACTGAGCCAAGATGAGGGGGTAAGGGGGCAAACGAATGTCACGTGATTATAGAGGTAAGGCTGTCGAGGCTCGCACCAACTCCTTCCTCGGAAGACATGTTGTTTTGGAATAATCGCTGTCAAGTAGGTTAGTACCAAACAGACACTGCAATATTCGTACTTTCGTAGCGTGTTTTTTTTTTCGGTTTATGAGGACAACCATAGACCTCACTCGAGAGCATCTAAGACAAATCTAAATACCACATCATTGTTCTGCTTGAGAATCTTATAGAGGCCTTCCCTACATTTCTGTAGCTTTGTGAAATATGCACATTTTAACTTCAGTAATTAGCAAACCCAGGTAAAAATCAATGCTAGTAGGCACATAAACCTAGAAAGCTCTGCCCTTCGGTTCTATCAGTCGGAGGTGGCAGATCTCCTATTGCTTTGTTGTTCTCGGGGTGTGTTGCAATTCCGTTGACCGACACTTCATGTCCCAAGAATTTTTTTTCTGGATAAGGTGAAATTCTTAGGAACCAGTTTGAAGTTGACTGTGGTCACTTTATGGAAAATTTATTCTAAGCATGACAGATGCTCTTCAAATGTATTTCCTGTGTCAACGATATAATTTGGGAAAATCTTACAGATGTCTAAACAGAGGCCTTTTCTATCAATCATATGAAGGTGGCAGAGGCATTACACGACCCAAAAGGAATAACTTTGGACTGCCATGCTCCCTTTCCTTGAAAACAAAAAGCAGCATTCTCAATGTCATCTGGAGCCACCTCACATTGCCAGTAACCACCCTCCATGACCAAAGAAGAAAACCTGCTAGGTTTTTCAGTTTGTCGTCTATCCGTGGAAGTGAATAAGAGAGTTTATTGGTCACATTACTAAGCTGACGGTAATCTACACAAAAAGTCAGAGAGCCATCTCTCTTCTTTACACGTGCAATCGGAGAAGACCATGGACTCAATAATGGTTCTATCACACATAACTCCTTCATTTCCTTGAGAATATCCTCAGTTGCCTCATGTGAGAAGCTAGTTGTAGTATCTCGATGGTTTCTTTATGGACTTATCATCTCCTGGATCAATGCGATAGCAGGCTACATTAGTTCTTCCAAAGTTATTTGGACAGCTATAGAAAAGAATCCCGATTTCTCTGCCGCAATTAAAAGAAACATTCCCCTGTCTCCATATAAGATTTTTCTTTTGTTCTTGCTAGCAGTTCTTCCGGTACATGTGATACAGGACATTCTACTTTTTGCGGTCTCAAAGCTTCAGGTACATTTGGCCAAATCTGTGCGACCAGCTTGCAAATCCACATCATTGCCTCCTCCTCAAGACGAACAAAAATGCCCTACCTTAATAAATGTCACGTAGATGCAGAAATTTTATATCTGACCATGAATCCTCGTAGTTTACGTTCATTTCGTACTACATTCTCAAGATTTTTCCAAAAGTTATCCAACATGACAAGATTCAACCAAAATCTTCGATTGAAGAGGATAATGAAATGCAGGGAATTCCAGCTTGAAAGAAGCTGTGCTTGATTAAGTGTCCTAGGAACTATCTGTAGTCAGCAGCAGCAATGTTTGGAGAGTACTAAAGGGAAAATCAGCTGTACCTCAACCACCAGTAGAAAGTCCACGTCTCGTGTCACACAGACTTCGCACCTCGCGTCGTGTTCAGTCAATGCCTAAGAACCGTGGATATGTTTTGCAATGCGAGAATTTATGCAAATTATATCTAGAATAGAATTTGAACTACTGAATACAATTTGTTCAAGTTAGATTTATTGAAAAGTAATTGAAATTCTGTGCGCAAAAAAAAAAAAAACAGAAATTGTTGAAACTATATATAAAAATATTATAATTAATAATAAGTCCGTGTTCTAAATGTAATTATAAGCTCACAAACGATTTGCAGTTGTTCAAAAGGGTAGCAACCTCTACATCATGTAGAAACGGTTATGTGTTGACAATACTTGTGTCCGCATCCTGTACACTTTGTCAGTTACCTAGTGCACCAAACTTCAAAATGACATTTCATACATGCACATTTTATTTGACGGTACATGTTATTATTCATTTCTTCCTTTCGATGGTGTTTTCCCACCCGTCGAAGTTATTTCCGAATATAGATTGTTAAAAAATGTATGTTATTGTATATATATATAAACTTTGCAAAAAATTAGCGAAAAATGATTGATATAATGGGCAAAATGAGGAAATAAAGCAAAAGAACAGTGGTAATATTAAGGAAAGTTGTGGTAATCACTTGACCTCCGCCTCAGCTCAGTGTGACTTTGGGGGAGATCCTGCTGGGCCAGCAGACCAACTGAGCTGTATAGACCACGTGGCGCGCCTCTGTGTAGAGAGTTGGGCAACTAGCGCCAGGTGTGTGGTGACATCGGAACTACAAGCAATGATGCAGTAACCAGCGAGTGTAGTCTGTGAGCATTAGGATAGTCTACACAGAGAGAGACTAATCTGCTGATCTGTGGTGCAGTGAGACTGTATGCATAAATTGGAGACATTTGTTAGTATCAGGAAACAAATTTTTTTTGTCGTATATGTGTAATTAATAAGTGAGAATGAATGAATTGTAGTTTGTATAGTTTCAGTGATAAGGGTTTGAATTATAATAGAAATTGGCATCAAATATTGCTCCCACTGATAATAATAATAAGTGTCAATAGTATAAATACGTAGCTCGAATAATAGGTGTCAACATCGTAAGTAAATAAAGAAATTAAACTAAGCTATTTTTTTTAAGGCCTCCACCCATATCTATCTTGGATACACGCATGGTATCTTCTAACGTTATGCATTATCTTCGGATATAATCAGTCGAATGTCTCGGATGGGATTTACTAAGCTAAAACATTTACATAACAGTCTTTTTGAAAATAGCCGTCTGAGTCACCTGGAACACGTAATATTATAAAGTCTACCTAGCATTACTTGCGTAAAGAATTTGGAGGAATTAGTTAGATTGGTTTCCTAGACATAGCATAAAACTGTATTTTCTTATTTTATGTTATCTCACAAAATTGCCTAAAAAGATATTCTGCAAATTGTGCTTCTAATACAACTCTAAGGACACTAAGTTTGGTTAAATTAGGTTACACTGTTTAATAGATATAACAAATTTATAACAATTATTTATATAGCCGCCATCTTGAAAATAAGTGTACCATCCATTTAAAACATACCTGTTTACATCACCTGTCGCAGTGGTACTTATCTGCTAATTTTGGCAGGAATCAGTCAATTGTTTCCAGAGATATGTCATAAAAATATAATTTTTTCATGTAGCAATATTTTACAAACTGGTGGACAGAATAGTCTCCATGTAGACACATTTAATGTTTGTAATATACACACAATACTATGTTAATTTGAAATTGGCTAATTGTATCGCAAATTTAGAATTTTAAGGTACAATATTTACACAGTCGCCACATTGAAAACCATTTTCTCGCACTCTTATACCATACACATTTCTATGACCTACCATTGTACTAGTTGTGTGCCAAATTAATTGAGAATCTGTAGAATGTTTCTCGAGATATGAGATAAAAACTTAACTTCTTCATGTGGCGCTATCTTACAAAATTGATGACAAAATTGGTTATTTATCAGCATATTTTGGGATTGTAGTAAACACTTTCAGCATACAAAATGTAGTCGAAATTTGCTGAACCCAGCAAACACAACCTGTCAGTGATTATAAATGTGTCATGTGGTAGATAGCCCAGGGCATTTGTTTGCTTTGAATTTTGTTTCATTTGTACAACCATCCGACATATATATATATATATATATTATATATATAAACTAACCAAAACTATTTTGTTTGCAAGCCTCTGAAGAAACAGTTTTTAAATAATCTGTGGTTTAGAATTATTTGTTATATTGCAATGGGATTGATATATTCCTTTATAATAATTTTTGACATGATATATTTTTAATTACTGGAGTGTATCAGCAACTTACCCCATGGTTTATAGGTTAGCTTGCTGGACTGTCAAGGCAATGGTCTTAAAAGATTCGAATCCCGCACTTGGCAAGCATAATATTTCCATATCATAGAATGAGTTGAGAAGTAAATGAAATTAATATATGTAAAGAAGACAAAACAATTACTAAAAATTTTAATCGAAAAGTTAAGGTTTTTTCATTGGTATACTGCTTATTTCTGTACATCATGTTGCTGCAGGCCCGGTAACGTAACGACATCCAGCCGTCGCAGACCCAGCATCGTAACGACATCCAGCCGTCACAGGCCCGATACAGTCGGTCAACAGTTAGCCACAAGTCTATATATCCATCGGTCCGCTTCCGGTATAAGACAGTGGGCTGGTATCGGCTGACCGGAGTTTGTCGACTAGCTTTTACCGGCACGATTCCGGTCCGTATTTTCCATGTTTGCTGGGAATGGTATGTCAGATAAATCAAACAAACCCAAGATTTTGTATGACCGCCATTTTGTGTAGCGTGTGTCATCGATTCGAGTCGCATATGTTTGCATGACCTACTTAAGCTTTATTTGCTTTTAAAATTTGGCGAGAATAGGTCCAGTAGTTTTCGAGAAATAACGTAAGAACTTAAGATTTTCATCTAGTGCTATCTTTCAAAATAGCGGAGTAGCAACAGAATCCATATATAAATTCAATGTTTAACATGGTGCGCTGCTAATATAAAAAATATGGTTTAATTCATTTGACTGGTTCCAGAGATATGTCATTGCACCATAAGTCTTTTATTGGTCACCATTTTGAAAATAAACGCTCGGTGTGGTCGAAAACTGTAATAGTCGGGTGTTCTTACTAAGTACCAAATACTTACCGAGTTTGGTGAGATTCGGTTCAAGAGTTCAGAAGTTTTTAAGGGATGGACACACAGACTCACACCCACACACATACGCACTGACACTGGCAAGAAGTGATCTCGTGAGCAGGGCTTTTTGTTTTTCGCGTGAAAAGATTCCTATACACGCTATATTTTTGCACCCTACGGGCATACAAGCAGGGGCAAAGTGGACAAAACAGGGACGGTAAGAAAAAAATTACTCCAGAACATTACTGTTATTGTTATTATAACCACCAATAATTCTACAAGTGCACTCGCTATTTGACAATTAATGTAAACTCGAATAAAAGTTACAAGTTACGAACACAAAACACAAAAAAAAATATTGTTTGAACTAAGGATGATGCTCCATCTTGACCAATACATGGGGTAAGATGAGGTAGAACTAGTTCCACATGTCACATACATAAGCAACGTTCACATCTTCAACATCTTCCCCAGAACATGCATAGTGAGCTCACCCTTGACATTCTAGATACTTAACTCACTCGTCTGTAGATTCAATGAATAAATTACCACAAATAATACATTCAGCATCGTCTCTTTCTTTCGCTATAGAACCGTTCTTAGTTTTCTGTTGAAGGGTAGGCTTACTTTTCTTAGGTTTCAACTTGCTGTGCTCAAGGTTCAGCTTCTTCTTACAAGAAACAGCACGCCTTTCCATTTGAGTTATCAATTAATTTCTGTATGAAGATTCAGTTAAAAGAGTCTTTTTCCCACAGTGGCGACCATTTGGATTTTCTTTCTCCTGACTGACATGAGGAAATGGCATAGTGTTTTTGGCGATGTTTGTTTAAATGCATTAGTTTTATTTTGTGCATTGGAGAACGAGCAGCTGGGAACAGCATCATTCTGATTTACTAGAGGTTGTGTTGTATCTGGAACGTCAGCTTGTTCATTGACTTCAGGCGATGATCTGTCAGTAGTTTTGGAAGGCAAATAATCACTATATTGAAAGACCTCAGGGTCTATGGCCATATGCCTGTCGTTTTAAATCTATTGATGACTGTTGTCTTAGTGGCTGGTCGTTGAAATGCATTACCAAATAATTTGGCGATCTGATACAAGGTGACAACACGCCCTGGATTCGAGCGCAACCAGTTGGTAACCTCAACTTCGTAATAGGTGCTGAGTGCATTCATGGATGTCACGTCCAGTGGCTAGAGGCGATGAGTTCAATGTGGCGGGGAACAGAGCATTATATCCCCATTTTCTCTTGCCATATCAATAAGTTCAAGACTTTTTGTGTGCATAGCATGTCCACCGAATAGAAGTAGAACAGGGTTGGCTTTGAAGGCTTACATTAACTGCACAAACTGTTTGAACAACCGGACGAATATTTCAGACTGCATCCAGCCTGAAGGATGGCATTCTGCCCAAGTTCCAGGTGCACAACCATCAATCAATTCGTCCTTCATCCTCTGCCGAGGAAAGACATCATCGATGGAATGTAAGTTCCTGATGCATTAATATAAAGTTCGTCATTTATAGAGGCCCCACTTGTTTCCTTCCTTTCGCAGAGATGATTTTCGATTTTAACTTTAGCACAGAGGATAAACTTGTTTCATAACAATTATACACTCGGTCTGGAGTAAACTTGTATTTGTCATACAGCTTTGTAGAAACCAAAACTCTGTTGAAGTCCATAGCTCTCGCTGTGGAAGTAACTTCTGGTTTTCTAAGAGATAAGTCTGGGTGTCGCTTCATAAAACCTGTTAGTCAGTCTAAGCCAGCCTCTCATTTTGCTATATGAAACGTGTTTTTCTTGTCATTTTTCACAATTAACTGAAAAACCAGCAGTGCTTAGACCAATCAGCATGCCTTCCATTTATTTAAGATAACCAACCATCTCCTCTCCCTCTCCAAGTGTAAACACAGGCTGAAGTGGTCCCAAACTGGCTTTGACATTCTGATGAAGAATTTGTCTAAACAGTCACCTTCCTCTCCAGTGCTGTTTTGTGGAACGTTAAAAGCAGCAGCTGCCTTGCGATAACCCATAGCTTTTTCCACAACTTCTTCAATAGCTTTTCACATAGACTCTTCGGACCAGCTCTGTCGTTCTGTCTTTCTTTTATACGTCCGTACCAATTTGTCTGAAAATAAAATTGTCTGGATTTTGGGCATATATTCAAATGTTTAAACGTATATGAAAGGTTACCTTACCCCCCCCCCTTTTTTTCAGGCAACTCAACGGCGGAAGGCAATTTTTATGAGATGTAACAATTGTGGGGGCCAAATGGTGAAGCAGCTAGAGTACTTGCTTCCCGCCAGTGATTCGGGTTCGATTACTGGCGAGGTCACTCTCAGATTTGAGCTTCATTTATCTGATAAAATAATTCAATCTTGACAGTCATAATAAAGTTTGTAGATACACCATAAACCAAAGTTTCATTGCAATAATCTTCTTGGTTAAATTATGGAACTCTACTCACGTTGAACTCCCTTTTACCAAACCCTTAACAGTTTACTTTGTAAGTTCTACTTTGATACATCAAAACAGTAGGCATGGTTTTGAGATCTGAATTATAACTGCAATTTATCAAAAACAAGATGGGGACGTCCCCAAGTGGTATATAGAATCTAACTGAATGATACTATCTAAACATTTTTATAAATTAGTTCCACTTTAAACGAGAAACAACTGAACTTGTTTAAAGTGAAGTAGTTCTGCAACTCGTGTAACAG
Organism: Dryococelus australis; assembly: GCA_029891345.1. Lineage (NCBI taxonomy): Eukaryota > Metazoa > Arthropoda > Insecta > Phasmatodea > Phasmatidae > Dryococelus > Dryococelus australis. Next base: position 18,836,001 of record CM056999.1, read on the forward strand.
CAGTCTTGAAAGCATGTAGAGCAAACTTGAATGTTAGTGATGTGTGCTGGAATTTTTGAAAAGTGAAGATCAATTAGTGGCCAAATAAAGGAAAGTAGAAGGCGGATCGAGCGCACAGGTTGAGTACAGCGAGACCACTCGAAGCAACCGGTTCCACTGTGAGATATAGTCTGGCCTGTACTTCCTTATCCCGGTATCTGAGGATGCAGCAGACAGGGCTTGAAAAGCGGTGGGAACAGGATTCCGAAGGAGCTGAGGGGGTGGGTTCTTGAGGAATAAATAACGAGGGTGGGTGAGAGCCAGGTAAGAGGGGTTTATCAGAGGCGTGGAGTGCGCGACGAACAATCATTGGTCATGCGAGGCGGGTGGCCGCCATTAATCGCCTCGCAGCGCTGCAGCCGCCAGTGTTATTACACGAGGGCTGGCTGCGAGGTCACGTGACGATCTTGCTCATCACGTGACTGCAGGCATTACTCAGGCGCCGGGTCAGTCTTGAACACATACACGCCGGTCGGGCAGGGAGGCAAAGTGAGACGGCAAGAGTGAGTGAGTGAAGAGGTTTGGGCGGCTCTTAACAGCGAGGTCATGAGAGCCGATGAGGGTGATTGAGGCGAGTATGGAGCAGCACCGGAATGAAGGGGCGGGGAAAACTGGAGATACCCGACATAACCCGCCGACCAACGGCATCGTCCGGCACGATTCCCACATGCGAAAATCCGTTGACCCGACTGGGGATTGAACCCGGTTCGCCTTGGTGGGAGGCGAGCGGGTGCTATCAGTGTATTTTGTGAAATTATTGAAGTTATTTAAAAATAGTTTTATGGTTGCTGAAAAAAAAATCAAATATTTTTTTATTCTGCCATTTTTTAATAAGCATCTCCCTAAAAGTATACAAGTTCGTTAGCTGTATTAAGCATTATAAGTTTATCAGTTTTGAAACACACACATGGACAAATGTATGATCATACTTATGCTAACTTATCTTTAGAAGTTAGACTAATAGCAAATAAAAGTGTTATTAATAATTTATAAGAATGCATAAAGACAAATATTTATGTAAATGTCCGGGTTATTTAAAAAACAGTTTTGAAATGTATTTAGATAATATTTTAGGTTTACAGTGACAAATATTTTAAAGTTACTCACTGAAAATTTCATATTTCGAATTACCAAAAAAAATTCAAAAAAAGTTTGTACTTATCTAAAAAAATTACAATAGAAATATTTTTGTCAATAAAATTGGTATTATTTAAAGATAACAAATATATAAAAACAAGAAAGTATAAAGTTATGAAAGTTGGAATAGATATAACATTTAATAACTTTAAAATTTCGTGTAACTTTCGATTTAAAAAGGCTCAAAATTTAGTAAATACATGTAATGATATACAGTACTATAAAGATCACAAAAATTATCATTGTTTTATTAAACATTTATCAAGGGGCACCACGGTAACTGGGCGATTAGCCTGCTCGCCTCCCACCGAGGCGATCCGGGTTCAATCCCTGGTAGGGTCACTCCGGATTTTCGCTTGTGGGAATCGTGCCGGACGATGCTGCTGATCGGCGGGTTTTCTCGGGGATATCCCGTTTCCACCGCCTCTTCATTTTGGTGCTGCTCCATACTCACTTCAATCGCCCTCATCGGCTCTCAAGACCTCGATGTTAGGAGCCGTCCAAATATCTTCACTCATTCATATTGATCAAGAGTAGATACTATAAACACAAGATGTGGTTTTAAAATTTATTTGCTGAAAATATTTCCGATAATGTATTTCAAATGAAATATTTAAATATCATAGAGAAGAATAATAAAGAAAAAGCGCGTTGAAAACTGATTGACCAATAAATATTATATATATATATAATACACAAACAATGAGTAATCCAGGAGTATTTGTTGCAATAGTTATCGGAACATGATCCTCTGGTATGTTTTAAAGAATTGGTAGAGCTGGTATTGCATTCTTGTGCCGTGGCTTGAAATCACATGGTATATTCAGGCAGAAGCGCTTCTTCAGACACAGCAGTCGCCTGAACTCACTATAAAGTGAGAATTTTTTTAATCGGCCTTATAAAAAAGTCACTGCCCCGTGCCTGCATATATTTAAAGGGGCTTATTGAGCGACATACGCCCAGTAAAGTTGGTAACGATGGAGGAAAAGTAGTTTAATATCTTAAAGCCGAATAAAAAGTGTTAGGTCACCATTTGTATTTACGTAAATTATATGTTTCGTATTGTTTTCTATGCATCGACGTATGAAAATAAAAATATTTGTAAAATATCTACTTTAATAATAATTTCAGAGTTTCAGTAAGCGACGCATGAATAAAGTGATGAGGCCAATGGCAATGTTAATTTTACATAAGGTGGAGGAATACACAACGTACACACAAGTAGATCTTAAGCAGGGCTTTCAAAAGTGCTCTTTTTGCCTTGAAAGCCTATAGTCTCTCAGGTTAAAACAAACAAAGTCTATATTTTACATATCAGGTCTATACAGTAGGTATACAGACTTACATATCAGGTCTATACAGTAGGTATACAGACTTACATATCAGGTCTATACAGTAGATATACAGACTTACATATCAGGTCTATACAGTAGGTATTCAGACTTACATATCAGGTCTATACTGTAGGTATACAGACTTACATATCAGGTATATACAGTAGGTGTACAGACTTACATATCAGGTCTATACAGTAGGTGTACAGACTTACATAATCAGGTCTATACAGTAGGTGTACAGACTTACATATCAGGTCTATACAGTAGGTGTACAGACTTACATATCAGGTCTATACAGTAGGTGTACAGACTTACATATCAGGTCTATACAGTAGGTGTACAGACTTACATATCAGGTCTATACAGTAGGTGTACAGACTTACATATCAGGTCTATACAGTAGGTATACAGACTTACATATCAGGTCTATACAGTAGGTATACAGACTTACATATCAGGTCTATACAGTAGGTATACAGACTTACATATCAGGTCTATACAGTAGGTGTACAGACTTACATATCAGGTCTATACAGTAGGTGTACAGACTTACATATCAGGTCTATACAGTAGGTGTACAGACTTACATATCAGGTCTATACAGTAGGTATACAGACTTACATATCAGGTCTATACAGTAGGTGTACAGACTTACATATCAGGTCTATACAGTAGGTGTACAGACTTACATATCAGGTCCATACAGTAGGTGTACAGACTTACATATCAGGTCTATACAGTAGGTGTACAGACTTACATATCAGGTCTATACAGTAGGTGTACAGACTTACATATCAGGTCTATACAGTAGGTGTACAGACTTACATATCAGGTCTATACAGTAGGTGTACAGACTTACATATCAGGTATATACAGTAGGTGTACAGACTTACATATCAGGTCTATACAGTAGGTGTACAGACTTCGTAACGCAAGAATATTATATAGTCCTTGAATTTGTCTGCACGCTAAAAAGTCGTAATGTATATTCTTTAAAATAAATATTTACATTGTGTCCTTCTAAAAGTTCAAGTATTTAAAAAATATTCTAATGAATTAGGAATGTGGACGTAGTTGCGACGTGTGACCGCCACAATGTGTCACTCTAGTGAACGTGTGCGCATAGGCTGAGTGTGTCGGTAGTATAGAGGAACCTGATCACTTCCCACGTTGGAAGACGCAGCGTGGAGATGGTTCATAGAGGCTGCTTCAGACTAAGTAGGCACTTTGCAAGTCAACATTTAGTCAAATGTCCCCGGACACACTGACCTGTATGAGCCCTGTGACGGTAACTTCCAACTTTACTGAGGTCTTGCAATAGCCCTACTTCCAGGATATCCCTCCGCCTCGTGCAAGCAATGCTTTACCAAGTCTGGTAAATAACACCAAAGGGACAACACACCGCATTCGTGCGCATTCAATGTTATAACATTTATTCTGAGAACTCTTTCTTACCACGATAGCTACATTCTCACCTGTTTCATTCTCACATTTATTACAAGTGAGATACTATATATAATATATTACCATAAGTTTACTTTTACCAAAAAGATGGAAATTTTATTTTACAGAAGTATGGAACGCTTTTTATATGAGGTAAATTTTAAAAAATTACCGCACACACATTATACTTGGGGTGGTATGGATAGGTTAGATTAAAAAATTTGGAGAATACCGCACAAGGTTATAATTAATATATATTTAATATGTAGTAAATTATAAAAATATTTAACTTACTTTGCAAATAGTTAGAGAGTTTTATTTGACCGACGCATGAATATAGAGATGCGGGCATTGCCAGTATTAATTTTACATGTGGAGGAAGAATACACAATGTGCATACAAGTAGTGGCTAGGCACAACGTTCAACAGAGCTCAGTTTGTAGTAAGAGCTTGTAGTTGGCCGGAGGCTGTGCAGCGTGTCCAGTCTGACGTCAATATCAAACTCACGCGCCATTACACCTCATCTAGGAAACAGCCGCTGACGTCTTGTGGTGGGCGGGACTACATCGACATGCTCTTCCCCGATAACAACCCGTCTGCAGCGCCTAGGCGTCAGCAGGGTCGGCATGACTTACCTACACTCGCCTTCATACCAGTGTGGAGTGGACTCGCAACATGGGGGTCTTGAGAGCCGGTGAGGGTCAAGCGAGGTGAGTATGGAGCAGCGCCGGAATGGAAGTTTGGGGGAAACTGGAGATCCCTCAGGAAACAGCGGCATCGCTCGACACGATTCCCACAAGCGAATATCCGGGAGCGACCCCGCCGGGAATAGAACTAGGTTCGCCCAGGAGGAAGGTAGTCTAACCACTTCACCAGCGGGAGTCAACGCGCGGGCTTTATTGGACTTTGTTGTTGATTGCACGATCACGTTGCTCCCAGTTACAATAATTACCTTATAGGAACTTGAAAAATATCATGACTCTTCTCTTTATAAACGAAAATGTTTTGCCCTTGTGCTACTTTTGTACATGTTAATCAGTTTCGTAAATAGTACCTAGCATAATTCTCTTGCTACAAGGTGTTTCAAGTTCAATTGAGCACATTTGAAAGTCCTTCTTAGAATTTCTTTGCTTCACTTTGGTTTTATTTCACATGCGACGACAAACTAACACTGCCATGTACCTGTTCACTTTGTTCATGCCTCGGCAAGCTGAGATGATTGGACGTCGCGTGGCACAACATGCTAACATAGTATCACCAAATACCATGATTGTGGGTTCATTAATTAATTAATTAATCGTGTGCGAGGTAAGCGTGAATGCTATCCAGATTTCAACAGTTAACCAATTTCACCTGGATACCATCCCATCCTCACTCACCTCGCATGATTTATTAATTTTTTAACCCACCGTAATGGTATTTTGTGATCTTATGTTAGCATGGTATGCCACGCGACTTCCGATCATCTCAGATGAAAGCGTGTTGCCTACATACCTGGCAACGGTATTTCGTGGATGTGTACTTATGCATTTATTCCTCGGAAACGGTTAGGATTAGGGCAATGATGGTTAAGGCCTTTTTAGCGTATTTTAACGTATTAATTCATAAATTGCCACATAAAATGTAATGAACCACTTGTAACTCACACTTTTATTTCTTTTTAAGGGTTGCAACCCCTATTGCGTGACGAATAAACTTTTTGATGATGTTAAACATCACACGGTTAGTAGAACTTTGTACATTTGTTCGTTTTACATAGTCTTACAGTTATATTGTACATACGTTTAGTAGAAAGTGCAATTACCTGGTCTTATTGCTCCTACCACAAAGGAGTGTACCGTACTTGCGATGCACTTTACACGGTTAGTCATACGTATGTTTCCGCCTTATTTTTTCATGAGGAATACACATGCGGAGTTTTTCCATATATTTAAGACACATCATGTGTATAACTCAAAAGATACTAACTCAAATACCCATCACTTTATATATACTATACTCACGGTACAGCGTCAAGTTTTTAGATCTCTATAATAAATTAGCTTACAACTCATTAAGGAGCCTGCATGCTAACAAATGCAATAGAATGTTTATAATGGGCAGTGATTATTTTTAGGTGTTGATTTAAAAAATACTTACGCAACCATAAAATGACTATAAAAAGTTTACATTATGACTAATAGGAACAAAATTTTTTTAACAAATATCACAATGTTTTCTTAAAATTTAGTGTCAGGGGTAAATGTCGCAGTTTTTCCGCATTTTCGAAATATAATTAATCTTGCGTATAAAAATCAGTTTTATGCGTAATAAATTTGTGCATCCACACAATACGTATATATATAACACGTAAGTTTGTTGTGTAACCATTGCGAAAATATAGCTACTATCCTTGCCATTCCATACTTACTTATTTGATTCAACATCACATAATTGGCACTTCATTATACAGGCTGCTTGGAAGCTCACCCGAAATATTTCACGAGAAGATTCCCTGTGAACAATGAGGTAGACTTTTGCAATACAACTCACAGCCTACCTAAACTCCAAAGGGAGATGTTCACCTTTGAAAATCAAGTTTATAAATGGACGTTTCCCGAAATACAACCGAAACGGTGTGGAATTAAACTACGATTCTCTGGAAAATGTTCCGAGTTATCGAGATCTTCAAATTATAAAGAAAAACTGGTTCAAAATTTCCACATTTATAAAAATAATGGGGATGGCCACCCTCTAATTACATAACATATTTGTACCTTCAAGTTTGATGGGCTTTTGGGCCGTCTATTGAGCGGTAAGTTCTAATTTAACAAATGCCTAGGATCTAGCGTTTCCTTTTGAAAGACTCACAGAGTGTTCAGCAACTATGTTACAACGCCTCACATGTAGGCAATACTTCCTACATGTGGATATAAACTGTTGGTAAGCAACTGCTATTGGGCCGACTGTTCCTGGAAGCAGAAGTGAAACGAGATAGACGGTGTGTGCTGGGCTCGTATGTGCGTACGACTGCATGCACTGTAGACAGCATGTGAAGGTTTACGTGGGAGGAATTAGTGAACATGCATTTGACGTACGTGCGACATGCCTCGGTCGTCTAAGAGCACGTAGTTTGTACCAACAGAAATACCGACACCACGGGACCACTCACCATGGGACGTTATTCGCATTCGACCCAGTGCATTAGGCAAACAGATACAATGACGATCATAATTATTAATGCAGTATGTTGTACTTGCTGACTCATGTGAAACTGTATGATGTGTAAACGAGATGATAGCCACAAAGCATGTTAATTCGTATGCCCAATACACGATTGTGTCACGTAGCTACATTTACCACTTAAGTCCAATTAAGTTTAAATGGCCCGATATCGGTTGCTTACGCTGCCTTTACCTGTGCGTGTATGTGGTATTGCCTAAATGTGAGGCATTGTATCAGTAAAGCTGAAAACATTGTGAGCCTTTGAAAAGGAAGCGGTGGGTCCAAGGCACGTGTAACGAGGGGACATTCTTTTGTTAATAGGACGCACTGCTCAATAAGACGGCACAAAATGCCATCAAACATGCGGCGACGGTACAGGAAATTGCACGTCCTAATACTGGGATACATCGACGAGGTAGCTGAGGCTTACTGAGTTGGTGGCCTGTGGTGCCCATGTGGATGTGTGGCTTGGTAAGCGAGCACTGACTGTCGGCGGGGAGGCTGCCCCCAACCCTCACCTCACCTCGCCGATGTCGCCTCTTCTTCCAACGTATATAGATGGCGTCTAGCAACCATCCGACACTACTCGCTACGTCATCATGATCTGAATGTTGCTGAACTCTAACCATAACGAAACCACCTGGGATGTTCATCAACACCCTGAGCTCAACACATTTCCCGACTATAAAAGGGGTTCTTTCATCTTGTGAAAAAGAATGGATAGTGACGTCTCGATGAGAACATTATAACTTAGCAGCAACGAGCTGCATACGTACTAAACATAGAGTGGCGGAAGCGTTTCTACACTGAGGCCACTTGGACCTCTGTCCGCCATTTTCATTTCAGTCAAAACAAAGGTCCGTGGTAGGGTGTGGCAGTAAGGAATATCACGCATACCTACCCAAAGTAATCGACAAATAAAATGCTATTGGACATTTTCACGCACTTGCTGGCTGGAAATAAAGTGTAATTCGCGGATTTTGCTTTCCAAGGTTAAAGATAGCATACAACAAACCGCTGGAAAGTTGTATAGTGTAGGGTTGTGAATGTTATTTTTGTGAAGAATTGTGTTGGCATCAAATCAGCCTGCATGTTTGAGATTGCAGTGTATAAGCCTATGCATGGGAGCATGTAAGCGATTTATATATCCATTTAATTGAGTGCTTGGAAATATCAAAGTTGCAATGGGCTGTGGTGTTTCGGCTCGAATCTGCAATGCAAATAATTTATACACTACAGCAGTCTGGCAACAAACCACAAAGTTGGTGGCTTGACCTCGTAATCAAAATCAATATTTTCGTGTATTGAGATAGACGTGGAAATTATGTTTTGTGGGTGCTCATTGAAAGCAGGTTCTGGTAAATAGAAACATATCGTCGAGGTAATGTAAAGCAGAGAAGTTTTCTTGAAAAAATTGTCCGGAAAATGGTACAAATGCACTCTATTATTATTACAGAACACAGATTTTATGAGGCATATCAATATTTCACCTGATGGGGAGGGCTATGAACTGTAGGAAAATTGAGGGGTAAAGGTTTATAACGAAAATGTACATAGTTTGTATTTTTTTACCCCACAATTTACCTGACCTTCATTGCCCTTCCCACAGATGTTTGGTTTGGTTTGGTTTGGTTATGTCTTTCTGGCAATTCATGTATTTCCATGTGTAAATATTATTATGAAGTACATATTTTCCACTCGTTTTATCACACGATTTCCCTGATCAAAAATTGTCATAGGCCTATTTCAAAAACCATTCCGTACGAATATTCACCGTTTTAGGCCTCTAACATTATTTAAGCCTGAATTGACAATAGTTCTTACGGTTATTTTTAATTAACATATTTGTTTTCCACGACATAGCACATTACACGTAATGATCGTCAATATTTTGCCGCGACTCTATTTTACACTGTTACAACTGCGAGGCAACGAAATGTAGTATTTATTCTTTTGTTATTGATATTTGTTGGATTATTTCTTTAAAAGGACGGCCTCAGTTGGAATAAATATTAAAACTATTGAACAACCAGTCAAACGAAAAAAGGCACATTAAATTCAAGCTCGCAACTCGTGTTGCTCATTTTTGTCATACAGAATTTAAAGACGGCGCTGAACATGCACACAAATAAGTCTACGGTAACTTTAATTCCGCTCATATTTCTATGTATTGCTACTTACTGTTTATTAGGTTTATTGAAATGTATCGGACTGGGCTTAGTATTTTGTTGGGATCACGTAACACGACTAAGTTTCAAACCCCTTAGAGCAAAGATACAACGTTGTGATAAATAAACAGACGTGGATATAAATAATTAAATTCGTCAGAAAACAGTTCACAGTTAAAACGTATAAATAATGCACATAAAATATTTGAAATCGCGCACACACACAGCAACGCGACTTCACACGCAGCTGTTAACGAAACACACATAACAGTATATTAATATTCAAACACATGACGTCACATTCACGGTAACAACATGACAATAAGCATCAGCTGATAATTATTTGACTGAAATGCAAATGGCGGGACAGTTTGCCGATGCCTTCCGCTAAGAGCGCTGTAATCACTCAGTCGCCATCTCTATGTTTACTATACAGCTCGTTGCTTGGCAGAAAGCATATCACACCATGTTTGATGATGGCATTTTATAGGACATGCGTAAGGACAATTTTCAGATAAATTTTTTATACTCTGTAATTTTGCAATTGTATAATATTAGTGTTAAGTTTGTATTGCTATGGGAGTCCATTATTAAACTAACTTCCTGTAATTTCTATAAAAAATATAATATTGTAACATATTTTAAAGCCGGTTAGGCTGGTTGTATTTTTATAAAGCTTGTAATTTTATTATGAGCAATTTATGAAAAAATAAAAAAAATAAATAAGCTCGGAGATAAAAGACAAGAGAACTAACCATTTGTTTAATCATTTCTCATAATTTTGGGGGTAAATTATTTTTTATTTCAATTCATATTAGCTGATGGTTGACTTTTCGCTATTTATTGCGACTGCGTTATTTGTTTGTAGTCTGCTACTTAAACTCTGCTGCTTGAAACATTTTGGTAAGACTCATTTCGCTTAAATGAGTGGAATAGAAGGAAGGGCAGTTGAAGGTCACTGTCATGGAGTAGTGGGGTTTCCTGCGGGTGCTCCCGCTCTGTGACCAACTTGAAGGTTTAAAAATATTATACAATTAGAGGGTAGCCACCCCTATTGTTTTCATGAAGGTGGAAGATCTTAACACCGGTTTTTTATAAGTTGATGATCTCGATAACACGAAACATTATCCAAAGAATTGTATTTTCATTACATGCCATTTCTGATATTTTGCTTAAATTACATTTTATACACGATTTCAAAGGCGTGTATTTCCCTCAGTAGCTGAGCTAGGCCATATGCCGTGTTTCAAATGTCTACCTCATTTTCCACAAGGATTCTCCTCGCAAAATATTTCAGGTGAGTTTCCGAACAGTCTGTATATTTTTATACTTGGTTTGTAAATTCCTGATGTAAGCCATTTCAAACAACTCTTGTATACAATTAATTCAAAAATTTAAAAGTATTAGGCCCTTAATATCAACAAATTGATTTCTCCTCCACATAATATTTTTTTACACTGTATATGAATCTGTTTCCCATTTAAAGTCATAAAATGTTATTGTAGGAGTGAATCTGACCTGCTGTATTAAAAATAATTGCTTGCTTTTAGTATGACCCTTTAACATGATCAGATAATTTTTTCAAATTACCTGCAACTTTTTTTAAATTCAGTTCATAGGAACATCATAACGGAGGCCATTTTCTCTTTAAATTTTTTGAATGTCTCGTTTTCCTTCAAGATTTTCGTGTAGAATAGTTTCTAATATTTCTTAAATCAAAAATTTCAGTAGGTGAGAAATTTTTCGTGACAATGTTAATGAAAGTATTCTCATAATAATATAGTTGTGTGCACATGTTTAAAGTTGTTACAAAGTAAGGACGCGTATTATTAAAAGGGAAATGTACAATAATATGAAGAAAATTCGTCGTGATTTAACCAAAATTTCTTATTTTTGTGTCGTGCACTTCTAAAAATTTGCTTTCGACATTCTTTTTAACTGGTCTCGTTAATAAATTTGTGATAAATTTTCATGTGGTGACATGAAAGCTTTTTGAATGCAATTCATTGAAATGTAAATTAGGTGCATTTTTAGTTCCATAAATTGAATTCAAGTAACCGAATTCAATATCTGACCGCGTGAAGTGGCCTTTAGTCTTTACATTCCGCTTTCCTTAGAGGTTTGACAGATAGTACTTCTCTCTGTTAAGTCCGCGTGTCTTCCCCTTATATATATTTTTGGAAACTTTATCTGAATTTCACCAAAGGAGTTGCACTTTTAATCCCTAATATGGGTACTCAGTTTTCGCAGTTATCCGTCATTTAAGACGATTGTTATCAAAAATGTGCTGCTACAAAATGTTACTTAACCGACTGAAACCAACCAACGTATGTTATAAGTAGTTAAATTTACATTAATTTTAATAAGTGATAGATCTTGCACTCTCCCCTAAGGGAGAAAATGACTTCTCGTAACTATTGCAGAAACTGCTAACGTTACTTCAAACAAATATGATAGTAAAGTAGTGCAGTTGAAGGCATGTTACATTTGCATGTGTAAAACTGTGATCACAATAAAATATTTCAAGACATAAAATTTAGTTTAATTAAACTTAGTGTTCCATCAGTAACTATCAAGATATTTTTTTACTGATTGGAGACTTTTCGTCTACAATTCTGAGTGCCCATATGACATTAGACTATTATAGCATCACCCAAAAACAGTTCTGAAATTCCCAGCAGTACAGTTAATCAATGATAGTAGATATATATAATATATTACTTTATGCTTATTTAGATACGAATTCCCCCCCCCCCCCAAAATACAGTTTGGAAAATGTCTACACTCGAATGTAATATGCTTATAACTATTAAACTTATGAGAAAAAATATTCGCTCTCTAGCAGTAAATAAATTGTTTTTTTTTGTAACCTAAGAAGGCCCTTCACGTCAGTCTTTTTAGGAGACTGCATTGACTGGAAAAATAATTACTTCAGGACTATTCACGTGGATGCGATTTTGTAATGAGCCATGTGCAGTGAAACAGTATCCATTTCTGAGATGTTCATATACAGATTGTCACGCGTGAAAACATGGCGTACGTTGCCACTGGCTGGCGGGTTTTCACGGAGTACTCCCCCTGTTCCCCAATATTCGGTTCCGTGGTAACTGCAACTATATTTCACTGTGCCCCTACCTGTGTTAAACCGTTAGGCTGTTAAACCTTGCCCAAATATATATCCCTCACTTTCACTCACGCCTTTTATAGCGATTCCTGCGGAGTTTGGACAAGGAAAACAAATCATATTTCCCAGATTGTAAAAGGAAGCTAAGCATATGTGGGTATTTTAGAACCAGTGCCGTATCTTTTGCACTATTTCACCGATTCCACGAAAACTTTATACTTCATTTCCACACTGATAGCATCTTCGTCTTCCATGACGGTAGAGTAAATTGATTGAAAATATAAGCAAATAAATTATGTCTCATAGGTACCATTAATGCCATTCCTTCTGAACATAGACTAATATATTAATATTGAGAGCACTCTATATATTTTTCATATGTCCGGAAATTAATGACGTTTTTTATTATTATATTTAGTGCATGAAAGACACATTATTTATATTTGTAATCCTCCTCTCAAAAATTGCGCTTGCTTTGCTTATAAGGCTAAAATATGTTAAGCCACGTCATAATGATATATTTCGTATATTTTGACTTCAAACTATCTATGACCCCTACCAGCGCGAACAGTCTACGTGGGTTTCCTCACAGTGCTCTCATATTTCCACATTTATAATGTATGGTTGTAGGCCCTGTCTGAGTATGAGCTGGACTCCTTGCTAGAGCAGTGTCAGAAATGTTTCGTCAAGTATATGGATTCTTCGCGATATGTTTCGTGAAATGGTTCGAGAGGGCGATTTGCTACAATATATTAATGGTTCCAGACATATACCGTGGAGTGCTTGGTAAACGGGTGTAGCTTATGTTAGGGGCCGAACACTCAAAAAAGGCTAAAAGAAGCTGCAATGCCCACCATAGACTAAAGATGAGGTAGACCGATCTCGCTGGCTGTGCACAACCAATCTCCGTGTCCTAACATTGAACTGCTTTTCTGCCAACACGTCTAGCAAAAACTGCATGGTTTGGATTTTAGGTTAGCAAAATTATTTGTAAACAAATTCTTTGAGATATTTGTAGACACACTCTAACCAATTTATTTTGCATTTCGATTCAATTATAATTGGTAAAAGTATTTTATTAATATAATAATGCTTGTCATTTATAAATTAAGATATAAACAAACACGTTCATCAGTGTTGACCACGTGACTTTGATAGTTGCGTTCCTTGGGGTAGGTCAGTGATGGGTACATGCTCAGAAGACGAATAAGTGGTCTACTTAATTTCTAGTCTTATGATGGCCACAGTCCCTAACACAGCCACAAACAGATAGCCACGTGAACCTGGCTGTGACGAGCGTGCAAACACAGTGAAATAAAAAATAACCTACCAAAGGTCGAACACTTGTTTGGTTTCCAACAACTAGAACAGATCACTTTCCATAAAGTCCTGATAGCACAGTGCTTTACTGATATTTAAGTAGTTAGCCAAAACGAAATAAAGAGGATAAATATGTGTACTGAATATTTTGAAAGTAAGGTTATCTTATAGTATTAAATGAACACAAAATTATTCAGGTGGCACAACCGATTTATTATTTATTGTAGCTCCAAAAAAAAAACAGAAATCCCAACCAATAAAACATAACAACAAGTAGTTTTTTTTAAATAAATGAGTAGGTAGTATCATAAGGTACTGATTGTTTTTTTTTTTTATAGATTTTTATAAGGTCTTTGACTTAGGTGACTTGATGTGTATTTTACATATCCTCAGCATTAACATTTATTTTAATTTCTTTTACTATTTTTTGATGTTAAATCATGCTAATGTGGATCCCCGAAATACGATTCCTGAAAAATATAATATCGACTGATGAGCCTGACTATTCACGTGTACTGAAAATCAAATTTACTTTATGATAGGTAATTTACATAGCTTTATAACACATAACACTCATGACCAATGCAAATGGTCGTTTGACCTTGACAAATAGGTCAGTATTTTCATATTTTAAAGAAATATTTCTTTTCGCTAAAAGCCCATTACCAAGTCCATATTAAGTTGTAAAAAATAATTTAAGAGTTCGTAGTAGCCAATGGTTGTATAGCGCATGCACAAAACCACAAGCAAAATTATAGAAAAAGGTATTCATGGACTGGAGTCTATTTGATGCTGGAACGAAGCCAACGTTGGCATGTTCCTGGACCGACAGCGGATAAATCATGCACAGGATGGTATCCCGAAAAAAAGATCCCCACGTCAGGACATGAATCTCGGGCGAACTAGTCCAAGGCCTGGTTTTGCAGTACACGCGGAGGATCGCTGCGACAATAACAATACATGACAACATAAAACTATGAGATTCTCTTACCCGAACAGAAGCTGTTAAATTAATAAGTTGAGAAGAGCCGAAGCTAGAAAAATAATCTGCGATCACGCCATTAAGCTAGATGAAGAAGAAGGAAGTGGCTCTCCCAGAAGTCGTCACAAGTAGGGGTCGATTCTGAACATCACCAATATAATCGATATGTAACATTCCATGATTACTTAAAAATAAAACTTATTAAAATGGAATTTTGTCTAAAATAAAATTACAAGAACAGTTGGCTTAGTTAAGAAAATTTTAATACACAAAATGCACATAAGCAGCACCTGTTTTTATCGATACCATCAAACTATCATCACAACTGGCATCAGTACTGATAAATAGTTTTGTCACGAAACGTTAACGAAAACTATTTAGACTAAATAATTTACCAACAAAACGTAAAATAATTCAATATAGTGAACTGAAAACGTATATTGAATAGTACAAAAAATATATAAATCCTTTGGCAAATGAATGGCCAGAAAAGCCTAAATTTGTTTTGTGAAAACAAAGTTTAAGGAAGAACAAAAAAGATTTGCCTTTAACGAATTATGCAAAATTAGCTAAAACAGTAAACATTGCTCGTTTACATTAAAAAAATATGCATAGAACTGTGTCAACAATGACATAGCAATTCATAAAAGCTAATCAAAGAATGTTAGGAAATTTAATAATATATTTTTGCATTAATGTCGGTTACAATCAGGCTAATATATTGGTAGGAACGGCCTACTTACCTGAAATATATTGGTAGGAACGGCCTACTTACCTGAAATATATTGGTAGGAACGGCCTACTTACCTGAAATATATTGGTAGGAACGGCCCACTTACCTGAAAATTATTGGTAGGAACGGCCTACTTACCTGAAATATATTGGTAGGAACGGCCTACTTACCTGAAATATATTGGTATGAACGGCCTACTTACCTGAAATATATTGGTAGGAACGGCCTACTTACCTGAAATATATTGGTAGGAACGGCCTACTTACCTGAAATATATTGGTAGGAACGGCCTACTTACCTGAAATATATTGGTAGGAAAGGCCTACTTACCTGATATATATTGGTAGGAACGGCCTACTTACCTGAAATATTTCGAGAGCAATCGTTTAAAAAATTGGCGTGAGTTACTTTAACAATGTTTGATTACATGGCCTACCGTAGTGCAATTTGCTTGCAGAACTTGGTGCTAATATCTTGATTGGTTTTCGGAATATAGCGTTAAAGCTTATTTTCTCATTTGGCTGTATTGTACAAGAAGGCCTTAAAGAGGGATTCTGTATTACTATATTTGATGCAACTAATAGATAGTGCCAGCATACAAAGTTTCGTCGAAATTGGATACACCGTAAAAAAAATTGAGGTAAAATTCCCTTACATGTAAGGGAAGCTTATTACCTATACATGTAAGGTAAAGTTTATTTATATAACAAGTGAAGTGCTATTAACTAATCGTACGGAAAAAGTAACTGACAAAGTGGGGGGAAATCCCATAAAAGTAAGTGAATATTAACTATATTGCACAATAAAATTATATTAAAAAATATCCTGGAGTATTAGTAGTGCTAATTTTTTTACTAACGGTATCCTCTGAAGAATAGTAGCCGAACCTTCAACACTACAATCGTCGACATTTGCTGGTGGATGGACACGAAGCATTGTCTTCTATCACGATAGACCGGTGCGCCATTCATTACACCACGACAACAGCGTGACATCGTTGGTGGATATTAGCGTGTTACATGATTGTATCTTCTGCTTGTCCTCCCGCTTAGTTGTTGAGACAATGCTCAAGAATGCACTCGTCGTAAGGCAATTTCCCCATCCATGTATGGGATTTTTCAATACCATGTACGTGAATTTTGCTCCAGAGTGTAGTAATTTTACCTTTCTCGCAAGGGAAATTACGTTTCCTACACAGGTTTGCGAATATTACTTTACACTTGTAAGGTAATTTTCCCATTATTTTTACAGTGTAAGTTGTTAACTATATACGACAAGCTATCAAAATTGTTTACTGTATATAGCCGTATTTTTAAATTAAAAGTCTGGTCTACTTAATCATGTAAGTTTACGGACATACTGTAACATTCCTTGTGGGCGGGAATTAGTTGGTTGCTTCACGAAATGAGGCACTGTCTTTACAAATGGCTGGCCAAATATGCTCTCTATAGCCATATTTAATGATTCAAATTGACACTACCATAATACACAGTTCTGTTGAGTTTTATTAAATTGTTCAATATATAACCTAATAAACTGAATGATTTATACTCCTGCCATTTTAATAACTGCCCGATCCACATAAAACCTGTAAGTAGACGCTGACATAGTTCTACGTGCGTGTAAAATTACGTGATAATTGGTTGATTGGCCTCTGAGATATGGTAAAAAAAAAAAAACAATTTATTTTCATGTGGTGCTGTCTTCGAAAATGACAGACCAAAAGTATTATGTATTAACACATCATATGTTTGTGATAAACACTGGACGCATATAAAGTATTATGTATTAAAACATCATCTGTTTGTGATAAACACTGGACGCATATAAAGTATTATGTATTAACACATCATATGTTTGTGATAAACACTGGACGCATATAAAGTTTAAATGACATTGTTTAGGACGCTTGCTTATAGTATTTACATAGCTGTTATTTTGGAAATATGTGATTTCACAACTAATTCATATAAATTCAAATTGATAAATCTAGTGTGGTGCTGGAAGCATATAAAGTTTGGATGTAATTGTTTGGAACATCGGTCATATTAAATAAATTTATATATGTATATGTGTGTGTGTCTGTGTGTGTGTAAATCTGTAAGTATATATATAAAATATATAAATGGCTGCTATTTTGAAAGTACCTTATTACACTCTTGAGTACTATAAATATATATCAGCTACAAAAGTATGAATTTTCGCCTGAATTCAGCAGGCTTTATTTATTTTATGAGGCAGTTTCTTACAATGTGGGAAACAATCTATGTATTGGCATACTTAATTATTTCAATAGCTACTTACACCAAACGCAGGGGCGTATCCGGGGGGGGGGGGGGCTGAGGAGACTGCAGCCCCCCCCCCCCCGAAATGACACACATTTTTTAATAACCCTATCATCAAAATGTAAATCATTATATTTATATAGTTGTTATTACCCACATGACACGCATTTTCTAAACAACCTATATTAAATTGGCAATCAAATATTTATTTATTTGTTGCTAACCAGACATGTTATACATCAAAATTTCGTTTTCTGGTTAAACGATGGGGGGGGGGGGAATAGTCAATTGTATAGTTCCAAAAAATGCGAGCGAATTTGCATAAATAGTTTGTATCCGCCTTTCCTTTGCTATCCTTCCACTGTGACTTGTGAACTATGTTAGGCGCTACTAGTGACTATCCTAGTACTCATCAGCCCTCACCCCCTCCCCCTTCCCCCCCATCCCTTCACCCTGATACTCCCCTGAGTCAATACCAGTGTTTGTTTGAAAATGACCATACTCTATTGTAGGTATAGTAAATAAACCTAACATATTTACATCGCAGTGATTTTGAAAATATATGCACAATCTGTATATATACCATGTGTTTACATGGCCTGCTATAACATTACATATGTGCATGCGAGATTTGGAGTGAATCGATTAAAGAGTTTCCGAGATGTGAAAGAAAGGATTTTTATTTATCATATAGTGTTACTGTCCAAAATGGTAGACCAATAGAAATATTCCTCTGTCAATTCAATTTATAAATAATGCACTGTCATCGAATTTGGTTTAATTTGGTTAAGTAGTTCTCAAGATATAACTCAGAACCCTACATTTTAAACATGCCACCATTTTGATAGTAAGAAGCAAGCATGGAACAAAGTACAAATTCTTATGTCCTTAATAAATACTGCAGCTTACGTGTACCGAGTTTGGCAGATTCGGTTTATGTGTTAAAACTATTTTAAGTGGGATAGACACATACATACAGACACAAACATGCACAATGAATCAAGTTATTACTATTGATGAGGAGAAAGCCGGAATGTACTGAATGATGACCGTGTTGATAGTAGTGAGCACGAACTGAGAATGATCACGTAGATCATGTGTAATCATGTTTGTGTTTAGAGCTTTATTTATGGAGTGTACTGAATGATGACCGTGTTGATAGTGAGCACGAACTGAGAATGATCACGTAGATCATGTGTAATCATGTTTGTGTTTAGAGCTTTAAATTTATGGCTCATTCGGAAGTTGGGTAAATTTGCTTAAGTAATCAATAAATCATTGCTAGTTAAAGAATTATTCTTTTTATGAATGTTGACAAATCTTGTTAATAACCTTCAGACAAAAGTATAATATCAACAAGTAAACGATATCAAAGTCCTGCGGTATCTTTTGTTTTTATCCTATCTTTGATTGCAACTAAACCTATTACTGAAGAGCGGAAGTTAGCAAAAACGTACAAGATTGCTAGGCTTTCTCATGGAGATGCACAAAATAGCCGTTGTTTGTCTCTAGCATATCAATATATTTGAACTCAGCAATTACTGGAAATTAATACGCTCCGTGTTTTTTTTTGCTCTGCAAATATTTGAAATATATGAGGGTCTACAGAGTGGGATGGAATTCACCCGGCAGCTCCTTACGCAAAATCAAGTGGAAATATATGGGACACTTTCTGCCTAAACCCAATATTCAGGGACATACAAACACATGTAAATCAAGTTTGTAAACAGTATTATTGCAAAATATCAGATACGAAATTAAATTAAATTATAATTCTCCGACCATCGGTTTATGCTACCAGGATCTTCAATCTAAGAGTAAACCCTCATTAATACCTACAACCATAATGCAAAGGAGAGGGTGGCCTAGCTCTTATTGCATAAAACATTTTAACAGTTGTGAATATGAACGTGTGATGCCGGCTTGTTGAGCAGTGTACCCTAACTAACAAAAACACACACACACACAACAACAACGGCTCTCTAGTTGCAACTTCCCAGGAGCTACCATTTTCGTGTGTAAACTCACACAAAACTTCGGCTGCGGCTATAGAGAGCCTAACAACTAAGGTTCGCTACACAGATGATGGTGGCGGACATTTTGAACACCTACTGTAAACAACATGTATCCTTCATTCACGGTAACTTACAACTTTTCAGAAGCCCAGCTAAACTTCTATTTGCAGAATATTCCTCCGCCTCGTGCAAACAAAGCTTAACCAAGTCAAAAAATTTCCCCAAATTGACAATGCACCTCATTCGTGTTCACTCAGTGTAATAATATTTCACCTTTGAATTATTCGTTACTAGGTGTTACCAACACAACTGTTTTCTCACGGCGATTATAAATTATATATTAAATTTATATTTGAAATACAAGTCAAATTCCAATTTAACCAAAATAAATCTCTTTTACATTAACAGAAATACAAAACATTTCTGATGCATGGCACATTTAGGAAATAACAAAACACGTCATGCAGATGGTGTTTGTTTAATGATTAAATTCAAAAAGTGTGAATAAACCGTGACTAGACTCTGCCATACATTGATCTGAGTTGAGTATGTAGACGGTGGCAGTTTACTTGTGGTGACAGTCGGTGTGTGATTGCCAGCGGGTAGCACTGGTATTGTAGGAGAGCCAAGACTCGTGTAGGAAAAGTGAGGACCGGAACTGATGTGGATGTAGCACCTACGACATATGCTGGACAGAGGGTAACGAGGCGCTGCCAGTGCCACAATTATCTGAGATCTGCATGGCCGCAGAACGCCAGCGAGCTCTTCTATCTACTACAGCACACTGCTGCTCGCTCGCGTGTAGTTACTGCCAACTACGTTTGCCGCTCCGACCTAGACGTCATTAAGTAGCGAGGTTACTTGTGCGCAGCATATAACACATCGCCCCGTCAACACTGCTACCACGCCAGTATGCATATCCACACGACGGCATGTTGCTCCCCATCCTCTTTATTACCGCCCTACTACCTGCCTACCTAACGGCGTGCATCACGTATCTAGAAACAAGTAGTTCGTTCAAGTTACCGTGACAGGCTAGCACTAGTCAGTGAGCGAGTGATTTGCTCGCCCAGTTAACACTGCCAAGAAGACGGTAGCCTAACTGGAACGAGTTGGGGAAGGTAAGGTACCTTTACCTGTGTAGACGAGTTGGCAAGTACTGGGGAAAGTACCGGGTAAGCGGGAGTACTGGGTCGAGGTGATTTTTTTTTGGAGAGATAAATGACAACTTCCACTCACTTGACAACAAAAAATTTCAATAACCCGAATTTAAATGAAATTAATTATAATTCTAACAATAACATGAATACCGTGCCTAAAAGCTATAACCATCCAGAATGGTGGATAAGCAGCAAAGACATATAAGCAAATGGACTGGTGTTATGGTCCCTCGTCCCCATGTATTGATCTCAACAACAAGATCACAACCACCGCACGAACCAAGACCGTAACAATGGACACAAGCATATTCAACATAACAAACCCCATAAGCATCACCTGAACTCCAACAACCACCAACACAACTACGACCACCACTATCTTAGAGAAAAGTTGTGCGGTTTAACTCACTGGCCTCAGATTCGGGAGGGTACGGGTTGAATAGATATTCTATTTATTATGATTTTAGTTTCTCAACTTCTACCGAAATGATTCCAGGCGCTTGCTGAATTGGTCCTTTCACAAACAGAAAATGGTATATTCTTTCCATGTCCCTACTTGTCTGAAATAGCTATTGCATCTCTAATGACGTGATTGCTGATGAAATTTTAAATCATGCATACGTACATTCCACACCACCACATGTGACCAAGCCCTTATTGTACACTCGACCAATAAGATCAAGAGTGTACATGTCAGTTCATATCTGGGAAGTGAACTTTATTTTGTCATGCTGTGTAGGGTGGTTGTTCCTTATTGTGGTTTTTATTTAATATGAGCTGCTTGCAACTTGCGACAGTACAATTTTTTGCTTCGTAAATCATCTCTGTAATAGTGAAAATACTCCAAATATGATTTCCAGCAGGTTATCTAATATCTCAAGTCTACTATATCCCTTAATTTTTCTCTCGTGCCTACTTTAGTATCTTTTCATGTTTTCATTGTGTGTGTATATGTATAGTATATATATATATATTATATATATATATATATATATATACAAAAATCATTGTCTAGTGCATGTGTAGATATACAGAAGGCTCCTTTGTGGCTGTGCATCCGGGGTAGCTGTCACTTCCAGTGCCAAATTATGTAAAAAATTTTGACTTATATGTAAGACTTAGTTATTGAACTGCCAACCATAATATTTAGCGCGATATGTTATAATTCTTAAACCATGCAAATCTCTTGAAGAAAAACTGGCTTGCAGAAAGTATTCAAAATGGGCATGTTATTAAGCAATTTACAGGATTTCTCATCCACCATTCATAAAAATCCGCCTGAAGATATAAACTTAGTAACATTTAGGAAACTATTCTACACTATTTGTAATTACTGAGAAAATAACGTGTTTTATTTCAAGCCTAGTATTTGATCATTTCTGTGGTAACAACCGAGAAATAAACAAGACTGTTCAAATAATACATATATGTCATCAAAATAAATATATGCCTACCAATTCCTGCCAAATTATTTACTGTCGTGGAATACGCAGTAGTGTTGAGTTTTGGTTAATGCACGACCAGATATAATCAAAAAATTGTAATATTACAATGGGTATATATTTTTAAGCTTCATTGTGTTATCTGAATCACTCAACTCATTAACATGAATTCTTCGTTTACAGCATACATTCAAGTTAGTCAGTAATCGGTGCATATAGATTTTGCCCTAATTTAAATTAGAAGAAAAGCCGGAAATTACCACTGCTCTGCCTGCATGTATGCCGTCCTTCTTTATTCTTATAATTTTGGCATTCACTGAACCTACTTCGATGGAATTTACTTTTCAATACATTACTGTAGTCCAGTTTCGATTAGTATTTGGTAAAAATTAGTTCAAAAATGCCTAACTTTAGATTAACGAAACCCACCAAAAACAAAAAGTAAAATACTTGTGTACTTTATGCAACTACTAGTGTAAAGGATACTTAGTCTTTGAAAATGTACAAGAAAAATTTAAAAAATGCTTATTGAGTTTTTTACCCTGCAATAATTTATTTAGATGTATTTTCTGACTAGTTCTGTTAAAAACTCAAAACTGGTATCACAGAAACTATTTATACTAAACGGAATTTCAGATTATCAGATATATTACGATATGTTAGAAATATCTACCTCATAGTGTTACCACACATTGGAAACATATTTTGTATTCTAATGGTAGTGTGGAGGATTGTTTGTCATAGTGTACTGCTACGGTGGCATTTCTGTCTCCTTGACGAATTGTTTAAAAACTAACCTCACTTTCTGAGACACACAAAGAACTCGAAAACAGAACTTGGAAATATCTGTGTTGGAATAAGCAGGCCGAATACCTTAGTCAGTAACTCCTTGTCTTGCACGAGTGATGAAAAATGGCAGATTACAGATGTGTTGTATTTGTTCATCGCCTTCTGAACGATGTATTTTCTGACTTAATTCTTGTTAAGTGAGTATGTCACGAGTGGTGTGCAGAGATTTGGACGGCTCTTAACGTCGAGGTTTTGAGAGCCAATGAGTGTGAAACGGGGTGGTTTTGGAGCATCGCTGGAATGTAAGAGCGGGGGAAACTGGAGAACCCCGAGAATACCCGGCTAACAAGCAGCATAACCCAGCACAATTCCTACATGTGGAAATCCAGGATCGACCTCGTCGGGAATCGAACCCAGTCGCCTTGGTGGGAGACGAATAATCTGGCCACTAGACCACCATGGCTCCCCATGTATGACGCGAAGAAAACTCTCGTGCCATCGTTGGCTAACTTGATAGAATTAGGTCCCACTCACGTCATGAAATAGGCTTGGCAATTTCGGTTATTGAAAATAAAGGTTATTTAAGTTGAGCAGTCCTCGACTTCATCTGATACTTGCTAGCGATTTCGTTTGTTCCTTTACAAAATTGCTCGTTCTCCCATGCTAGTAGGTAAAAAAATTTTGTGTAAGCTCCATACCATGTAGTAACATATGATATGACATTTACTGATTCGGATGCTTTGAAAATTATTGTAGTTTTAAGAGAATAATTAACTTAGCATAATAAAAAGTCAAATCAGAAAAAAAAAGAAAGAAAATGAATTGGTTTAGCAAAAATATGGTGCTTCTATGAAAACTAGTACAGAATAACTGTATAACTATGTAATCACCAAGATATGTACTACATGAAAAATTAGATAGTAAAATGCAATGTCTTTAGAAATTAAAAAAACTGACAATAATATATGATCCGGGCCAGTTTCACCCCACTTTTGATTATTGGATTAACCCTTTGATATCAGAATGGTTAATACTTAATCCGATTTTAATCCGATCAAAATTTTTTGTTGATCCTTAATGCTAATCCGATTAAATGGGGTGTGTTTGATTAAAGAAATTTGATAAAAAAGATTAATCAAATTTTTTGATGAAATTTTTTTGAATGGGTGTACTTTATTTTCTTTCTTTCTTTTTGGGTGTGCGAGGGGTTAGCAGGAGGTCTGTACGATGTTGACGGTGTGGTAACCTGGAGGTGACTGACCAAAGTGGTGGGTGGCAATGTGTTATATAGGTGTTGAGTTTAGTGCAAGAGTGTGCTAAGGGTATATTTTTTTTTTTTTTTTTCTTCAAGTGTTTGTATGGATATTGGTTGCAGATGTTGGTGGTAGATAGGTGACTGTGAAACATACGTCCTGTGCATAAGATAGTGAATAATAACAGCATAATAAACGAACAAACACACAAGTATGTGACTATTACTAAACGAAATCCAGCTAGCCAATATGAAATTACACAAGACAGAGTCTTTAAACGAAATATATTTCAAACTATTTCTACATATAAATAAATAACACGAGATACAAGTATAACAAACAACTACGTTTTACTCTCTTTAAACAATATCCAGCTAGTCGGTAGGAATAAATAACACGAGAGATAAGTATACACAATTACGTGAATTTCCTAAATTAATTAATTAACGAAGCAAAAAGTCCCTATAATTTACTTAAATTGAACGACAGTCTTACTAAACACATTAATAGTTTTACCCGTTCAATATTACATTACCTTACACGATTCAGCCTGGTGAATGATATCTTATGGCAAAAAACCTCTGAATATGATTTCAACCAGACACAATCACATACCTGAAATGATATTAAAATAAGTCCGTTCGATTTACGAATGAGTAGCACTTATGTTGAGCTGTGAGTAGATAAGTGTAGCATGTCCAATAGGTATCTGTGTTTAAATTACAGTAAAAACTGGTAAATGAAGGAAACAACTTTTTAATGTTTATGAAATTCACTGCACTGGTTAACACAAACTGTACTTTTAAACTGCTAGGATTTTCATAGACAGAGCTCAGAAAAATGATTTGAAAATCTTATCGCAATATTGACTTAACACACAAAAAGAAGTTTCCCGATAAAATACTTTTATATTAAAACGATAATCGCCGCTAGCGCTACTGATGAAGGTAGGTCAGACTCTTGCAAATGTAAGGGAAAATATATGAGCATTTTAACATAACTTGAGTTAAATTTTATTAAAATACTAGTTTAAATATATTATACTGTGTTGGTTTTCTTCTCCAGACAAAATCCTGTTGTATCTTTAAGAGCTGTAATTTGTGTACATGTATGAAAAATGAAATATTTTTTTAATATAAAAAATGTTAGCTGGACTCTGTTTTTAAGGTGCAGACATTAAAGTTTTAGCTGGAGAAAGATTTTTGTAGTCAAGGAGAGACAGAGGTCTTTTCGTACCTGCCTCTGTAAAGGTATTCAGGGCTTGTTTCCAATTTGTACCCCTGAAATATCACAAAAGTTGGCCAGCAGGACGTCGTGTCTCCTACTCCAACTTTCAACTTGAATAGCCAGAGTGGACGACTGCCTCGTTCCTCTGCAAAACTTATTCATTCCTGTGCAGGTTTCTTTTTTGACATATACTTAGCCTGTTACCATCAATGTTTAGTTAGTGACATAAGGTATTTAAAAAATAAAAAGATGCACTATTCCTTTTTAACATTTTATTATAAAATATTATTTTAAAAAATTATAGTTAAACCTAAGTATTTACAATATCAGACAAGAGTATCCACTTTACAACAGACAATTAATTATTCAAAATTTCTTTCACCAAATTAATCACTTTGGGAAAAAACAAGATAATTTTACAAAAAAATTTATTCTCTGACATTGTGGGTCACAACAAGTTATTGACACTTACTAAAAAAACATGTTTTAAAAAAATGCATTATTTTATCATCAAACAAACATTATTTACACACACACACACTAAAACACAAACTAAACAGATTTATATACAAAAAAAGGACCAACAACAACTATTTACAACAAACATTGAGTTTACACATTTAAAATTTTTCTATTTTCAAAAGACATTATTTCCCATCAAATCAAATCTCTTTCCTAACTATATACAATATTTACAATCTCTTGTGGGGGTTATAAAGATGCTTACTGTGGAGCGTTCTTTTAAGGTGTCACATCTGGTATTTTTATCAGACACTCACACATGCCAAATGACTGCTTACAACACACTCACATGCACATAGTTTCCACTGTGATTTTAATTTTCTTATTTTATAAGGGGTAAAGATATCGAAGATAGTGGTAATCTTGTTAGGCAAACATACAGGAGCAGCATTTGATTATAATACAACAGAAGTGATGCAATTAGTTTTAGAATTAGTAGTTTGTGTAGTCAGCTGCGATGATGATTTTAGACATCTGTGAGATGATTGTAGACAGCTGTAGTCAGCTGCGATGAGTGTGTAATAGGATGTGCATGTGGTGGTGGCAGATGAACGTCCTTAGTGGTGTGTGGTGCTGGAAGGTGTATAAATTTATTGTGGTGCTGAAACTATTAATTGGAGGAAAAAACTCGGGTATTCGATAGTGCCCCCAAAGTAAGGTGGATTTTCCTTTTGCCTCAAAGTAATGCTTATCATCGATACCTGACAACATTACCTATGTTACGCATTCGGTGTAGACTTGATGAGCACACAAACGGAACTGATATTCGTCCCCATTACTCATGTGCAATTTTCAAGGCACACGATAATCCTCGTACCTGAGTGATTGCAACATGTTGGGTTTTACACCCTTCGCCTTATGAATACATTATTCTTTCGCAACAGTGTATGAATAAAGCTTAGGATGTAAACCCACAAAGTGTGTGATTATGCACCCAACTCATTCATCTTTTTCCACCCCGGTATGGCCTTTGTTCCTGTGAGGGAATCGTTGTGTGTTATCGAGTGCACAGTTGGATGTATCAAACTGTGCCTTTAAATGTGGGTTAATTACTTTGTAGATGTCATCACAAGCAACAGAATAGATTAGGGAATTGGTGTCATAATAGAGGAGGTGCAAAGCTGGCAGAAATAATTTTGTACACATGTACTGATAGTGAAATTCGTATAGAGCTAATTTTGAAAAGTCGAGAATGGCAACACCACTGCACAGAGGTTTGCTGAACGCACCAGAACTCTTTTACATCTCGATAAGGACCAAGTTTTCATCGATAATCTGCCGTGCCTGGAATGACGGACATCCCATCAGCTCTGCAGCCCCATAGATCGTGTCATACCTCGAAACGACTCTGATGACCCTTTCCTGGTGGACATTCTGCAAGGTTTTTCCATAAACTGAATTATTCATATTATTCATTATATTGAAAAATTATTTTTCGAATGTGTTCGCAGCCTGGGCATGTTTCTCAATGTTAAACTCGATGAATGGAGCCATCCATGCCTTCTGCTCAAAGCGTAAAACGCAATGAATAGAGTCAAGTTTGACTCCATACATTAAGTACTGCATCAGTGTTTCCCAGTGTATGACATATTTCTTGCGAGGCACGAGTTTTAAAAGAAGTATATCCTTTTCTGGGTCAAAAGACAGATCAGATAGTTAATCATGACACTCCTCTGGAAAAGACAGATTAACTTCCGCGAAAAAAAAAACTGAGACACTTGTCATTCACCATGTTTGCAAAATCCCATTAAGAGAACACATCAGCCTCAACCCACTCGAAATTATCCACCGGAAGCTTGGACTGTATTGTATGTCTCTACAGCCCGTTGATGTCGAAATAGCATGTATATTTCGATGCCACTCTGGGGTCGTAGTCCTCACCCATGTAAACATTGTTGGCTTCTGCAAGTCTTTTTGAAACCTGGGTAATGCCGCCCCTAACCACGCATTCTACAAAAAGATACATGTCGTGGTCAGTCAACAACTCTAGCCGCATGCGTGTGTAATTGAAAATAAAGCGTCCCATGAAAGAGACAGAGCTGTCACGTCCATGGCGGGGTCTAGACTGTAATGACCCAAACATACGGTCCTGAAATTCTCAAAAACATCAGCCAGGAAACAAGTGTCCACACATAAGTATTGAATGACATACTGCAGCAAGTTTATGCAGTTGAACACATCCCATGTGGCTTGGGCTTGAGCATAATCCTCATCGCTAAAGCCTTCGCCTCTCATCACATTATAAAATGCGTCCTTTGGTGGGAGTGACTTGCACATCAGACTTGTCTGGCAACTTAACAAAGTAATAATGAAAAACTCCGTTCCGTTTTGCTAATTCGAACTTGGTGTTCTCTGGAAACATCGAGCGGGTGATACTCAATTGTGCAGATAGTAAATTTCCTGCCAAAGTTTCCAGAGAGGCTCTCATTAATTGGAATGAATAAATAAATCATAGCTTGAAATATTGCCCCTTTCCTTTGCAATCAGTCCCATTGGGAATCTGTTTTGTGATACATTTGTATTTTTTAAAGGTCATTCCAATCACTTGAATTTTTCCAGGATTTTCAGTTACCATGGTTCTGTTGTGTAATGTTACGTGATGTTCAGCCAAGGGCTTTATAAGAAAGTGGGCATCATAATTCTGCTGGTTATCGGAAACAGCGACAAGTTGTCTTTTGGGCAGTCTGAAATTCAAGTTGCACTTATTATGTGTGCGGTCTCTGATTTCGCCTGTCAGATGGTCATGGTCGACCACAATATCAGTTCTTTAAAATGTGACAACTTTTCTGAGAAGCCTAACTATCTTCATCAGCAGGGGGTTTTGGCTTGAAAAATGATGCTGTAAATTCCTGCAGCCCACTTTGTAAGTTCAACTAATTGATCAACTAATTGGTACATACAATCAGCACCCACAAACTCGAAATACTGAGATAAAGCCAGATTGTATGAACAAACCAACAAAATGCTGCAAGCATATGGAATGTGTTGGTTGGTCTTAATTTTATTACTTGTTTCATCATTAGGCAAGTAAGTGAACATGGGTTTCAGGCAACTTTCAACATCGCAATAGGCGATGAAACCCAATCTCTGCTGTTTGCTGTAATCTTTAAATTCCTAGTACTTGTCCTTCCCAGTGGGGAAAGTACTGCAAACAGCCTTTTGTTACTGGCTGTGACTTGTGAGTTTCTCCTCACTAACAAAGTACTGGAGACAACTATCGCAAACATGTATTTTGTGTTGTTTCTTACTCAACTGACTACCAACCAGCCAGGAAAAATTTCTAATGTATATGGAATGAAAATGAGCGGCATTTTCACTCAAACAAATCGCCAAAATATTCACATGTTTGTAATGGTGTACAGGAGAAATACGCATGGGTACTACAACCAAACACTTTGCAATTTTCGTCAATTATATTGATATCTTTGTCTACCACAAAGTAGACATTGATAGAAGTAGAATTGTTTACCTCAAACTTGCGAATATCCTGTATGACTACAGGTGTCGACAGACTTTCGATATTCAAACCCTGGTGAAGTTTTGGATATGAAGTAATTCTCTTGGCATGTTGTATGACAGGAAACAAACATGCTACAAGGGTGTAGTGAAAACAACATTACCTCCGAACAGTCTACATCGACACAAGCAAGACAATTGGAACTATACTTGGGCAGTTTAGTGTGCTCAGCACCGACAGTGAATGGCCGATATTGGCTCACATCGACTTCTATGTAAGTCAACATGTGCAGACTTCAGCCAGAACCACACACACTAAACTCCTCAAGTCTGTTAGTGAGATAAGTAATGATATCATCATGGATTTAACCCACATTGGATGATTGGAGGACAGGGAATGCTTTGCTTCGAAAATAAAGTCTATGTAGTGCCTTCTTCCACTGTGAGGGATTTCAAGTACTTACCTGCTACAGAAAGGGATAATCTAACTGGCCAGGGTGATGCCATTATTAAGCTTAATAAAGGGACTTTACACCTCTGGAAATAATGAAAAAAATCTGCATCAGACTCTAATTGATCATTATGTATCAGCACGTCATTTAGTCTTCCTGCAAATGCCATAGCCAATTACTGGTACGCCAGCTTCCACTGAGGCTTGGGAATCGTAAAATTAATTATTTTCCCCCTCCCTTAGCGAAATATCTCTAATCGACACGAAAGTCGGTTGAGAAATGGTTGGAGCACTCTCCGAATCATAAGAATCTTGTGAATCTGATAGAAATAAGTCGTCATTCAAAACATCAACCTTCTCATGTTTGGTAGAAGCTGCCCCTTTTTTGACTTTTTGGTTTTGACAATGTCCCTTTAGGTGAATCCGTGCTCGAATTGCTTAAGTAGAAATCGTCCTCCAAGAGATTAACTCGTGTACGCTTAGGCGAAGGGACACTGTCTCGATAGCTTGTTAGTCTTTCCGTCTTCGATTCCGAATCGGGATCGCGAATGTAAAGATCTTCAAGCAAGATGTCAATACTGGTTCGCTCATGCTCACCCATTTTCACCTAGCTAAACAACATTCTTTAGTTTCCTCGATATAAAATTTTAAACACCACAATACGTTGAAGTAACCCTTCATTCTGAAAAAAAGTAAACACACTTAATAACTTATACACACACATACAATATAAATTAAAACATCATTTTATTACTAATATGCTAGATTTATGAGCAAATTGGTTTTTTTTATTAATTTTAAATTTTATGTTTGTTTGGGAAAGACAGGAGCGAGAACTGTGACTAAAAAGTTAGCAAGTTCAAAATAATTTTAACTTGGATGAGAGGCAGGAAATTAGTAGGCAAGGAGAAACAAAACACAATAGGAAATAGAGAGGGCAAGGTGTCGCCCGCCCGATGGGCTGCATGCACGGTAAGAGTGACAGTGAATGACGCGAGCATGGAACAAGCCAGGCCGGTCCGTGCGCATAGCTGACTAGATGAGAGAATGGGAAATCAAGTACACTAAGTTGTCACTAGCACTTGGGTGCACAACCATGAGGTCACTCTACCCTCCCTGGCCGCTCGACTTTCTCCCTTTCCCCTCTAACAATTCACCATGTAGACCCTGCAGGCATCTCTGTGTTGTGCCGAGGGATGGGAAAAGGAGAAACTTGGCACTTCCTCTCCAGCCCCATCCGCCACCGTGCCTCTCAGATTTAAAATTTCTAGTCAAGCAGCCCATCTCCAGTATAGAATTGACCTCGCTTTGCGACCTGCCTCGTCTAGCTTTCACAAAAGTTTGGAGTATGCGGACTGTGATTAGCAAAAACAATTTGTTTGACATAGACGATATTGCATTTAAACATTAAACCCAGTTTGGAATAGCAAAAACTATACATAAAAATTTTTTTTTTAATTATGTACAGTACTCGACACTGTAAAAAATTATGCATTTCTACGCTGTAAAAAATTCAAATTAGTTTACCATCAAAAACTTTTAAGTAGTGATTCACTACAAAAATTTATTAATTTATAATAGTAAAATTAAAGTAGTTTACACCATCAAAAACGTTATTGATTTACACCATCAAAGCATTTGTATATATTGTTCGAAAATAAGTTTAGTAACAAAAGTTTTAGCAAGGGGATTTACTCTGTTACACTCAAACCATTTAAAGGACTTGTCTAAAATTAAAACATTTAATGCTATAAACTAAACATTTTCAAAAAATACTTAAAATTCAAACATTTTGCACTATAAAACTAAACATGGAATAGTTCTACAACTATAAAAACCTAGATGGACATCCCAGTCAATTTTTTTAATTCAAACTTGTAATATGTTTATAACTATACAAACCTACATACACATTTAAGTATTTTAATACTCATGCAGCTATACAACCCTGTACACTCGTTTTTAGAAGTAAAATTTACTGATACTTAGAAAAAAACACTTGAAAAATCTCTATCTCTCGCTCTCTCACTCATACACATAGAACTAGTCCCCTGCATTCACACACACACAGTCATCCACTCTTAAGCCCAATTATAGCCAAAAACCACCTTTAAACATCATTAAAAACCCTTAAACATCGTTAAAACCCTTAAACATTGCTAAACACACTTAAATCTTTAAAATACTTAACAAATATCCTTAAGTTTAAAATGCTTTCATTTGATTTCACAGACTTATTTTACGATTTAATAACAATGTCATTCAAGTTTAACGATTTTTAAAGTAATATCGTTCAGTTGTAATGATTTTCAAAGAAATTTCATTTAGTTGTAACGATTTTTAAAGAAACTTCATTCTGTTGAAATTAGTTTTTAAAGAAATTTCATTCAGTTTGGTAAAAAGTCGAATGAAATTCATGCAATTTACTCAAAGTTCAGAGAAAATGCGAAAAATTTTAAACAGAATACCTAAAACCCTAACTTTTTATGTTAAAAATTATTTGCTTACTCTTGTAGTGAAGATGTTGGTTGAGGAATAAGACCCGAACCCAGGTCAGTCGTGTTGGAAGGTAGGCCACTCTGCCAGGTGAACATTGGAGCAGGCGAGCGGTCGGGTGTTAGCAATCCCCTCGAGAGCTCCATGGGAGCCTACCCCATCCAGGCAGGCGAAAGTCCTAGGGGTTTGCTCCAGCAAACGTGGGGTCGACAGAGAAAGCAGGTGAATTCCCCAGCGGGCGGTAGAACTGGAAGCGAGAAGTTCATTCACCTCACAACCCTGTCGCATCAGGTCCCGGTAGCGACTGAAGGACGGGCGACCGGTGGCCTTGAACTAGGTACCCTGGTACCGCGGACAAGTTTACAGGCTGTCTGAGCACGAGAGGGCAGGAGATGTTACCTCCATGAATTCACAGGAGCAAATGAGCTTAAGTGGTCGCATACCCTTATTTATAGCCCATCACCCTCTCTTATTGTAAAAATTAAAATAACACTATTCCCCTGAAATGAATATCAAATAGACGAATAACATATTTTAAGGCATTTTAATTAAATTTTTTAACAATTTTAATGCAAATTAAAATAATTTTATGTGATTTTTTTTTATTTAGCATGGATATACTGTATTTTAGCATTTATATCTGAATTTAACATGTAATTGTTCGGTTTTAAGCCATTGCATTTAATTGCATTCTTATTTAACGACTTCTTACACAAACAAATGTCAATACAATACAAACTGTTTGCACTATGAGGTGGAATCAATTTAATGCTATGATTCAATGCTCTTTTACATACACGAACAAATTCCTGTTTTTACTATCATTTATATTTAATTGATTAATCCTTTTAGTTGATATGTTTAATGACTACTGATTTACAAATGATGTAATATCAAACAAAACCTAACCGGGAATCGAACCCAGAATCTATATATTACAATCATATCTACCTGCCACTGAAAGTGAGAAACTAGATTATAATTATACATGTCTTAGCCAGGAATTGAACCTTGCAAAATATATATTACAATTAACCATGCCATATCTGGGATTCGAACCCAGAGCCTCCAACTAATGCCTAATCTCATAACTCTATGGAGGTAGGCGACATTTAACAAGTCATTTTATGTATTTATAATGTTTCCAGCAGACATCTTTTGTCAGATTTAATTATATCATTAGCTGATTAGTATTTTTGGCGAACTAAGTCTGATTTTTTTCTTTACAAGACTCTTTCTTGTTAATGCAATATACTTTTAATAGAAAATTAAAAATTTATATATATATATATATATATATATATATATATATATATATATATATATATATATATATATATATATATATATATATATTGGAGACCAATTAAGTTCTTTTCTCTCAAATGTCTCTGGGGAGAAAAATATTTTTCTTACAAAAACAAGTTTACTTTTAATAAGTAATAGGTTAAATAAACATATGAAAGGGATTCATTTTAAAACAATAATTTATTTAAAAATATATTAAAACACAAGCTGTTTAAAATTAATCATTTCAACACTATCAAGTATAGAATGACACAAAACATTTTAACACTACCAAGTAGATTTTGTTCCAAACATTTCTATGCTAAACAAACACAAGTGAATTCACATTATATTTACAACATTTTTCAACACAAGCAAATACAGGATGTCACATAAATTATTTCAAAAATACAGGTAGATCCAAAACTTTATGTATAACAATTATACCTTGTACCAAAACAAGTACAGGATACCACAAAACATTGATTATAAATAAATACATCATTTTTCTTTAAAACAAATATCTTTTATAAACTGTTAGCAACTTCTGTGAACAAATTTTTCATGCATTTTCTTAAAATTGGATCCAGATCTCCTTCTTGGCCTCTGCTTTCAAGGAGTGAGCTTTTCTTATGCCATGATTTTAATCTGTATATTTGCACACAAAAATCTTTACAAATAGGGGTGTGTAAAACAATTCTTTCAACCAAATCAGGATATTATTCAACATAATGAGAGTAAACATCTTCAATACTAGATGGAATAGTTGTGTTTGCAGTCATATGAAACACTGGACATTTCGTATTGTCACTGCACTGTATGAGTTTGTGTCTCTTTTCTTCTCCTAGAGGGAAATAAATTACTTTAA
This sequence comes from Dryococelus australis, assembly GCA_029891345.1. Classification (NCBI taxonomy): domain Eukaryota; kingdom Metazoa; phylum Arthropoda; class Insecta; order Phasmatodea; family Phasmatidae; genus Dryococelus; species Dryococelus australis. Next base: position 18,870,739 of record CM056999.1, read on the forward strand.
AATGAAAAATATTGCTGCAAGTCTCCGTAAATTCTCGCAAAATTTCATTGCACTACAGGACGTAAGTCATATTGGACTCTCCTTGTTTGTCTCTGACATAATGATTTGCAGGATGAAAATACGTCATGTTGCTACTATGACATCCAACACTCAACTGAAATATTTAGCAAGGAACAATGTATGTATATTGATAAATTCATTCTCTAAATTTGCAAGTTGAAACGTGTTTTAAGGCTAAATTTTATTTTTGCTAATTTTATTGCTGGATGTACGTAACATTTTGATGAATCACACCCAGTATTATACGTGTAACCAGACTTGTTTTTGGTATAATGATATAAAGTATGAAGAATATTATCACATTCTTCGAAATACTGATAAGGCTAAACAGTGTCTGTATTATAAAGAATATGATTCAAACATTTTTCTTCCTCACTATATGAAGTTACAGTGCATTCTTCCTGAAGTTTATGCTTACGATCTACTCTGTGTGATCTGAACTGATTCACAAGACATTCAGAACTGATGCAGTTGGTTAAAGTGACATCATAAGTATTTGGTTTACTATGTGCTGTAAAAGCTTGAGAGAAATACGTACATTTGAAATTAATGTCAGACTCACACATTTTCTTAACAACAAAATGTGAATATAATAAGTTGTAAGTTACAGAATGTAAACCTTTAGTAAAAAATGCATACTTGTATTTCATTGGACACAATGGGAACATTGGGATAATTATTCTGAATTAGCCACTTCACGAGCGTATAAATTACCCATGGACAGAAAAACTAATCATCCTTGTTCGAAAATATAGTTGTGGATGTCCCTGTCGCAGCTCTCCTTCCAACGAATGGTGATTCCCTGGTGAGGTCTGATGGGGGTAATCGATTACTCTGTGTCCCTATTCCTCTTATATCTCCTCGCTAAGACTGGCAATCTTCAAATCTTCTAATGTTGTTGGTAAGTCACTGTTGGGGTGAAGATATCTCTCAGCACAATCATTGCATGCTATTCCTTCATCAAAGTGAATACCGGGACTGTTGTCGAAAGTGTAGCACCAATGTTCTATATCGTTGTATACATGAATTTGTAGAATATCGTCATACAGTTTGAAGAACACTTCTGTATCCAATTTGTAGGACCTCGTATACGTCTGTAGGGTTAAAGATCCTAGCCATGACATGATTTTATACTAGGCACACTCATTTATATAGTCTGGCAGATGTTCTTGCTTTGAAAAACGTTACATTGCCACATGCCACAGGGAGAAATTAATTCTTGGTCACCGATGTACATGTAATGTTGGTTTTTTTGTTGCATTTGTCTGTCCAAACAACACGTTCAGATTAATACTCCCTTCGCAACTTATATTTAATTTTACTAAATTATGGATATTTAGTGATTTCTTCACCTTCCATGTCCCATACTAATTCGGTTAAACTAATAGGTAAATCGCTGCCAGGTCTTAATTTATAGATTACACACTTGCATCCAATGCAATCTCCAACTTCTTCATACATACGTTCAGGACTGGTTATTAATAAACTCCAATGTTCATCTTCGTTACACGTCTGTTTCTGTAGTGGACTATCTTCATCTTAAATTCTAAACCACACTCACCTATATCCTGGAGTAATACTAGCATACTGAAGTGATGAGTTGTACCTCTCCATCATAACTTAGGCTCTGGTGTACGATTATCTCTCTCTCTCTCTCTCTCTCTCTCTCTCTCTCTCTCTCTCTCTCTCTCTCCCTGTCTTTCTTTATATAGACAGATGTTCTTACAGTTAAAATTAGTTCTTCGATGATAACTTTGTTATATAAAATTTACGGACACAAACAATGCCGTTCCAAACCTCAGAGTCCCACATTCCACATGGTGCTCGTAGAAGTGCGTTACTACCATGTATTTGCATGCTGTATTCCTTATTATGGCGTGTTTCTGTCCATAAGGTGGTGTCTTAAAATTCTCTAATCAATTTATATTTCATTTGATGAAAAACGTGTTTTTTGGGTAATTTCTGTCCTGCGATCTTTAAAACATAGATCCCAAGAAGAACAGTTCACTGTCAGACCACATATTAAAAACAGGACAGTCTTTTTCATTACATAGCACTCGCTCTGTAGCTTTCTCCGAAACTTTTTGCGAAATTCCAGTGTTCATCTCAGTTATACATATGTGCTTGAAGGTATATGTTGCCTAGAGACTGGAACCATACTTTCTTATGTCCTTGAAAAATACTAGAGTACATCTTCGCTGGGTCGAATTTCTCCATTTTTTTTCTTCATAATCTTACATTACCTGGATCAAACAATTTTTCGAAAATTAATATCTCTACACATAGGTAGGATGTTGGTATAAACTTTCTTTAAAAGCATCGCTTTTGCATTGTGAGCAAAATGTTTTTTCCTCACAGTAATTAGTATTATAGCATTTGACAATTGAATTAATACTCGAACAGTCGTGGTATCTTCTGATATTTATTACTTCTGCATTGGTTAAAGTTTTTTAAGATTTCCTTCTGCAATTTTCCAAGCACATATATGGGATAGTCTTTGAGTAACACATAATTTACATATTGAAAATGTTGTTTGTAAGCTGTGTCACTAGAGTCTCATTTTAGGTTATGTATCTCGTAAGTCTGTTCCTAAACATCATTTTAAGATCAGGTTTTAAACTATACCATGGTCTGGGAGATTTAAAGCATTATACTTTAGATTCATTAGCATTGGTTGCATAAGAAATAGCAAGCTCCTTAATTACAATGGAGTTGTCTTGGTAGATTTCGAAACCCTGAATGAGCACATCATTTTTATGTTATTTCTTTATACACTATTTACAAAAAAGTCTCTCTCTCATATACATTTTATAAGATGACAGTGCTTGCCTCGGAATCTTCTTCATCGACTCCAGATGAGTTCATTGTTATATCTGGAATGTTTCTAGCTTCAAGTAGCTGTTCCAGTCTGTGGGACATACAATCCCTCCGCATATGTTGTAAGGTCTCATCATTAGCAAAGGCAGGCATACCGTATGGACAGTCTTCACATGGCAAATATGATACAATATCCTCATCAGCTTTTAAATGTTCAGCCAGGAATGGATACACTAATTTTATTTCGTGGCCCACAAAAGAAATGAAAAATTCTTTCGGCAACACTCACAGTTGGGCGCAATCTAAACGCAATAAGGTTTTCACCTTCACATAGGCTAAAATAGCATTGAAGGTTTCAATTCATTCAGAGTCACAATTGTCACAGCAGTGACCTTGATGCATTCTACCTGTTGTGAGCTGATGCAGAGATGAAACCCCATGGATATTGTGGGTTGATGATGATCTAGAGGTAGCAAAGTTGTAGTAGATATCTGGCGTCTGTCTTGGTGTGGACGCCTGGAGCTGTAGTAGACGTGATGGACGTCTGGAGCTATAGTAGACATGATGGACGCCTGTTGTAGTGGACGCTTGGTGTTGTAAACATTATCAACACTTGCCATTGATGTCGACCCTTCCCGTTGGTGTAGATTCTTCCCATTGGTGTAGACGCCTGTAGTAAATGTCGGGCATCATTATCTATGCTGCTGCAATGCACATGCATGCACACAAAGTGACCTTAGCAGATGCTGAGTTATGACTGAGAAAAAACTAATTTATCCTTCCATATATACTGTAAGGATTCAAAATGGCCGCCTTTTCCCCTTAAATTTACAATAATTTTGGACCTTTCACTAAAAAAGTAAGATTAACATAGAAAATTGCTATATTCCAACTCCGAAAAACATTGTTTCTGCCTTTTTACATACTGTTTTGTTAAACTTACGTTGGAAACGGTTAAAATATTAAATAAATTAAAATATATACATATCATGTTAGATGGAATACATTTTGCTGTTGGAACGTTTATTGGTTAGACATAAAAAGAGAGGGAACTTGTTGGTAAGGCGGTTAGCATGCTCGCCTTCCCAAGTGGGTCACACAATAAAACATTTTTTTCGCAACATGTGGATGTTGTGTTAGACGTTGCCGTTGATATAAGGATTTTATCTGAGATCTCTCTTGCTTCCCCTAGTCTCACGCATGCGACCCGGTCCGGCCCAGCGCTTCTCCCTTCTCGCCTCATTTCATCCTCATCTGCTCTCAAGATCTCGATAAAAGAGATGGGCAATTCTCTCCTAATATTTTTCCTCTCCTATACAAATAAATATACGTCGAATTGGTGGTAAAAAAGCATTTCTTAATGAGTGAATAAAATATTTCTTGTTTGAATTCTTGCAAAAAAAAACAGTTCTGTTTTAATGAATGAATAAAATAAGTCTTGTATTTCTGTATGGTTTTTTAAATTAAAAATTTTTTCCTGGATTATAGTCAAAAGTTGTTTTAATTTAAAGAAAACTGGGGCTAATATTGGGAACTTTATTTCAGAGTATTGTGGAATTATTTTTCATTTCGCTGCTCATTTGTCAACCTGTTGCATAAGGTTTAAACGACAGCGAGTCAGGCGAAATCTCTCGGGGTACGCATTCAGAGGGTTTTGGCCAGTGAACCGAATCAGGGAAGCCAACAATAGAAAAACGTGTTCTGAATACTGTAGCGAGGGAGGGGTGTATTGTGATGAAAAAGACACTGCAGGGATGCCAAATCACAGAAAATTACGAAAAAGCTTTCCCACAGCTAAATCTGGGGTGCGTAAAAAAGATTTTTGCGAACATCATGCTGGATCGATAGCAGAGCTCTTCAGAAAACTAGAATTTCAAGGCAAGTCACCTTTCGATCTAGGGGTTGGAGGGGTTCTTGACCCCCAGCTCGCAGACACGACTTGGTACGGTGAAGGGGTGTAGGGGGTGTCTGGCATCCTGGACTCTGGTCGACTCTATGGGCGAGGGGAGCAAGGTAGGGGTGGGAGGGGGTGGTTACAAGCAGCCAGGGCCCCCAATCTGAACGCAACTAGGCAGCTGATGCTATCTTGCTACATTGCTGAAAAATTTACAATCACAGGCAGCCTGGGGTAGCAGTGTGGCGAGCGGTGAATTTGGGAGGGGGTGGCTACAAGCAGGCAGGCCCCCCGATCTGAAACTCCCTGGACACTCGGCGCCATCATCAGTATGTCATCATCGCTTGGACTAGATGGATGTATACCTTATCAACTCTCTTGGTTACACCGCACTTCCTAGAAACTTGGCGGACAACGATGTTACGATCGCGGGTTACCGAACTACAGACCGGCGACCATCGCATTTAACTTCATCTCTAGTGATAGCCACGATTATCCCTTTAATATAAAAGTATTTTATCGAAAACTTTTTTTCGTGTGTTAAGTCAATATTGCGATAAGATTTTCAAAACACGTTTCTGTGCTCTGCCAATGAAAATTCCTAGCAGTAAAAAATTGCCATTTGTGTTAACAAGTGCAGGGAATTTCATAAACATTAAACATGTTTTTCCTTCATTTACTAATTTTTACCATAATTTAAACACAGTTACCTATTGGACGTGCTACACGTATCTACTCGCAGCTCGATGTAAGTGCTACTCATTCATACATAGAACGGACTTATTTTAATATCATTTGAGTTATGTGATTGTGTCTGGATTAAATCATATTCAGTTTTTTTCCGTATGATATCATTAACCAGGCTGAATTGTGTAAGGTATGTGTAATTTGTACGTGTAAACTTGTTAATGTTGTTATGAAGACTGGCGTTTAATTTAAGTAATTTATAGGGATATTTTTGCTTCATTAATTTATTCATTTAGGAGAGTCGCATAATTGTGTATACTTATCTCTCATGTTATTTAACCATACTGACCAACTGGATTTCGTTTAAAGAAAGTAAAATGTAGTTGTTCGAAACTCTTATCTCTCGTGTTATTTATTATGCATAGAACTTGTTTGAAATATGTTTCGTTTAAAGACTCTGCCTTGTGTAATTTCATACTGGCTAGTTGGATTTCATTTAGTGATAGTCGTGTACTTTTGTGTTTGTTCTTTTATTATACTGTTATAATTAAATACCTTACACACAGGAAGTATATTTCACAGTCGCCTATCTACCAAAAACGTCTACAACCAATATCCATACAAACACGTGGGAATTTGAAAAAAATAAGAAAAATTACCCCTAGCACACTCTTGCACTAAACTCAACCCCTATATAACCATTTGCAACACACCACTCTGGTCAGTCGCCTCCAGGACACCACTCCATCAACATTGTACAGTACTCCTGTCATCCCCTTCCCCCACCCAAAAAGATAGAAAGAAAATAAAGTATACCCACACACAAAATAAAAATATATTTAGTCAAATAAATTTGATCAAACATTTTCATCAAATTTATTTTATGAAATTTGTTTGATCTAACACACTCTATTTTATCGGATTAGGATTAAGGATTAACCAAAAAAATTATTGGATTTAAATCGGATTAAGGATGAACCCTTTTGATATCGAAGGGTTTATCCAATTAATCAAAAGTGATGTGAAACCGGCCCGCCCCTACTACAGACGACACTATTTTTTCTTCTGCTTTGTAGTCACGTAGCACTTTCGATTTGAAGTCCCACAATACTGAGTCATGTAATACATTTATAAGTAATATTTTACTCGTTACTACATTATTCCGCCTTATTTTAACATTTTTTTTACTAACGCGATTACTTTATCTTAACGATTTTCGCAAATTGCGAGTCATAAAAATCGGCGATTTAAATCGATGGCCTGATATCAGCTACCTGCGAACTACTCCAACACGAGGTAAAAGACTAGGCATCGTGATATAAACAGTCGACTAATCGCTACTCTTAAGGTTATTATAGCCTATGCGGTAAAGCTTCTGGTTTCTAGTACTCAACCAGTGTGATCCGAATCTCATAATTTATTTTAAAAACGAAAAAAAAAAAAGCGGATATCCAGTCTACTGAGTGATTCTGATTTTATCTTTTCCTGTCTGATACTGCGAAGTGTGTTTGATCTAGTGCTGGCTATCACTGGCGATAAATCAAAGATCCCGCCCAACTGTCAGTATTATAGAGTTTGAGGCCCAGAAGAACGGGGCAGCGACAAGGACGATTATGCCACGCGTATCATGCGTGCCGTCACCACTACGCGCAAAGCTCTAAACAGGCGCGCAGTATTCTCGTTGTGTCGTGCTACATCTGCGTATGGCACTTTAAACGGTGATTCTATCAGTTTTTGGTGGAAGATCTGTTACAAAATTCGATACAGGCTGCTATAGACTGTTCACGGCAAGGTGAGAACTTTCAGTCTCACAAGGCATAGTAACCAATGAACATATTTCGTTGTGGGGTCAGAATTTTGGTTTCGAGTATGGAGAAATGTATACACTGAGTTTCAAGTATGGTGAAATGTATACACTGTATATCTAGTATGGGGAAATGTTTACACTGTGTGTTTATTCATTTCGCAGTGTTTACATAAACGAATGGAGGAAGGATACAAATGGTTTGAAAGATGAAAATATTCAGGGTTTCATAAGTGCTCACTTTACCGTGGACAGCCTATATCGTGCATTCCCTCGTGTCCAAATAGTAGCTGAATCCTTTCAGCTTTGGTTAAATATACAGTGAAGTGAGGTGCTGTAGCCGATGGCTCTAAATAAAATCAACTTATCATTAAAATAAATTTTAAATCATTTTCAACAGTTCGACCTCATTCAGATACGGTTTTGTTTTGTTTTATTGCATCCGCAAGATCTTTTTTCAATACATAGCTGTACAAAGATATTGGACACGTCTAATTACAGTATACAAAGTTCATACACTGGACATTGTAAACACACACACACACACATATATTTATTTATTCCTCATAATTTGACCAATCCTCCTCCAACATGCTGTGGGGCGTGGTCGTTTTGCTGAAACAGAAGAAAAGGAAACGAGAAGAACCGGAACAAGAAATACGTACAAAGACATGTTATGCAATAATTTCTTAATTTTTGTAGTTTAGATATTCATCTACACTATAAAATGTTAGTTTAGAAAAAAATTCTTTCAGCTGTTTTAAAGAGATGTTGGTTAGAGAAGCAAATTTCTTGAAGGAGTTATTGGAAAGTTGGCTACCAAGGTAAGATGGCCCTTTATTGACCAGTTTTAAGTTAACTGAAGCCACGTGTAAGTGTTTTTTTATTCTGTTGTCATGCTTATGAAAGGACTCATTTTTCTGAAATAAATGACAATTTTTGGACATGAATATAAGTACCTAAATCATGTACTCACATGCGAATGTTAAATCTCTGAGCTCTTGAATAGAGGTCTACATGAGTTTGACTTTGTTTTGCCAGTGATTATTCTTACATCTCTCTCTTGCATGTGAAACACTTTTTTTTGTTGCCAGTGTAATCGCCCCAAAAATTATACCATATCACATGATGGAATGAAAATATGCAAAATATACCATTTTTGTTGTATTTTTGTTCAAGATCTCTGCAACACTCCGCTGGGAGAAACAGGCTGAACTCAGATTAGGTACAATATACACAATGTGAAATTTCCATTTAAGTAAATTGTCTACTTTTAAGCCAAGAAACTTAATCACTGCAGTTTCATTAATTTTGGCATGTTACTGCTAACATATGAGTTAATGTTTTTTCTGTTCTTTGTGAGGAAATTCATTAGATAAGTTTTATCTAGGTTGAGACTTAATTTGTTTGCAGTAAACAATGCATTTAGCTCTGTATCTGAATCTACAACTATTACAAACATCTGAAATCAATTTCGGAGGAGGCATAAATAGTTATATGATTACAAAGTGATATTTAACCGTTCATTTGTAGAGCGATCTTCCTAGCTCGCACGTTGTCGACGGCTGATAATCTTGGTGGGATACAGCTGGCGACACTGTACTGCGATGTCTTTCTGTTCTCTTCTGGGACATCTTCACAGGTCTACATCGCAGCAAAAACAGATACTACTAGAATATTCACACTGGCCTATATACCTACTGAAACAAGTCTAACGTTCTTGCGGCAAAAAATTACTACTGACGATTATCTTTTAATATTTATGCTGTAGTATCATTTATGATGTCACAACGTTATTAATTCTAACTGCATACAAAACCTGATGTTACCAAAATTCAAATATACCGTTATAGTGTTCTATTTTAATTAAGCCTTTTAGTAATGTCGCCGCAACCAAATGTTGTATTACGCTAAAATTAACTGCAGGAACAATAGATTTTGTGTTCCTGCGACATAAAAGAAATGTCCAACCAACACAGGTTCACACTTACTTGGCGTTGTAAAATGGCGGATATTAGACCTAGTGAACAGCAATACCCTAGTGAAATTAAACCAATCTATTTCAATTTCCAAGCATAGTGTGAGAACTAAATGTAGTTTATACACCAGCTGTAAGTGTTTTCCCTTAACTAAAGAGAACTGCAAATTTTCATTATGCTGTAGTGAATACCCACAATATGCAATGTAGTTAGACATGTTGAAATAGAGCACTTGATAGGGCGCCAGGTTCTATGGAGGGGGAAAGAGCACTTGATAGGGCGCCAGGTTCTATGGAGTGGGGAAAGAGCACTTGATAGGGGACCAGGTTCTATGGAGTGGGGAAAGAGCACTTGATAGGGCGCCAGGTTCTATGGAGTGGGGAAAGAGCACTTGATAGGGCGCCAGGTTCTATGGAGTAGGGAAAGAGCACTTGATAGGGCGCCAGGTTCTATGGAGTGGGGAAAGAGCACTTGATAGGGCGCCAGGTTCTATGGAGTAGGGAAAGAGCACTTGATAGGGCGTCAGGTTCTATGGAGTGTGGAAAGAGCACTTGATAGGGGACCAGGTTCTATGGAGTGGGGAAAGAGCACTTGATAGGGCGCCAGGTTCTATGGAGTAGGGAAAGAGCACTTGATAGGGCGCCAGGTTCTATGGAGTGGGGAAACAGCACTTGATAGGGCGCCAGGTTCTATGGAGTGGGGAAAGAGCACTTGATAGGGCGCCAGGTTCTATGGAGTGGGGAAAGAGCACTTGATAGGGCGCCAGGTTCTATGGCGTGGGGAATGTCAAGTCCTCCAGGCGCGGTATCGATTTCCCTCCCAGCCGTCGTATTTTTCGATAGTATTAATTTTTTGTGAAAAAAAAAAATAGTTGTACTTAATTTATTTTACATCTGGATGTTTTTAAAGCAAAGAAATTACAAGAATATTTTTAACACAAATCTTAACATTTATTCAAAAAATTTGTTGACATAAACACCACCCTAAGTCTGATAGAATAGTAAGGAAGTATTGTTGTTAATGTTTAACAGTATATTACATTAACAGCAATATTAGTTACTAACGGCTCACAAACAACAAAAAAATTACTGTTGTGGTATCGGCTATTCGTGGTAAAGTGAGCACTTTTCGAAGCCCTCTCATTTATATTAGTCAATAAATATTTTTTATTGTAGCTTTAGATGTTAATTTCCGAGTGCGGTGGAATATAAACGCTGTCTTTATTACTTAAATGGTAATATTTATTTTAAAAAGTGGTGTAAGGATATTAAATTGCTGTTAGGAAAAAAGTAACTAGGGTCTTGTGAGCACTTTAACATTAATCCTAACGTCACATCATTATAGTCTATTCGCGGTGTCTTCACACTTTTTAATCAAATGTTTGAAAAATCATCCTCTGTATGAGGTATTTGCTTGTTTTCTAAATATTTCACGTATCACTATATTCTTATACTTGTGTTAACAGAAAAGTGCGTTCTTTTTTGGTTAATTTGAACTGTTACTTGGATTTTACCTATAACTTATAATATTTAATTTATAATTAATATAAACAGAAACGGGGAGAAAATAGGTGTGTTGGCAATACCTAGTAAGAAATAGTTCTTATGCGAAATATTATTACATTGAGTGCGCACGAATGTGGTGCGCTGTCCCTATGGTGTAGTTCTCTAGCTCGGTTAAGCTTTGTTTGCATGAGGCGGAGGAATATCCATCACACTACCGCGCCCTCTTTCTTTGTCCGGTGGAGGGTATTTCTACTGTGAGCACTTGCTCCAGGCGCGGACAGTCGTGCATCCAGACTGTTGTAATCCGCTGCTTAAACTTGTATGTATGTTCAATGTCACGTTCAGGAAGGCCGTTGACGCAAGCCTTGCCACGCCATCACGGCAATGTGTTAAGCCTCTGTCACACTTATCACATTTTTGCCTTCGACTATTTTTGACAATAGAATTTTAGGACAAAATACGGCAATCAAATTTTTCCTTTCAACAAATTTTATCAAATAATCTTGAATATGTTTGAAAATGTGTCACTGCCAAATTTTTTTTATTAGGAAAATCTAATTTGAAATATTATTTAAACATTGATTTCCTAGCGAGATAGTGTCTTTGTTTTTCCATGCGGTCCATCACAGGACAAAATGTAAGTCATATTGTAATTTATTTTCGTTTCTTTACTAAATTGAAATTTTTTTCACATGATATGTTTCCTCCACAGTGAAATAAATGCTTCCGAGTTGGTAATATGTGCAACATTCACTTAAAATAACATTCATGCCAACACAACTTATACACTAATTATATTCATAACTTACTTCGTTTCCAGTAATTGTTCGTTATTTTAAGTTTTTTGACGTCCATTTTTGTCGTGCACGATTCTGATTGGCTGAGACCATCAAACCTCAAATAAATTTTAGAATCGGTTCAATTTTCAAATGTTTGATGGAAACTGAAGCCATCAAAATTTCTCAGACAAAAATGGTGGCGTTTACGACGTTTCGATGTCGTTATCAAATACTTGTCTAACTTTATTTGACCGAACTTATTAGAGGCAGTTTGACGGGAAGATATGAGAGTGTGACAGGGGCTTTAGAACCACCTGCAGCGCGTATTAAATATTCCCGATTGTTTGTCTTCTTTCCAAGCAACGGCTTCTGCAGCAGCCTTTTCAGTACGCCACGTATAATTCTAAAACCCTCTTTTGTATCACGCATGTATAATAAATTAAACATATTTTTATAATTCTGAATAACAATAGTGTTTATTTCGTAAGTGCCTAAAACTCGATTATTTATTACTTCCAGAATGACATTTGCGCAGGAAAATGCGTCGTGAGATAACCCAGGGAGGTACAGGAACATGCAACACTCTTGTATGCACTCGCTGTGTTGCTTATGGCGCGATCTCGACCAATATGTTGTACTAGATGAAAAGTTTGTGATGACGTCACGCACGCGTGCGGGGGGAAATTAGCGCCTGAAATTGCCAGCTTCCACTGAACATATACTCCATTAGCAGTAAAATATTCATTTTAGCGAGCAGCGGAAATTTTGGCGGAATTTTGATGGTTTATTGACCACTATTTCTGTTGTTAACGTCTCTTAACCACTGTACACCGAAACATTCCTTGTTTATTTCTGTACGTGAGTCGGGCTTCTCTCTGTAGATTCGATAAAGCAATGTTTCTCCTCAAGTATTTCTGATTCATTCCCATTAAACTATAAAATTAGCCTGCGTGATCGGCATAATACTAGCCAACATCACTGCCGCATTCGCATAGAAGAATGACTCTGTAAAGGATATAATTGTTGCTTTTAATTAAATATTTCTCACGCATTAAGTTCTTGTTTGCGAAAAATGTGCTTTATTTTTAATAAGGTATGTAATATTAAACATGCTTTAGAGAATCGTATGCAACAACTTGAAAGCGCATGTATACAGTTTTAATTGATATAGTATTATAAATAGGGCATTTGCTGGAGAAATTTGGTTTTGCACTTCGCAGTATTAAGGTTGTTTCAGGTTGAACTTAACATGAGCTCGTTATATACCTCTGCAATAACTCTCTCTCGCTCTCTCTCTCTCTCTCTCTCTCTATATATATATATATATATATATATAAATTTTATATTTATATTTATTTATCTATTCATTTAACATTGTAAGTGTGTTCACTTTGGAGTTAAGAATTGCTCGTCTTTAATGAGACGCAACGAAATGCTTCCAAATGTGCTGTGTCTAGGATGTGAAAGACGCTGGCGTATGAATGTGTAACACTATTTTATCTATTTGAAATAATAATAATAATCTTATCTCTCGCATGAATTGTTGCTTATTTGTGAGTTTTTGAGATCGTTAATGTTCAACCAAAAAACGTATGAAATTAAAAATGAATATTTCATATAAATCATATTCCATAACACGCTGCATAGTCCATGTGTAAATTCATAGGAATATAAATGAATACAGGAAAATCAAAACAAACATCTTTTCTTGGCTCCTATTGGCTGGCAGTACATTAATGTTACGTTATTTTTTTAGTGTAGTCAACTTCTCGAATAAAACTTAAACTTTACGTCGTTTAAAAAGAATTATTCGTGAATCCATTACTGCGCGATTTATACCTGAACATAATGACAACGAAAAGTTGTCACAACTGTCTCTAAGTTAACTGCGATATCCAGAGGGATGTTTAGGTTATTTTATAAATGTGTGTGTTGACAACACTGCATACCGCCATTCATCGTGCTGTGTTTCAAGGCGTTTACGCAATTAAAAATTTTATCGTTTGACAATACGTTTTTGTCCCTCGTACGAAATCACCGATATACAATACAGCCGTAAAATTAAAGTTCACACTGCGGAAATTGGCTTCGCAATATTCGTAAAAATGTTAATAATGTTAGGTAAATCTTATATTACCAATAAACGTATTGTATGTGCATAGTCATTTGAATAATTCATGTACTAGAAACAGATGTTCCTTCCATGTAAACTCAGAGTTCATTCGCAACAAAATTCATGCTTTACATTAAGTTTCAAGTTTTCGAAATCGTAAACTTAGAGTGCTGGACTTTAACTTAAACAGTTCCAGCATGTCACTTCTAGTGTGAACAGTGTTCGATTCCCGGAGGTGTCACTACCGGATTTGCACACGTGGTGATCGTGCCTGACTATACCACTGGTGAGCAGGTTTTCTCGGGGATCTCCCGCTTCCCCCACCATTCAATATGTGCACTGCTTCATACTCGCCTCGTTCCAACCTCATCAGATCTCAATACCTCGATATTATGAGCCGCATAGATATGTCCACTACACTCCATTGTATCAAGCTTCATACCAAGACGACATGCTGGTGAAGGTTATCCACGGTAAAGTGAACACTTTTGAGTGAGTGAATGAAGAGATTTAAGCAGCTTTGAACAGCAAGGTCTTGTAGAGTCGATGAAGTAGAGTGAGATGAGTGTGGAGCAGCGACGAAATGCTAGGGCGGGGGGGAGATCCCCGAGAAAACCCGCCAAACAGCGGCATCGTCTGGCACGAGTCCCACATGCGAAAATCTGGGGGTGACCCGGCCACGGATCGGAACCGGTTCGCCTTAGTGGAAGGCGAGCAGGCTAACCGCTCAGCCACCGCGGTCCCCAGTAATTTTGAAAACACAGTTACTTTTTTCTTTACAGTCGTTTTTTCCTATAACCACTTTATAAAAAATATTGTCATGTAAGTAATAAACTCAGTGTGTATATTCAAAAGCCCTCAGAAGTTAACGTCTAAGACTATAATAAATTACGGGTGAACCGCCTAACGTGAGCATAGGTAATAAAAATTTCCGGAATGGTTGCAGTGCACGATATGCGGTTTTCACAAAACGTAATTACGTACGGGGACAAGTAATTTGCCACAAATGACAATTCGTAATACGTGTATGGACAGAAATAATTAAATCACATATGGTTCTCCCCCTGGAAGCATACATATATTTCAACGGCATCTGAAAGTACGTGCAAAGAGGAATTCAGTGATATAGCAAATGCAATGGATAGTAACACAGAAACGCCAAGAAATAATGTACAAAAATGATAAAGTTATGTGGACCGGTAGCATGGGGCAGGGGACCTGTACTCACAGCTGTAAGCAAGCAACACGTGCTGTGACTCATCCTGGTGGACAAGCTTCCTTATAGCAGCACAGCACCTGTCCTTGTAATCTGTTATGGTTATGTGGACTGGTAGCATGGGGCAGGGGACCTGTACTCACAGCTGTAAGCAAGCAACACTTACTGTGACTCATCCTGGTGGACAACTTCCTTATAGCAGCGCAGCACCTGTCCCTGTAATCTGTTATGGTAAGTGGCATTGCAGTGTGTGGCTCTACGTGCGCAATGGAGTTCACGAATGAGGGAAAATAGGATACTCTTATTATAGCGAGTGTTGCAGAAATGCCGAGCAAGCTGCCCAAATGTATGGTGAAAGGTTTCCTAATCGGACGCCCATCTCACGTCAAACGGTACAAATAATTTACACCCGTCTCTTGTCACGAGATGATTAGAATTCCACAACATGAGTACGACGAAAGACTGCAATGTGGGAGACGGATCGACACGATGTGTTGACATGTGTCTATGCAAACCACCACATGGGTACGCGAGAACATTCCAGGTTCGTAGGGAAAGTAAAACAACTGTGCTATGGATACTACGCCAATGGAAATCCCATCCATATCACGTGGCTCTTCTCCAGGCATTACATGAAGGTGGTTTTCGGCAGCGTGCTCAGTTTTGTAGGTTGTGATGTCTGTAAATTTTCTGTAGAACATACTATTTACCGAAGAAGCTACTTTCACAAACCATGTGCTCGTAAATTGACAAATTATGCACTACTGGGCGACGGATAATCCATATTGGTTCCAGCACATAGATCACCAACGACAGTGGAAAGCGAACATGTGTTGCGGAATCACTGGAGACTACAACATAGGACCGTACTTCATTCAACGGACAGAGACCGGCTGTATGTACGCCCATTTCCTCAGTTAGACCTTACCAGCACTTCTGGAAGACATACCACACGACATACGTCGTGATATGTGGTTTCAGCATGATTGTTTTACTGCGCATTTTGCTTTGGTGGCAAGGAAAATGTTAAATGAAGAGTTTCCAAACCAGTGGTTAGGGCGTGGCAGTGTTGTAAGATGGCCATCTCGCTCCCTTGCCCTCACGCCTCTCGATTTTTTTCCTGTAGTGAACACTGAAATATAGGATGTACAACACGGTTCTTACGATGCTAGAAGACACGCAGGAACGTATTGTGGCAGCTTGCAGAGGTATTACGCGAGAAACACTTCAGCCCGCTCGCCACATGTGCGTTTACATGTGTGTATTGTTGTGGATGGCAAACACATCGAGCACACGCTGTGAAAAGGAGGCATTTCAACCATAACTGTGCTCTTTTGTACTATACATGCAGATGCGATTGCATTTTTCCTTAAGTTAGTTCATTCTATTTTTGTTGTATATCTGTACGCACTCGTTACTCAGTACAGTTAATGACTAGGAAACAAATCTCCTGAATTACATTGGTATCTGATTAAAATGTAATGTATTGATATCAGACTCGCACTCACGTTCCTTGCCCCTTGACTCATTAAGGTAAACGCTAGGCTGCTATAAGGAAGTGGTCATGCCAGAATGAGTCACACACAGCGCGTATTGCTTGCTTGCTGTGAGTACAGGTCCCCTGCCCCATGCTACCGGCCCACTTATCTTAATAATATTTGCACATTATTTCTTGGCGTTTCTGTGTTCATTTCCATTTCTTATGCTATATCACTGAATTGCTCTTTACACTTGCTTTTAGATGACGTTGAAATAAATGTATGTTTCAAGGGGAAAAATCACATTGGTTTAATTATTCCTGTTTATACACCTGTTACGAATAGCCTTTTTGCGGCTAATTACTTGCCCTCTTGCGTATTTTCATTTAGCGAAAACAGTGTTACGTGATCTGCATCCGTTTCTTAATCCATCATTGGCGCAACTAGATTACCAGGGGGGGGGGGACACTTAACATACTTTACGATGGCAATAAAATACTAGCTACACACATTTCACATTTGTAACATTATATAACATATTCAATTTAAATATCATATTTTTTTTATATAACAGGATGAATTTATACATTCAGTGTCGTGTTATTAACTCCACTACTTTTTTTTTAATCTTTCTATCATATTACTAAACTCCTGTTTCTTTTTCTTTTCATATAAGTACAACATTGTAATGAACCAATAAGTTAATTTATCATCAGTTTTTTTGTAAAATCACTTTTAAATTGCACAGGGTCGCATGTCTCTATACAATTTTTCTCTTCATAATAACCACTCATATAAAAAGTACATGTGCAAATTATTGAAGGTAGAATACTCGCCAACAGTACGAGCTCCAAACGGCGCCGGCCTGTTTTCTGCAGTATATCAATTTTTATTGATGCCATTAAAATACCAGATATTAATTGCTTCTTTGACTTTTGACACAGTATTTTTTATTCAATATAACAAATGGCTGGAAAAACAAGAATGCCTATTTTTGAGCAGTTTGAGTGAATTCGTCTTGGCCACACACAGATTCGTTCATAACAAAATTAAAAGTTCGCCAACTTGCTATGTAAATATGTGTTGGCAATGGTTACGTGTATTATTGCAGTGTATGAATTATGAATATGATTGGGGCAAGGCCTCGTTGGAAAGGTGTATTTCTCATTTCTCTGTTACCTTTAATGTAATTATTGTGGTAATTTAAGTCGTAGCAAGGCACGAACTTTAAACACAAGCCTGAGTACACAAACATTTTAACCACATCCATGTACCATACCTGCTGTTTCAGAAGATATAATTTCGCCATCGCGATCATTTTTACTTATCGTTTCACTCTAAGTTACTAATACTTGTTGCTTCTGGTTTTTACCCACTGGTCTAAACTATAACTCTTCACTCTCTTCGCGATGGCATACTTATAAAGACACTAACATTAAAAGTAAAGACTATAACAAAAGCTCTGAAACAGCGCCTATAAATCGCATCGCTTCATCTGCTGGCAGGCTTGTACACAGAGAGCCATCTAGCGCCACAATTTTCAACTCTGTGCTGAAGAAGAGAGGTAGAAATCTCACTTGCTGGTGGTATTCAACAGCAGCTATGTTTTATCTACATTCTTAATGTGCTTATGAAATATTTTATATTAAGAACAAGGTTTTTACACTCTCAGAAATTTTGTAGAAATAATAATCACTTAAACAACACATACGGAGATAGAATAAATTTGAAAAAGTTATTTCCTGCATATGATACTATTTTATTATTTTCTATTCTTTTTCGTAGAAATTTTTGGTTTGGGGGGGGGGGGGTTGTGCCCTAGTGCCCCCTCCCCCTTCCATAGTTGCGCCTATGATATCCATTGACTATTATTCGAAATGAGAATGAAAGGGCTTTTAGAAGTGCTAACTTGACCGTGGATAGCATATAGGCTATAGACTAAGGTCGAAACATAAAGCCGGAAGTGAAAGTTTTCAATAGTGTAATGGGCTTGAGTGTGTGAGAAGCGCAGCGCCTTGTGGTAGGCGGATGTGGTGTGGAGTGTAAGTGGAGACTGTCTAGTGCTACATGCCTGCAGGAAGTCGCGCACAGCTGTCAGATGCCATCACTGACGTCGTTATGTACGCCAGCAGTCCTACCTCACTACTCTAGCAAGTTCGTTAGTGTTTCCACCTTGCAACTTCATGCCCCGAGAGCCTGTCAGCAATATGTTTATGTGCGAGTCATCCCTTCCCTCCCTCCACCTTTAACAAGCAAACAGAGAAGTTATCTACATCACCTCCACATATGGCATGTCTCAACTCTCCTTTTATCAGCTGAAATTCGAAAACATATAAACATCTCTATCGGTTATTTACAGAAAATTTATACCTATGTGTGTGGAGTCGAAAATACGACGTTAATCAGTTGTCAATCAGATATTTTTCAAGTAAATAGTTCGTATCATTAACTTGTTGAGACGAAATCACATTAATAATTACACCATGTTTGAAAAGGAAGATAAATAAATAAATACAAAAAAAATTATATGTTAATATTTTAATTAATAGAGCTATAAGTAGTATTGAGATAAGTTAAACGCTGATGCAACATTAACCAGAAAATAATGACAACATCGTGTATGGAATTTGTAGGTAAATTAAAACACATTAAATCAGTGTCGTAAAATATTTTAGAGATGTAGTAGATTGATTATCATCTTTTTGAGGCAATCACGTCTAGTGCGGAGCGTCGGAGCTGTTTACGCTCTGTTATTCTGGTCATCCGACGGCCATTTTTCCCTAAACATTTCCCTTTTTACCTCGAAATTTCCCTTTTTTCCCTAAAAAATTCCCGTTTTTCCCTCAAATAGAACCGAGACTCCCGTTTGCAAAAAAAACGAGCCGTACAAAGGCAATTTTTGCCAGTTCGGGTGGTTTTGGGAGGCTCGCCTCTCGACGGACGAGTGGCGGCCATATTGGTTTTATAGGAATAGGGTATGCCAAATCGATGTATGGGGTCCTGGATAGGAGTCACACTTAACCGTCAGTCATTTTGATTTTGTCAGCCATCTTAACTGCCACATTGGACGTAGGTGTCCTTTAGTTTGACCCCGTGACCTCGAATGACCTTGAAAAGCCCAAAAAAATTCTAAAATAAAACAATACAAAAATATATATTTTTTTTAATTCCCAAAAAAATAAACTTGTTTCAAAATTATTTTAAAATTATTAAAAATATATCAAAATTCCAAAAGTTTTCAAAAAAAATTGTCCGAAAATTTTTAAAAATGTATTTTAAAAATTTTAAAATTGGGGAAAAAATTATCTCAACAATTTTTCTAAAAAGTTTCAACAAATCCCTAAAAAAAAACCGTAGCTCAAGACTCAAGATATTTAATATAATACCCAATAACCTTGACCATTTACCCAAGACATAAGAGACAATACCGTCGACCTTTAACCGAATATGCTCGACCCAAGACACTCGATCCTTGAACTTGACCTTTGACCTTGACCTTGAACTTGACCTTGACACTTGAACTTAAATAATTGAAGAATTTGAAAAATGCTAAAAAATGCAAAACAGTTTTAAAAACTATAAAAATATATTAAATCGATATTTATTTGTGAAAAAGGAGGCAACCAAACCTCGCTGTTCATTTCGTTTGCTTGCTCTCAAATTTAACCACATACATGTTTTAACCATGCACACAGCTCGACTTGTATGTAAGAATGAAAATATGCTATTCAGATTATTTGTATGTAACCAATCTTGGCCCATAATAATAATAGCAACTACATTCATGAGTATGTTATAATCATGGTATGATTCAGCATCTACCAAAATGTTTATAGGCTTAATCGGCATTAATTAAAAAGCCAAAACTGCCAGTCCCTGGAGACTTGGAATGGAGGAGAGCGATAAATAGTCTTAACTTCCGTGTGCTTATTGACCGTTAATCCTCCAATCGTCCATTTATTCCACAGATATTTTGATCAATCCAATCTTTATATCTATCTTAAGCAATCTTTCCATTAATCAGTATCACAATCAGCACTGTATGGATCCCAATCAGCACCACATGCACCACAATCAGCCCCACTTGAACTACAATCAGCACCATATACACTAGAATCAGCACCACATGCACCACAAGCTTCGCAATCATCACTACAATAAGCACCGCATGCACCACAATAACCACCACAATCAGCACCACATGAACCACAATCAGCACCACATGCAACACAGTCAGCATCACATGCTTCACAATCATCGCCATAATCAGTACCACATGCACCCCATTCTGCACCACAATCAGTACCACGTGCACCACAATCGGCAACCACAATTGGCAACCACAATCAGCACCACAAATAGCATGACACACCATAATTTGAACCACAAATAGCAATTAAATCAGCATGCTAATCAGCACCATAATCAGCACTGCATGCACTGCAAACATCACCATATGCACCACAATCAGCACCGCAACAAGCACCACAATATTTCAATATTTCCACCAATATTTCACAATTTTAACATCAATCTTTCGCAATCTTTCCATCAATCTTTCACAATTTTTACATCAATTTTTCAATCTTCCCATTCAACTTTGTCAATATTTCTATCAATCTTTCACAATATTTTCATAAATCTTTCTAAATATTACCATAAATATTTTGTCCAATCTTTCAATCAGTCCTCAATTTGTAATAAATTTATGGGTTTGTCATATTTCTCTAGCAAACACATATAAAAAAAAAAGATTCACAAAATTCTCCAAAATGTGTACATGACGACAGACTTAATATTTTGTATGCAGTCCACTATATGTGCAAGCATTTTTATGTGTAAAGTCTTTATTATCATTGTATCTGCAGATATTTCCATTAATAGTTCGGTGTTTATAGCACTACTTTAAAGCTGTGAGGGAAAAAAAAACATACGACACACAAAAATAAAGAAAACACCATTATTTGATAATAATAATTTATTATTATTTTGCAATTACAATTTCAGAAGAAAGCAGCTCATCACATCATGCGATATATCCCTGTTCCTCCACTTTACTAAAGAATGAAGATATCTCAACAATGCACGATAAATACCCATGTTTTTGAAGGTCAATAAAATATCTGAGCCTATCAACAAGTTCATTCGGGTCTTCGGGAAACATTCATGCGAATGTTTTGCAAAGTGTACATTCCAAAAAAATCGACTCTACTGCACTCATTCCGCCTTAAACATTAAATGTGTCATCATAATCACCTGTCGAATCGGTACCCATCGATGCAGCTAGAGGTTTTGCCAGCAAACACTTGCTGACTCCAAGTAGACGAAACCTTGCAGATCTCGGGTATGTTCTGTCAATGTATCACCTTCCACATACAGCATGGGACTGGTGTTACAGTGCTTCATGGAGCGAAAAGAACTTCTTACAGGTCGTAATACATATTGATCATAGGTGAAAATTCGATCACATAATCGGCACTGGCAACAACCAATTTGCGATTATGCAAATCGCGGCTCCATGATCGTTGAGATAAGAAGCAGGCCTTCGAATTCGCAATTAATCTTCGGGGTATGACGAGAGAGTGCTTCCAAATCAATGATCACCTCATGGTGTCACAAAGTCAACTCTCATTGTTTCTGTATAAATCTGGTTCGTTCAACCAACCCCTTCATGAACAGAAATAGTCTTCCAACATATAATGTCCCGAGTATCAAGTTATGACAAGTCAGTGAAAGAAGGATTAGGCATGTTGTGATGTTTATGAAAGAAATAAAATTCCAAAACGTCACTACCAGGCTTGGCGGTCATACCTTGAAGTTCTAAACGAAACATAATGACAACAACAAATAACTCTCAACACTTAAGGTTAAGGCTTTTCGACCAAAACTATTATCGTCTTTATCTGCATCGCCATTGACACTAACTTTATTACGACAGACCCTTCCTGGATAATAAATACTTCTCGAATCATTCCTTCTGTACATTTTGGTTTATTTGCTCTCCTAACCTGATGACGAAGAAGGCGACATGATAGAGCAGAGAGAAAGGAAAGAAAGAGAGGGAAAGAGAGAATGGAAAGAGAGAGAGAAAGGAAAGAAAGCAAGAGGAAAGAAAGAATACAAACGAGAAATAAAATGGGATCACGCGGAGAAAACAAGGTGGAATGAAAGCGCAGTAAAATCCAGGTGGAATTATAGAGCAGTAAAAATGAAACACTGGTTGCCAATATGGCAGACACGACGTACCAGCTGCTAATATGGACACCGAACACTAGATGGCGGAAATAAGATGGCCGCCAATATAGCGACGCCGGCCGCCATGTTGGATCCTCGATCCCCTAGCCCTAGTGCCCAAACATACCGAGCGCCACTCTGCTTCAAACTAAGTTATAGCGATTCATAGCACACTTATGATTACTTATACACTTACATACTGTGACCATCGACAGCAAACACTTTCGCCAGTAAGGGGAATTGTAGGTACAATACACCCTTGTGGTGTGCTGTAGTTGTAATTTACATATCCTTGTTTTCAGATACTGGCAAATGCGAAGATGCACTTATGACTGTCTTGCTCCAAGAACTAATATCTAGTGACAGTGATTCAAGAAGAACAGTGCTTCACTCATCACGGACACATAAACCAAAATCTGAATAAGAAATTATTCAATAAGTTGTTATTATCAAGGAAGGGTCCATCGTAATATTGTGAGTGCTAATTACGATGTTTTGGCAAAGACGATCATACATTATGTCGTGAAGCCTTAAGTGTTGACGAGAGTTATTTGTTGTTGTCATTTATGTTTTATTTCGGACTTTCAGCCATAATGCACGGCGACATGAGCCCTTTAATTGTGCCAAAAATCCCTGTCGTATTTCATAGTTGTGTGACAGGCACATTAGGCTTTTCAGCTATAGGGACATTTTACTTAGACAATCAAAGACTTGTAAGGATGAAGTGCATTTCTCATCAATACCTCAGTATCAGGTTTGCTCCAATCTGGTATATTTTGACTTCGGTACATGTTCTCAAAAGTGTATTTATCCACATAACGCACCCTGCATAGTGTATCGGTGTTTCAAATGTCGCGATAGTTCGCACAAGGACCACACGAGTGTGAATAACGAGATGCATAAAATACAGTAACCTACAACAAAGTAGCTTAAATTGAGATGCATATATATTCGAGCATATTGTAATTATTTTTAAGGCCAGAGATAATGTAATAAATTAATTGAATAAATAACCGCAAATGATTAAAATTGTGTTTTATTTTATGTTTGCCTAATTTTCCAGAATATAATTAAAAATTTAAAGTCACAAAAATGAAATAAATCTAATTAAAAAGTATTGTATAAAGTACCATTTTACTATACGTAAAGTTATATAATTAATTAAAAAATACTATTTTTTAGGATTGAACAACTAAAAATTTTTAATAAAAAATATATATTTAATAAATTATACATGTAGCCACAGTCCCGCCTAATACATGTAGGTATACCGCAGATTGGAAACATTTTTTTTAATAGGTTGGAAAATTACATATCTTTCCTTGGTGTATAAATATGAGTGCCATTAGCTCACCTAGTAATGAAATAGAGATATTAACACCACTTATGTGTTGAAAATAGACTCTAACATGGGAGGTGCTGACATCGCAGCCTATACTTAAAGAATATAAACAAATATGGCTGCTACCTCGCTACCTAGGTGTTGAAAAATGAAATCCCAGATGGCATCCTCCAGCAATTTATAAATAAATTACACATAAAAATCCAAGATGGCATCCTCCAGAAATATATAAACAAATGAAAAACGAAAAATTAAGATGGCATCCTCCAGCAATGTTCAAACAAATGACAAACGTTTAAAACCTAGCTGGCTACACATGGTAGAATGAGTGTGTGTGAGGTGGGGTGGGGAACTTCCTGAAGTTCAAGTTTTTAAAGTAATTTTTTAAATAACTATGGATTTTTAAAATTATTTTAAATAATATTTAATAATAAATATCCGAAATTCTTTTTAATTTTGTTTTGGGGGTGGAGGGGGTTTGGGGTTCAAGGTCATTCGAAGTCATGGTATTAAAGTCAAGGTCATCTGCACTCAATATGGTGGTAGTAGTAACATAACATGCTTGCTGAATTTTTGAATTTATACAATTTTTTAACAAGTTTTTCTTTTCAAGGTTATCTAAGGTAATGGATAAAGGGTCTGAGTCCTACATGGTAATGGATAAAGGATCTGAGTCCTACATGGTAATGGATATAGGGTCTGAGTCCTGAGTCCTACGTGATAAGTCTTGACGATTCTGTCAGACGCTCCCAACAGATAGTTTTTGCAAGAAAGGGACTCGGTGTTTGTTTAAGGAAAAGTGGGCAGTTTTAGAGAAACAAAGGGAAATTTTAAAAGAAAAAGCGAAATTTAGGGGGAAAAGGGGAAATTCAACATGGCGGCGGCCGGCTTGGACGCCCCACGCCCTTGCCTCCGACTCCCTTTTCCCTACTACTATTATCCTATTGGTACAGATCCAGTTCGCGAGATAAGCAGCTTCCCTTGTTGCAAGTCGCATTGTTGGTAGGTAAGGCCCGTCGCGGGACCTCTTTGTTTGGGAACCACTGATTATGTACTTAATGAAGCAATGGTTTTTGTAATGAATAAGTGTAGTGGGTCTGCTAGCTCCACGCACCTTCCTTACAACGAGACGTGACCTTGAAGAGTTGGTACAGGACTTGGTCTCGACACTTGTGATGGAGAGTCGCCTACTACAGGCGAAGTGTCTTTGCTTGTACCGCTCCTCGCCGACCCTCTGGAGTGGCCAGTCTGTCTGCATCGTCGACGAGTCGGCCAGTCTTTGTGACATCAGCTGGGTGCGTCGCCAGCTTCGTCCATCACACTTCCTACGCCATCAACATACGACGTTGAACTGATAAACTGCGAAGCTGATTCCTGACGAAAATGTATATACCATTTCCCCTATCGACGTTATTCCCCAAAAAATTGAATTTTTAAAATAATTTTTGTTACAAATATCAGGAAGCATTTGCTATTAAGCAACAAATCGGTGAGTAGTGTTTTGTAGAAACGAGTGTGAAAATGTGGTTTGTAAAATCATCCCCTTTCATTTGGAAAATAGGGGTTGCCACTCTGTGTTTTGACAGACATCAGCACCGCCGTTTTCCTGATGAAGAGGGATTGTATTATCAGCAACATTTTCACAGGTGTACGATCTCTGTTCTACGATACACTATTCACCGATTTGATACTTAATAATAAGTAGATACTGATATTTGTAACACAAATAATATTCCAAAAATTAAATTTTTGTGGGCGCAAGGCTCCTCTAGTATTCATTTTAGGGAAAAAATTGCACATATATTATAGCCTTATTTTTTCGTCAGGAATAATCTCGCGGGAGTTTGTGTGTGACTATTAGTTACACGTTTTATAGCTGAATCAGGGGAAAAAAAATCCACGGTGTGAAGAGATACGTACGGCTCAAAAGATGGAGTCTTGAGAGCCGATGAGGAAGAGAGAAATGGAGATTGAGCTGTACCGGAATGCAAACGTGAGATCCCCGAGAAAACCCGCTGAGTAGTGGAATCTTCCGGCAAGATTCCCACATGCAGAATTCTCGGAGCGACCCTTGGTGGGAGGCGAGCGCTCTAGCCGCTGTACCACCGCGGCACCATGGAAATGTACACCAAAGAAACGGGGAAATCTGTCCGTAATCACGAAAACCAGAGTTGCTCTACTTATAAAGCACAAAATACCTCTTGGTATTTAATATGTCTCCGGGTATGATGAACAAACTAAGTCGGAAATTACAAGAAGTGGTCTCCTCTGGTAGAAAACAGAAAATGACAATTCCTGCGGAAGGTAAGTACATTCACGCCAAAATACTGATATGAGAATGTTCAGACCATAGTCCAGTCATTTTAGATCAAAACTTCACGATAACCTTACAAATCTCTTGCGAACATGCGAATTGGTATAGACGTAGTGTTTGGTCACTCAGAATACAATCCATCGAAATAATATTGTGAAATTGCCACCATCTTATAAGATGACTCTTGAAGACTTGTTTTCATACTTTTCTAATAAACTATCCAACAATTTGAAACAAAAGATATTAAACTGCCTATGTAAACATTGTGGTTGTTGCCTATTTTTTTATACAACTTACCGTTATGCTTGTAATTTCAATTTTAGATTTTGAAAATTACGTTAATATGTTATATAACTTGTAAAATATTATGAGTCTGTGCTTCAAATTTATATTTACAAAATTTCTTCAATGAAATATATTTATAATTTAATTTAGAAACGCAACAATTTTTTGCTTTTTAGATATATTTTACAAAATAAATATGCACGGACATAAAGTGTACCTGTGTAGTGACTTAATTTAATTCAAATTTTGAGAAAGTTATTCCAGATTTATGTTAATCATTATAAGCAGACGTACGACACATTGTAGGTATTACTAATTATGTTGTAGATAATAGACAATTAGCATACTATTTGCCGTCAGATTGTAGTTTAAAACAGAATTTGCACATCAAAGTCCCTGTCAGTGTCGACACATGGCAGAACATTGCACCATACATTTCCCATAATCATATTTGTTGGCATAGTTAGACTGAGCTGCTACTCCACTCACTGGAGGCAAACATGCTGAGCTGCTGCTCCACTCGCTGGAGGCAAACATGCTGAGCTGCTACTCCACTCGCTGGAGGCAAACATACCAGTTCAAACGCTCCACACACTCACTGTTCGGAAACAAGACTCATCTGTTTGAAGGTCTGCTACTCCGTCTTTACAAATAAAATAAAAATTACGAGTTATACTTACGTGAATATATACCTAAACATTATGCACACAAGAAGTTGCGTAATATAAAGCATACTAATAATAGATGTTTCCACGTGAATGTCTAAATATTTATTCTTCATGACAATGTTCATAAATACCAAACTTTTTTACGCTTTTATTTCAACTTACGATTTATAAATCATATTACATATTCACCTATTGTCGTTTTCTTTTTGGTTTGTTTGTTAAGTAACGCTTTTATTATTATTTTTGCAATGTCATTAGTTTTGAGCTTTATCGTACATATATTTTTAATTTGTTCCCAATTAAAATTTTTACTTTTCTTACACTTAAAAATACATATTATTTCAACTGGCTTAAATGTTAACAACGTGTTTTTAAGTGTCTTCTTATAATCAAATTAATTTAAATTAAATTATTTTAAAAAAAACCTTAACCATGGAAACGTCACATCACCATTTCAATTATGTCATTATCACACACGATTGTACTATTTATGTAACCGTAAAGGCTGAAAAGTATTTAACTTCTCTATAGTGCAAAATTTCGAACATAATCTGTCTTTTTATATATGGCCTTTCCAACAGACCAATAAAATTAATATATGAGCAATTATATGTGTTTTTACGTGCTTGCGGGTACACTTCATATAAATGAAAAATACGTTTGTTTAAGGAAATGTTAGCTCCAAAAAAATTATATTATATATACATACCGGGTATTCAGTTTTATTATATATACACACCGGGTATTCAGTTTTATTATATATACACACCGGGTATTCAGTTTTATTATATATACACACCGGGTATTCAGTTTTAATATATATACACACCGGGTATTCAGTTTTAATATATATACACACCGGGTATTCAGTTTTATTATATAAACACACGGGTATTCTGTTTTATTATACATACATACCGGGTATTCAGTTTTATTATATATACACACCGGGTATTCAGTTTTATTATACATACACACCGGGTATTCAGTTTTATTATACATACACACCGGGTATTCAGTTTTATTATATATACACACCGGGTATTCAGTTTTATTATATATACACACCGGGTATTCAGTTTTATTATATATACACACCGGGTATTCAGTTTTATTATATATACACACCGGGTATTCAGTTTTATTATATATACACACCGGGTATTCAGTTTTATTATATATACACAAAGGGTATTCAGTTTTATTATATATACACACCGGGTATTCAGTTTTATTGTATATACACACCGGGTATTCAGTTTTATTATATATACACACCGGGTATTCAGTTTTATTGTATATACACACCGGGTATTCAGTTTTATTGTATATACACACCGGGTATTCAGTTTTATTGTATATACACACCGGGTATTCAGTTTTATTGTATATACACACCGGGTATTCAGTTTTATTGTATATACACACCGGGTATTCAGTTTGATTATATATACACACCGGGTATTCAGTTTTATTATATATACACACCGGGTATTCAGTTTTATTATATATACACACCGGGTATTCAGTTTTATTATATATACACACCGGGTATTCAGTTTTATTGTATATACACACCGGGTATTCAGTTTTATTGTATATACACACCGGGTATTCAGTTTTATTGTATATACACACCGGGTATTCAGTTTTATTGTATATACACACCGGCTATTCAGTTTTATTGTATATACACACCGGGTATTCAGTTTTATTATATATACACACCGGGTATTAAGTTTTATTATATATACACACCGGGTATTCAGTTTTATTATATATACACACCGGGTATTCAGTTTTATTATATATACACCGGGTATTCTGTTTTATTATATATACACACCGGGTATTCAGTTTTATTAACGGAAGGTACGTTATTTTTCCAAACAGTAGTATTTTTAAAAAATGCAAGAAAAATCGTATTTATAAGGAAACCACTAAACATGAAAAAATATGTAGACATGAGCATACATTCTAGTGCATGGAGTTTTCGGAGCTGTAAGATATTTCTACTGGCATTCTGAAGGAAAGTGCCACCATAACAAAGTAAATCACACTGTCTAAACTCGTGCATCTCTGCTGAGAAGTGCTAGCTTGTGTATTATTTTACAAAATTATTAAAATTTGTGAAATTGTATGTAATCGTTGGAACCATGTGATCTGCTTACATAAGTGCCGTTTTTCGGTTAATTTGCTTACAATTTTATTTTATCTTTGTGATTTTATGTTTAACGACAGTAAATTTATTTCAGTAGGCTTAAGGCTATCTTGAAGCACTTTCTGATGCATGTGGTTAGCTTTTTCCGTAACAGAATACCACTTCTTGTTCTACTTGATACAGTGAGACATGGTGATAGGAAATATGTGAGTGGTTAATGTACCCGCTTGATCTGCAAGAAGTACACCAACATTCCTGCCGTTTTACGTGAAGAATGTTGGCCATGAGACGCTGTGGGCTAGGAAAAGAGGCATAGTAAATACCTGAAATGTTAATGGGGCTCTTCTCACTGTGGACCTTTCTCTCTCAGAATGTACTTCGTTGTCTGTGAACTAGGATGACATCGAATACTTTGGCATTGGGACACATGTGACTGCTGAGTTTTGGTAGGCAATACGCCGCAAATGTTTCTGCAAAATTAACATAATCCCTGACGCACATTTAAAAGTTACACAAAATACACTGAAATGAACATAATGTTTGTTCAAGTAACTAATTTCATTACGCGGAAAGTTATATTAGAATGTTACGGTTCAATAAACTGTGCGACACTCCGATATAACTGTAATAGATCATTTGAAATTCCTACAAACTCGTTAGAAACCTTCAACTAGAATCAGAGTAGGAAATCTTTCTGCGAATCTGTTTCTAATGTTTAAACAACGTATAAGGCCGATCTTCATTTAAATACTGTGAGCGAAAGAATAGACGACATGCCACCGAAAAGCCCGGTAGTTCAGCAAAATTACGGAATTTCACATAAATATTACTTTCACGCCGCGCAGAATAAATAAACATAACTCAGTGAAATGTCTTTTCTGCCAATGTACATAGCATGCAAGTATTTTTTCATTTGTAAATTTTAAGATTAAAAATGTTGATTTATACAACATTTGGTAGTTAAAAAGTTGTTTCTTATACAGTGAAGTGGCTTTTGAAACGGCTTTCTTTTAAAATGGAGAGCAAGTTGTGGAGATTCTTGTCTTTAGTACGCAATCTTAATGGCGCGAAAATGACCCAGGTGTTGTGGACCGGATCCAGCGGCCGTTAACACGCGTGAATGCGCGTCTTGTAGATGCAGCGGGGATATTGGAGTCTGGACAAGGTACAGTTCGCGCCATACTCCTGCGCACCAAGACTACGGTTACAGATCGTCCCGTGCTACTGTAGGCCATTGCGTATCTCTTGAAGGATGCTCAGGAAACCTGATAACACAGAGTGCGATTATTACTATACTCCATTCACGATTACTTTCAACATCTCTAAAGCAATGTTAAAGTTCTACTTCCAGGATATTCCTCCGCCTCATTCAAAAAAACCTTAGAAAATTATGCCACGGGGTCAACGCACCACATTCGCGCGCATTCAGTGTAATAATATTTTGATTGAAGAACTATTTATTACTAGGCATTACCAACACACCTATATTCACTCTGTGTTTATTCATATTAGTTATAAATAAAATGACATAATTTATTTTTAAAAAAAGCAAAAAATAAATTCAAGAAGAAATTAGGTACGCTTATGTTAACGCAAGTGAAAAATTCTTCATACGTGAAATTTTTAGGAGTGAGTGAGTGAAGAGATTTGGACGATTCTTAACATCGAGTCCTTCAGAGCCGATGAGGGTGATTGAGGTATGGAGCAGCGCCGGAATGAAAAGGTGGAAGATCCCCGAGAAAACCCGCCGACCAACGGCATCGTTCGAAACGATTCCCACATGCGAAAATCCGGAATGACCCAGCCGGGTATTGAACCTATATCACCTTGGTGGGAGGCGAGCAGGCTAACCGCTCAGCCACCGTGGACCCGACATTTTTAGGAAACAACAAAACACGTCATGCATGAGGTTCTTTTTTTTTTCTTCAAAAATTCGATTCCAAAAGTGTGGAGAAACCGTGAATAGTCTATACACTAACTGATCGAGAAACATTAACTCCTTGAATAAGTTCAACACTGCGGAGGTAAATTAGTTTTCAAATTCCAAAGTATGTAAGAAATAATATTATATCTGTGTAGTGTAAATAGTGAAAGCTGAGACTATAGTGCTGTACTCTCGTCGAGAGTAGTGCAGGGCTTTCAAAATATGAAACGGTATGACCAGAAAGTGTTCACCAACGGACAATGTTTTCTGTTATTCCTTACGTAACGTGGCAGTGTGCAGTTACACCACGATTCCTCGCGCCTTGTCGAATGTCATCCTTGTGACTTACTCCAGCTCGCAGACATCTGACGTACTGTATAGCACGGTGCCCATACCTCAGCAAGCAGGTCTGGTGTATCGACGATTTGCGCGGAAGATATCAAACCAGGTGGCATACCTGACAACTTCCGCTGCAGACCTCTGTCATGAAGGATTATTGAAGGGGATGTGGAATGTCGGTTGTATTTCCTCATACAGATGAGTCCTGTGTATTCGTTTTCCGCTCATTTGACCGTCTTATCTTGCAAAAGCGGGATATTGCAGTAATAAAGACATGCGACCGTTAATAGCAACATTACTTAGTATTTTCCACAATCTCAAATACCGAGACGTTTGTAAAACTTCATTTTTTATACTTGTAACGATATCTCAGATACGAGTGTTAATTACTTTCTGGTGCATAAACATTCCGTCTGCATGCCAACAGGCGAGCCGTCGCTGGGCACAGAGGTAATGTTGGAGGTGCTACATGAAGGAAAGCTGCAAATTTTGATAAGAATATCCTCTTTGGTAGTAATACATTTTAAGGTTCAACAATGAACATAAGATAGGGAGACATTCCCCAAAGTTACCTAAATCCAAAATGGCAGCTACATTTCAAAATCGCGACAAATATTGAGATTTTGTTAACAACCTGTATTTTATCTTCGTATTATACAGTGTTTGATATTGATTAATTTTTTTTGTTGTCAAGTATTTAGTTTTTCATATTATGAATAGGCTATAAATCAATATTGAGGGTGTATGTGGACGTAATTTGAACAAGGGGACATTACTACCTCAACTCCACAAATTTGAATTAGCTCAATTTTGAAATAATAAAAAATAGTTGTAAAAATTTCAATATATATTAAAATACTACTTATTCCAGTTAACCATTCGTTTCAAATTTGAGGTAGTGAAGATTTGATTCCAAAAATGTAAAAGCGGCCCCGATTGGTTTCTGCATGTGACCTAAGTGAAAATAAAATGAAATCTGTTGATTGGACAATTTATATACTGTGTCAGAAGACTTTTTCCAATAAGTTTGTATGTCCTGCGCACAATAAAAATGTGTCTTCACGTAACGCTGGATATGCAACACTTGCGAAAATCATACAGACCATTGAATGCATTAATGCATTATCAATGGATATTAATATAAAGATGTTCGAAGAAGACCACACCATTGTGGGAAAGAAAAAAATTTTAATAGATAAACGAAATGCCTCAGCATTTTTCATTAAATTACAATTCCACAATGTTTGAAAGAGCGAAGAAAATAAAATGTTGTGAATGTGATGAGAGCAGACATCCACATCTCGCGAACAAAGACAGGTCCATCTAGCTCTACATATGTGTATTTTTGTGATGGTTCTGCGAACTGTAACGAACAATTGTTTAATGTGACAACAATGAACGTACATCGAAAGGTGATGAGAGAGTGCCTCTGAATAAGGAAATAGTATTCCACTAGCAAAACTTAGTGGTGACTATATGGTTGCCATGGAGAATTCAAATGCCAGCAACAAGTAGCAGTATTTCTATAATTGAGATATTAGTTTTTACAGAATTAGTCCATTTCATGGACAAAAGTACGAGAGATTCAAATGAAACACAACTATTTAAAAAAATGAGTGTCCTTACAAAAAAATAGAAGGAGCGACTAAAGTAACACATAGCTGTAGGTGAGTGAGTATTCATTCCTGATGTATACACTTGAAGATTACGACAAAGGATTATTGTATACTTCCCATATAAGAGTGCAAGCATGTCTGGCAGACAGTATGTTTTGACTCATGACAATGTTGTTGGGGACACCATGCTGCAAATTTGTCAAATTGACCGAGATGAAGAGACACTTACTTTATTGCATGTTGCGAAAATGACAAGAAATCAAATACTTCAACACAAGACTACATTCAATGGTGATTTAGATAATGAATTCCAACATAAATCTGTCGCTGCCTCCCCACTTACATATAGTAAATATACTGTAGTGGAATGGTGCAAGTAGTGAATGTGGTGTTATACCGAGCCAATATTAAAGTTGATAAAGTTGTTACCCAGCCATCTCTCACAATATCACAAGAGCTTAGTTTCATTGTACAGTCCCGTAAGCCAAGTGGAAATATATTGAGCTATCAAACTGATAGAGAAATCCCCCTACCAGTTTATATGACTCGTTGAATATTCGAAAGAAAAAAAACATCGTGCAAAAGCTGCATTCACTTGGAAATTCAATCTCACATACTCGTGAGTAGTAGAATTTGGAGAAGTCTGGCGTATGGGCGTATGGTGTAGAAGCGTTGGGGCGGAGAGCCGCCATGTTGTGATATCACCCGACTGCCATATTGGATGTCATTGGTCTTTTACCCCTGACCTTTGACCTTGACCTTTGACACCATAAAGGGCAAACACCTAAAAAAATCCCTATTTTTTCCACGTCCATAAAAACATAATATGAAATTAGAATAGTAATGTAAGATCCGACATACA
The DNA here is from genome assembly GCA_029891345.1 of Dryococelus australis. Classification (NCBI taxonomy): domain Eukaryota; kingdom Metazoa; phylum Arthropoda; class Insecta; order Phasmatodea; family Phasmatidae; genus Dryococelus; species Dryococelus australis. The sequence goes on from CM056999.1 coordinate 18,904,816, forward strand.
CCGAGGACACTGGCGCCACAAAGCAAGTTCTCTGTACAATCACAAGTATGCTGGTTACATATGCTACTACACCAGACACGAGAGAAGTCACTTTAATGGAGGCGATACTGAAATATCTCAAATATATGAACTTAGAATGCACAACACGTAACAAACGGCTTACATAAAAACTATGCAACTGCCATTGTATCATTTAAATAATAACTAGAGTGATAACTTTATAATGTATTTATTTTAGTGATACATGAAAACAATTAAATTGCTGTTCCTAAATAAATTTTTACTAATCAATCAACTGAATAAAGTGTTTCACAAAATTTCCAATACTGTAAGACTGGTTATAACTTAAACCATTAATATTTGTGACATATAAAATAGGAAACACATGGTCCTGGAGTGCACGCTTAAGATACTTGCTAAAAATGTGCATTTATAATATGAAATAAGTCATATTTTCCATGAATTTGAAATAAATAAAAAAACTTTTAGTTTCTTGGTGAACACAGTTCTTCTATATAATTACTCAGATGAATATTTTATTTTTAACAACGTGACCATGACGACGAAATTTAACATTTTCTATGACTACATATTGAAAAGTATTAAAAATAAATCAGGTAATTAAGTTTCTGAATTTTTTCTCTTTTAAACAGGAACACAAACAATAAGCATCATGGTGGCTTGAAGCCGGTGCAAAAAGTCAGCGAAAATCCTTAGATAAGGGAGGAAAAAATGCACAGTGACGCGTACAAATTGCAATAATTAGTTCAATACTCGTTCCTAGAGTGCGGTGGATGCCAAAACGGAGCAAAAGATGGTAGAACATAAATGGACAGGGAACATAAAACTGCCTGAAGTCATGCGCTGTTATCATGACAAGCGACATGGGAAAAGTACAAATACAAACACAACTCTACTAACTTCCAACACATGAACGCTTAACTGAAATAATTTTAGAAATTCGAAACAGTCACCGTGAAATTTAAATAAAATTCAATTTACTTGACCATCACCAAGATGCTGAGTTCATTATTAAGACAAAAAGTTAGGAAAATGATGTGCCGAGAATTAGTGGGAAAATGTTGAACTGGCCTTGGTCGTAGAGTGAACGGCCTCTTCGCCACTAGAGCATGAACAGCTTGCTCGTACTGAGTCCAGTTGTACAGCGATCCAGAGCTAAGAGGTAACTGCTGTGTGGGCAATACTCCGTATTCAGAGAGCATTGTTATTGCTAGTCCGAGTATTATCTTACTTTAGTACCGACTAACTTCTAGTCAGGACTGAGGGTACGACAAACGAAGTATTAAGGTCAAAAATATACATAGCGAACATAAAATACGACAGTTTCGTTAATTACATGCCAGTGAAAGCTAGATAAAGTTCACGAAACATAACAATTAGGTTTAAGGCCGATTCTGTCAATCTGTATGCAAAAATATGCCAACCTAATGGATGAAATCTGCAGTGAATAATAATTCCAGTGGAATATACCTAATAAGCTTAATAATACATTAGTCTTTAGCTATATCAATGTCTTTTCATTTCTGTGTCAATCATATGCCTTCCCTAAAAACAGATTCTTACGAGACGTGGTATTTATATCCTCAAAGATAATTCTAATTCTAATCTTACGAGTAGTAGGGGCGACGGAGTTCTAGATCAAAAGGGATGCCGCCTTTTTGATTGCCTGAATTAACTTGATATCAAATTATTGAAAGTATTAATTAAATTGATTGGAAGAATAAAATTTATTCAAAGGGTTAGATTAAATGAAAGTGTTAAATTTATTGAAAAAGGTTAAATGTATTTAAAGGGTTAGTATTTAATATGATCAAAAAAATGGTTGTATGTTTGGTGCAAGAGTGTAATAAGGGTCAAATTTATTAGTTTATTACTTTCTTTTTGTTGGTTGGGGAGCAGCTCTCGTAGATGTTCACTCTCTGAGCTCTGGCAATAAGAGGTGTGGTATGTAGGGGATGGTATATGTATATATACCATCCCCAACATGCCCATTGCAGACCTCGATGCTGCAGGCGTCGCTGTAAACCTCGACGTGGGAAGCATGACTCTTGGTCTCGTTAGTGCAGCTTCCAATATACTTGGTTTTGACGTCGAAGGTGTCAGTGTTTCATTCGTCACTGTAACTGTTCTTAACATTGAAGGTGTTGACAAGAGCAATGGTTGTAGAGTAGATTCACTTCCTTCATCATCATCCAAAAAAATCGAATGAATTTTTTGCCAAAGCATTTAGTCTCTTCAATAGATCATTAAAATAATCCCAGTTAAAATCTGTTTTAGTTCTTTGTTATAATCTTGGGTAGATAAGCCAAGAAAATAATCTTCACACAAGCACGACATGCTAAGGCGAACCTGACAAACAAATGCCCAGGTAAACGTTCGAGAAGCCTGATTTCTCCCCTCCAACCAAAAATCAGAAGTCCAAACACCCAACCCCCCTCTCTTCCACCACCTCCAACTTTCAAGTATCCTCAAGCCAACACTGCAACCTCTGAGACAAACCTCTCTGCTAAGTTTCATCCTCGAATAAATGAAAAAAATTATTTATCACTAAAATAAATTATTTTTAATAACAAATAAATTCTATTTCGTAATTAATTAAAAGGATAAGTAATGTAATAGAGATAAATACAGTCAATAAAACAATATAATTTATATAAAAAACAAAGTATTACATTGCATAATTACAATTCATTCCCTCTTTAAACATCTGTAAGGTTATTTTAATCTTTTAAATATATTATTATTCATTTATTTTTGTATTCGAAACTTTAAATGTAATTACTTTATTATAGACTGAAATATTACATTTTGTAATATTATGATACCCAATATTTCTGCAAAATCTTACATTTTTCCTAAAATATTTTTTTATTCAAAATATATCTTATCCTGTGTTATCTTAAAAAAAAACATGGTACTTTGTCATCTAATTTTTTTTATATATGTTCCTGTTTCTTGTTCTGTATTGTGTTAATCATATTTACACTAAACATATACAGATTTTTTTCTACCGTTAATGTGTCCGAACATGTTTTCAGTATGATTAAAATTCTATTTTATAAGATTTTTTTTTTAATTCTTTGGTAAAAGTTTCTGTGTGTGGAGAAGTAAAAGTTGTTTCATAAATATTTGTTCATTTTTAATATGTCTTCCAAATTTTTTTAAATTTATTTATAAAGTGAATATTAATTTTTATCAAGTACAAAACTTAACATATCGCTTGACGATTTTCAAACAGCTAAGACGACATTTTGGCCTTGGTATCCAAGACAGTTAATATAATTGGCCTGAATCTCATCCTCTCCAGGATGGACATTGGCAATTTGCTTTGTGAGAAGAGACATTTTCCCTCGGATATAATAATAAAATGGAAATGCATTCTGTGGGGGGTTTTTTGGAGTCAGGCTGACAAACTCTGAGATCTGGAGTTTTGTAGTTGGTACTATCGGAAAAAATGTTGAAATTTAACCTTGGAGGTTTATGACTTTGGAGAAGGAGAGATCAAACTAGTAAGGTAGTAGATATCTAAAGATAATGGTTTTTTCACAGCTGAAGACATTGGCGAATGCTACAAGTATAAGATTTCGAAGCTAGTATATAATTGTTAGCTAATAATATTTTATTGAAAAAATTCCACGTGATTCATTTAAGTTTAAACAACTATAAAATTGAGCATGTCTACCTTTTTCATGTGCAGGAACATATTTGTATTTGTTTAATTAAGAGAGATTTGTTCTTTATTCCTTTTATGATTATATGACCAGTGACTTGAAAACTAATTATTATCAAGTGTGTCTTACCCGATATGGTATATGCTATCATTAGTTATAGAAAAGTGGTTAGAGTGCTTGCTTCCAGAACTTTTTTCTCACTGTCGAAAATATATTTTTCTTATGAAAGCAATTTCAGTTTAATAAGGAATAGGTTAAATAAAAGTTTAGAAATATACTCATTTATACAAGATACATTTATTGACAAAATATATACAAACACAAGCTGCTTCACAAATCATTTTAGTACTGAAGCAGCATAGTATGTTCAGAACATACATAAGTAACTACATGATGTCCTAAAACATAATATCAAACAAGTAGAGAATGATTCCAAACACCTAAACACGTATAGGATATCACACAATTATTTCTTTCCCAAACAAAGTACAATTGGTTTGCTCCAAAGTACTCATAACTTGCTGATATTCTTTTTACATTTGGATTTCTTTATGCACGAGCATGTGATTTCATTATCTTGATCCATCTTGACAAACTAGTGTATATCATACAAGCAATTATTTTTTATATTAAGTTTAACTCATCCTAAATAATGGCATATGACTCGAATAATATCCACAGGTGATGTGGGAGGAAAATAATTACAGTCAATTTGACCCCAGTCATACATCATTGCCCAAGTTAGCATTAATTTTTAGTTTTCCTCTGCAGAGAAGAATGTCGAATTAAACCCATATGTTTTATGCAATTGTTTGAATGAGGGGCGATTGTATTATTTTTGTTTATATCTATTACTTTCCCTTTATACACACTCTCTAAAATGTGTTTTTTCTCTACTCTGCCTATATATATATATATATATATATATATATATATATATATATATATATATATATATATATATATCACAATTATTTAGGTAATGTTTGAAAATATCTTCAATATTTTCATACTCTATATATCTACTTTCCCAGGTTAAACCATGGTGATAATTAGTAACCAATATATTTGTTTTTTCTTGGTATTTGGGAGTTAGCTATTTCCAGTCAAGTGGTGGTTTCAAGCTTAATTCTGTTGTATGTTCTACCATGTCAGCAATCGCTGATTCTTTAATGATTGATTATTTTCTACAGATTGAAGTCCTTGCACATTGCCATGGTATGTGGTCTACTGATTCAATTCATTATTCTCACCAGCTTATCTCTTAGATTGTAACTTGCTAATCAATCATGAATTATCAGAACAGAAGCTGGTGTATTTGTTGGAATTGGTGTATTTAAAATCATTTCGATTTGTGAATCAATTGTGCTATTTGTATTTGTGTTGTCTTGTTTGATTACATCAAACACAAATAATGATCCTCTACATTTAAATGTTTTGGTTCTTGGATCGGTGATCTGTTTTTGTTATAATATGTTTCCTGAAACTCGGTATACATGCCATAGGAAATAAGTAATCCTCATTAGCAAAGTTCATATTTAAACCCACATAGGGGTAAGCTTGACTGTTTGGATACAGTTTAATATTTTTCATATCACAATTATCATATACTGAACTAGAGCTACCAGCTTTTAAATTGTTTTGTTGATTTGTTTGAAAACAAATGACAACATATCTCTGTTTTTCTGATGAAAAACTTTATTTTACACTCCACACAATTTTTTGAGCTAATGGTAGAGTTTTAAAAACCCCTAAACCCCACGATCTGAAAACAATGTCTAAATTCTTTCCTTTTTCGATAGATTTTAAAAACTTCATGTTCATGAGAGTATATTTCAATATTTGGCATTAACCATTCCAAACATATGGCATTCAAATGCATATTGCAGAATAGAATAACTAATTATTATTTAGCATTTAATATGACATGTTTGTAGTCTTCTGCAAAGCCCAAAACCATGCTTAAGAGTATAACAACTTTGTATTTTCCACCTGTATTTATTTGTAGTAAGTAATCACTAACATTGTTCCACCCAGCTATAAACCCTGTATAATTATTGTTTACAGTTCCTGAGAGATAGTTCTTTATCGTGAAAGTAATTCCAACATCTTGTGTATGATCTATTTCCACTCCATTTAGCAGATATGCAATTCTGTCGATTAAATGATGTATTCCATTTCTTTCCATTTTTGTAGTTACTGGATTACTTGCATCGTCGGTTTTTTCATTGTTCCTCTAAACCTTAAACTTGATTTCGACTGTAGCATGCAAATATTGTGATTTTGTATTAAAATCCTTATTTCAAAATGAAATGCATATGGGCCTGCTCGGAATGGTTCATACACATGTATTTCCATTTTGGTGATTGTGTTTTCACAGCTGATTGGTTCTTCAACAATAAGAATGTCTTCCATTTCTATTAACAGTATATCCTAATTCTTTTAAATACAATTTGTTGCCTCGTATGAACTTCATGGGCAACTTTTTTGAAGTGAGCTTTTTATGTTTGTATTTACGTCTTTTTATTTATGTCTTCGAAATACATTCATTAGCGACATAGTTATTAAAATAACTGCCTTCTTTATGACCATATTTAATAGTGTACACAATACTTATTATGATTGTAATACACAATGAAATGCAACTGTTTATATAGCTTTTTAAAATGTAAACAGACTGTAATTTCTTAGTTTCTAAAGTTAATAAGTTTACTGTCATATATCATGGTATTCGGTTTTTCAATTATTTTATATCCTAGAGCCACAGTACACGTGAATCCATGTATTGTATTTGTCTGTTTTCCATTCAAATATGATCTGCCTACAATATTATAATTTATGCGACATACATTTACCAATAACATATTAACCTGTTTTGATCATTTGTGCAATTGATTATCTGGATATATTCTCCATTCGTAACCTAACATATTTGCAATTGAATTGTCTTCCGAGAAATTGATGTCAACATAATATACAATGCACTAGTTAATGTATTTGGATTTCCATGTAATCGGAAATGTACATTTTCAGGTAATGCCACTTTAATGAATGTTTCTAAGACATCCAACTCATAAGATCTTACCGGTATCACACTCTTGTGAGTTTTTTAAACCAATATTAACCATAAATAATTGGTTATGCATATCAATGCTTGGTATGCTGGTGTAAGTAACAAATTTGATTAGACTTATTTGCCATTCTCCATCTAACTCCAAGGTGGAAAATATACAGCACACAATTGTGACAAATTTACACTTAATATCAATGTTTTTGACATATTACTAATATTTTTTACTATTACATGGACATATATAATGTACAGACAAAAATATTAAATGTAAATGTCCAAAATTGATTATATTTGTTAATTGTTCCATTTTATAATTGTATCTTAATTGCAGGTTTTTTTAAAATAATTGCATATTTCAATTGGAGGACGTAAATTGCCGAAACTGGCAATAAAATGAGTGATTTACGTTCTTAATTAATGCAACCCAACGTGTTCCTTCATTTTGTATCGAATCTAAATTAACAAACAAAGACAATAATGTATTTATAAAGAAACTGAATATCCCCTATTTCCAAGGTATGTATATGAGATACAATTTTGCCCAAGATACCAGATCTTCGTGAATGTATGATTTTTATTTCCGCATTTAGATTTTTTTCATCCTTGACTAATATATAATGGTTTGAAATACATTCCTTTACATTTTGATTAACCTGCTCTACTAATTGCCGAAACTCCTCCGAGGATTGATCCAAGTGTTGTTAATGCTGAAAATAGGAATGGAACGATTCCTACTTTCTTTGTTTTTCATCTGGTTTTATGTTTTAATCCCATGCCTCTCTTCACCTTTGCGCACATAATTCTATCAACCACCCAACCTCCAAGCTTTTCACCTTTAGATGTGGATGGAATCTTCCTTATATTTGCAGCTTTATCTGCTAGAATTGTTTGCTTTATGTCTTTTTGCCAAATTGTTTGTTCTATCGTAAACTATATCATGTTCGTTACATACGTTACCCAAAGAGTTTATTCCTTGATCATGTCATCCAAAAAAAAAGGGCAAGTTTAATATCTGTTCTGCAATAATTGTATTTTGTTATATGCAACTCAAATGATAATTTATTAATCAATGTATCCAATACACCATGGCCTTTTTTGATACATTTAGTATGAGCTATTGTTTTCAAATAAACACAGGCCTATATATACACCTACATTTATAGTTTTACGTTAGTACATTACACAATACTGCATAATTATGTAGAAATGAAGGTTATAAAACAAAATGTACATCTGCTGATAACTGTAAATACAAAATAAAACATAATTGAACAGAAACACAGTATTCTTTTACCATCTAATATGTGTTTAATAATAAGCTGTCCTCCTTCATGTGGAAAAACTTGTGTTATTATGTCTATATTGGAACATCCAAATGGACTTAAATTTGAAAACATATATGTGCTTTCTAAAATAATACAAGATAAATATCAACAATTAGCGACCACTTTGTCTTTAATTTAGAAATAGTGCCTCCGAATGAAGCATTGCCCAATTCTGTTTTTATTTTTGACGATGTTTGGTGTGAACTGCGGGGTGAAATACATCAATATTTCAGTTTTGGTCGACATTCAAATGTTGATTGTTTTTATCCATCGCAAATTTATGCACGTATACCAAAACATAATTTGCACAATAATGCAAATATGGCAATTGGGTTTTAAATGGATAATGCAAATCTGCAACATATTTACAATTATCATGTTTTAGCAGATTTGACATTTACAAAGTTTGAAGATATGTGTTTTTACTGTTGGAAAGAATAATACAGTTTTTTTGGTGATTATACCAACACTTCCCCTATATAAAGGCAGATATAGGTCTGGCTTTGACAGATTTTTTTTCTTCCAGACAAAGAACAGTGAGTATTTCAAAGTTTGGACATAGCTGTATAAAACACAATCATGAGAATAGGTCTTAATCAGAAATTGCTATTGGAATTTTTATTTGAACAGGTATGTATTACATAATATGGGTATGGCTGTGAAAGATAGTGATGCGGTAAATTAATGTAACGTGGAATACTTAAATACTATTATGCTAAATGTATTATAATCACCATCAAACAATATTCAAGAGAAATTAATAAAGCTATTGGATTTGAATGTAAATGCTTATAAAAACATGAGTGTAATTGCAAACATTTTAACCAATATTAGCAATGATTCGCAGAGCATGAATTTAGAATAGAAGAACGATTAATTGGATTTAGTAAAGACTTTAATGATATGACAAGTATAGTTTTTACAACACAACTTACAGAAATGCAAGAAAATTCAAGAGTTGTAATTAATGAAGTGGTGAGCAATACTATTTTAAAACAACTTGAAACACGAATTGAACAAATAATGCAATATATTAGAGATGAATTCATTAATAAAAAATTTGGTTTAGTTATGCAAACAGATTTGAGAAAACAAAATAATGATTTGGAAACTCAAATAAATTATATTGTTAATGATTTGAGAGATAAAACTATAACAAAATTAGATGTAAGTAAAGTCGATAAGATTGAAAAAGTGCAAACTATTCGACCTACTGCATGAGTTAGAAAAGCAATGTCTTAATTCATATATATAAATAGTTTGAATTTAATATAATCAAAACATGTCTGCCTCTGCTTCAGAATTACATAATGTTATATCTGCTGTAGAGGAAACATATTTACAAGCCAACCAAGCACATATGGAACATAATGTTTTTAATGAAGAAATAGTTAAACCTGTTATGACTAGAATGAATTCATTGCATTCCATGTTGAATAAGCCTAATGAAACAGATTTGGAAATTCAAACTGAAGAAGAACCTTTAACAAAAAAGAATTTTAAAAAGCAACCCCCTTCTCATTTAGCACAACGTTATTAAACTTTAATATAATCCACATTTATGTGCGATACGACCTTTGGTGTTTATCGACATGACAACATCTGGTTCCTGGGAGATTCTGAAATAACATTTCTGCCTGACAATAAAATTAAAATTGGTGAATATGTAACTAATGTGAGTCAATGATTGTTTGAATTATTGTTTAAAAACTTTCCAAATGGATATTCCGATACTGATTTGCAGAAATATAAAGATCTTATTCATCAAATGAATGCTAACATTCGTTTAGGAGATGAAAATCACCCAAAAAAAACATTTAATAACCAATATTGTTGGAGTGGAATATATAAAGATGAAGTTGGTGATTGTTTTTCTCCTGTATATTGGAACAATCCTAATGAATTGGTTGGTATATTAAAAGTCTTATTGCTTCGAGAGAGTCTGGAAATAATTCATAAACAAATGAAATTGTTCCTATTACTGAAGAATTGAAAGAACAAGGTTATAAAACCAATTAAAATTTAGTAATATTTCTGAAGAGCTTCAGGCTTCTGCAAGTATAAGATATCCTAGAAGAAAAGATATAACTCATGTTTTAAATGATTTTTTCAAGCCGATTTGTGTCAAATGATATTGCTTTCCAAATACAATAAGGGATACAAGTATATTTTAACCATTATAGATGTGTATTCAAAGTATGGTTGGGTTTAACTTTGAAAAACAACACTGAGAAACATGTTACCAATGAAATGAAGATAGTCTTGAAAGAGAGAAAGCCAAATTCGCTCCAAACCGATAGGGAACCAATTTTTTTAATACACAATTCTGGAAACTAATGATTTAATTTGGTATTAATCACTACACAAAGTATTCGGAGCTTAGAGCCAGTGACGTGGAACATTACCACAAATAGATTAAGAAGTTAATATATAAACATTTCACATCGAGGGAGACTTACAAATTGGTTGATGTTTTGCCTGAAATAGTTAGATTTTATAATTCCAGATATCGTAGAACTATCAAGATAGCACATAAAGAAGTTATGGATAATAGTTTCGTGAAAACTTTTTATAATAATGTTAAAGTCATCGATGAAAGGAAACCAAAGTTCAAAGTTGGCAAATTTATATGTATTTCGAAGCAGACAGGAATCTTTGAAAAAACATTTACAGTTAATCAGTCTTATGAAATATTTAAAATATTTCAATTAGCTAAACACATCACAGAGTGTATTACCTATAAACCTATGATGGAGAACCAATAAAAGGCAGATTTTATGAACAGAACTGCAAAAAGTCTGTTCTCCGAATGAATTTTTGGTTGATAAAATTATTAAAAGGAAGAAAGATATGTCCTTGGTTCGATGTAGGGGTTTCTCAAAAGCACATGACTCCTGGGTTAAGAATCAAGATCTTAAAAGATTGTTATACAATGTTTGTACAATTATGATACAGAATAAAAGATTTTTAATCATATTTGATGTGTTATTTAATAAACCTCTGGATGGTGTTTGGATGTACAATTTATTGTGGAATTAATCAGCTTGTAGATTGGATTATCATTTCATTGGATTAGCATTTAAGCAATAATCCATTACATTTATTTATGATGTAATTTGTTGTTTGATTCCTTTTAATTTTGCACTTTTTTTTTATATTCCAAACTTATTTCTTAATTAAGATTTTTTTAAAGAAGACTTAGCAGGAGACTGTTAAGTTTTCCATAACTACTGCCCATTCCAAGGAAAGAGAGTTATAATCATGTTTTAACAGTCGAATTCAAGGATGTAAAAGAGAGAAGATAGAACTAAACATGGGTTGATGTTTATTGCACGACTAGTTTCTCTTAAACATCCGGAATGGATTTAGACAAGCATTCACATAATCTTGGGTTCCGGTTTCGAAATGTTATAGTTTCATTTCCTTTGTAGCATTAAATTCGCTAGTAAAAAGAATTGAAGAAATTAAAGTTAATTTTAGGAGTATTGTTATCAAAGATTTATAAAAAGTGTTTTCTTCTTTGTGTGTGCATTGATAGGTTTCAATAGAAGAATTGTAAAAAAAAAATAATAACAATTATATATCTAATGCTATTATATTCAATATAGTTATTAATGTTAAGGGGAATAATTTTTTTCAGCAAGATTTGTTAAATATTTATTCGATAGAAATAAAGGATTAGACACTTGAGACCGAAATGCGAGAATTTTTCAACATCTCCTCGCACAAAGGTATCACTCTAGGTATCACGAGTCAGGGGAAGGGGCAGGTGGGGGAATAACCATTCCTCTCACAGAATTGGACAGGGCAGATTTTCGGGAGAGTCCAGAATTCATGGGTAAAGTGTAGTTTTGCAAGCAAATAAATGGTTGGGAAGAGACCAACTTGGTGTCTTGAGCGGTGTCTAGCATATGAAGAGTCCCCGAAGTTGTTGGACAAAAGACGTGTTCTGGGCTGTCAGTGAAGTGTGGAGGTCGGGACTGCGTGGTCTTGTAGAGGTTTCGAAGACAGCGTCGTCAGATCGATAGCGGACTGTGTGACCTTGGACAAGCATCCCTCTGAAAATGTGTTCTTGGCCGGTGTAAGGGGAGGGAGTGGTTTGCCTTGGGCAGGAGCAACGCAGAAGCTTCTCGCTGGTTTCCGCCATCTTAGTTCTTCGCCACCCCTCACACTGCACTGATGGGACACTAAAACTCTTCGACTTCACCAGCCTTCGTTGTGTGATAGCTGCAACTCTCGTTAAGCGATATTATATGCTCCGGGATTCAGATCTCGTCCACAGTCTTCCTAAACTATGGTGTGAATTTTTTTTATAAGTCTTTAATTTGTCGAGGAGAAAAAATATATATTTTCGTGTGAAAGTGCGTTTATTGTGTTAATCCCGTTTCTATGTTTGGTAGACGAAACTTCGTAGCATTTTGAACTCGCGTTTTTGTTACCAAGTGCCATGAATTTCACAGATTTGACCGAAAAATTAGTAGTACGTCCGTTATTTTATATAATTCCATTTTACACATTCATGTACTTGTAGGACGAATAGTGTAATAAAGTCGTTAATAGTAGCTTGGTAGGAAAATAGGTTCTGTAAGTTGTCAATTTCAAGTCAACCGTGTTCCACTTATATATAACAGCTTATAAGCAGGCGCACCTCATACGATCCAGTCATTCATTGACTGACCTCCGAGGTGGACGGATGTGTGTTTGGGAGAGCTCCTTGTACGATTTCATTGTGTGTTTTTTAAATTGTTGTTAATTCAACTAGTGTTATATATATTATATATATATTAGTATGTGCATGTAAACATAATTTTTATCAATTTGTCACGTAAATCGTATTCACATCTATTTCCGAGTAGCTATAACATTAGCTGTTTGTCAGCCTCCGAACACGATCCACGTATATATAGTCAGGCTTTCTACGTAAGCTCGACTCATTCATTGACTGACCTCCGAGGTGGACGGATGTGTTTTCAGGGAGCTCCTGGTGCGATTTCATTATGTGTTTAGTCATTATCATGTACTTGTGTTCGTTAGCCATTTTTTTAATTTTCACCTCAGTCTATAATCAAAGTAGGTAATAAGTTGACGTAAGTCCCATATCCAAGTCAGTGGTTCACTGAGCGAATGGTCATATATTAAACATTTTCTTTTGTACGCATGTTAATCAATTTCTTTTTACCAGTGGATTACGTTTCTAAAGTTCCTCACCAGTTTCACAGGCAGACGGACATGTAATGTATGTGCGAGATGCGTCAAGTAGCGTTACATATATCTTGTTATTGTGTTTGTTAGCCGTTTAATTTATAGGGACATTTTTTTTGCTTCGTTAATTCCGTACTTCACACTCACATAATTGTGATAGTCCTGTAGTTGTGTGTGTTCGTTATACTTATCTCGTGAAAATTATATTTCTAGCATACATGTCCCGGTAGACTAATTCATCTCTTTACGTTGCATTCATTTTAAGTCACCTGGAGAGTCACGTGATTGCACTAGTTTCTTTACGAGACCAGGAGGTACTTTACTTCTCTCTCTCGTGTTATTAAATCATACGTAAAACTCATCTAAACACTCTGAATTTCTCTCATGCAACACATTTATTCATTTGGAATAATACTAACTTTCAAAGTCGCCTATCTACAAACACTGTTTACAGGCAAGATCACTACCAAAAAAATACACTTATGCCACTCTTGTACAAAACTCACCATATATATAATATACAGTCCCCAACATGCTGCACCTCATCAAGTGCCAGAGCTCAGAGGGTGAACATCTACGAGAGCTGCTCCCCATCCCACAAAAAGAAAGTAAGAAACTAATAAATTTGACTCTTAGGACACTCTTGCGCCAAACACTTAATAATAAAATTTTATCTGATTAAAAATCAACCCTTTCAATAAATTTAATTCTTTAAATAAATTTAGCCCTTTCATTTAACTGAACCATTTCAGTAAATTTAACCCTTTCATTTAATTGAACCCTTTCAATAAATTTTAACAAATTAATTTAATTGAACCATTTCAATGAATTTAACACTTTCAATCGATTAAATTAACCCTTTCGATCTATTTAATTAACCCATTCAATAAATTTGATGCCCAATTAATTAGGTATTTCGCATTAAAATACACATTTAACATAATTATAAAGATAGTATTGGCATAATAAAAGGAAACCAGTCCATATTACCAGTGCATAGAGGTGTGCTATGAAAATGTAACATATCAATATGGAATAATAAGATATTTTAAAATTTATTTTACAGTCCTCCATTCTGCAGTGTTACAATATATGATAGAGAGTCATATATTACAATATATGATAGAGAGTCATAAATTCAAGTTAAAACGTATTAAGTGACGTTAATGTAGTGAAAAATAACGAAATTGCTATTCTCGCTTAGCAAAATGTCGTCGACGAGCGTGTAAAAAGACTAAAGAGATTGTAAATTAAAGTGTATGAATAATGTGATTTGTTTACACGAGCAGTCAGAAATAACCCAGCACGCTATCGAGAGGAACACTTTTGAACAAAAATTATAAAACCCTAACAATTTGCCAACACCTTTTATATAACTTTTTACTTCCAAATTTCTTTGAATAGTATATGCATATTTACAAAACTTGTAGTATTATTTTCAATTCAGCACACATAATAATTTATTATATTCTATTTCTTGTTATGTAGTTTAACGCTTATTGTAAACTTCTATTCGATTTTTAAAAAAACTTTATTTTTATGAATAAGTTATATTGTGTTTAGCACTATCTAGAAACTATTTTGTCATTAGTGGAACTTAAAGGTTTTATTTGAGACGAAGACCTACATTGCGTATGCGCATTAAACCTGGCAACAGTGTACTTCGATGATCCTCTGACTTAAGTTAGTCTCACTCTGGTCGGTGTTTATGAATACGATATAGTAAGTCCACCCTTAGTCCGGAATAACCTCAGACCAACTCCGAAGATCTTCTCTGGATCATCCTTGGACGAAGCTCTGACTATGAATACGACCACTAAGGACTGGCAAAGTATAAATAGCTACGAATAGTAAATATTCGTATTAAAGCCTCTTGGTTTTAACCTTGGGAGTTCATAATCCAAAAGAAAAATTAAGTAATCACATATATGTAGGATATCTACTTAAGTCTGTGTTCAGAATTCTGCTTTTTTGTGCAGGAAATTTTTTTGGACAAGATGAAATATTTCCTTTATTTATATGTTATTCTTCAATTCCAAAAAAAAAAAAAACTTTGGCGAGAGAAAAAATACTAATTGGGCATTCTGGTAGGTTTTTTTGTTTGACGTCCCTATGTTACTGTGTTCGCAGAATTAAAAGTAAGGCGTTGTTGGGTTGGCAGGGCTGCGAGACGTGCCACGAAGCTCGCTGGCCAGCCTGTGCGGGACAGGTGGGGGGGGGGGGGAGGGGGTTGGAGCGCAGGACGATGAAGACGCAGGCTATTATTAATGCCAGCTCGTATCCGCGGCTATCTCTCCTCTTGTTAGACAATAGTTGTTCCCCGCCTGGTATCTAAACACGGGTTCCAACACGATCACGTGGGTGAGGGTCGAGCCCGTGTGTTCCACCCGCACCTCAGCCAGTGATTTATTGAGACTGCACCTGCGTGATAGCATGTCAGTCTTCTCTCTGTCCACGGCTGGCTCCAGGCACAGCCAACGTCTTCTCCTCGAGCCCTACCTGCGACCTTCTCTCACTCTATAACTCCAAATATCATCTATACTACATTCGCGGTAGCTTCCAACTTTTTTGGAGCCTTGCTTAAGTTCTACTTCCTGGATATTCCTCCGCCTCGTGTAAACAAAGCTTAACATAGTCTAAAGACTGCTCACTGCATTCGTGCGCACTCTGTGGAATTATTGTTATGCATAAGAACTATTTATTACCGGGCATTACCAACCAATTGTTTTCTCACTGTTTACATTATATTAATTATAAATAAAATATTATAATTAACAGATAAAAATAAGAAGTAACTAATATATCTAATGGGACTACTTTACTCAAAATGGGTGTAATTAATTGTTCAATAATTTAAAAAATCTGAGTTGTTAGGAAGGACTTGTCTTCTCTTTGAAAGCAATAGAAATGAGACCAGAAACTTATGCAAGAGTAGTGAGACAATTACAATTTCACACATTCCAAACCCGGTACTGTAACATAGAAAACTTTATACTATAAGCTAGCTTGCAATCCACTGCATTACGGAGGTCTGGGCCAGAGCATCAACTTTGGATTGAATCAGTCTAATGTTTCGAATGATATAATTTCCTAACCTAAAATATTTACAGGACTCTTATTTTGAAAATCAGTGACTGAGACACATGGTACACCCAAGGTTACGTGGCCTACCGTAGCGCTGTTTCTTTGAAGAATTTGGTGGGATCGGTTGGTTGGTCCTCGAGATAAGGCATAAAACCTCCATGATTTTCATGTGGCGATCTTCATAAATGGAGGACAGAAAGTAATGAGTAGCAATGTCGATGATTGTATACTGCTGATATACAAAGTTAGTTAAAATAAATTACATAGTTTCGCAGATATCACCGACAAAATTAAAATGAATTCATAACTGCTTTTATAAAATTAAGAGTGTACTACTTAAAAAAAAATGATTATTATGGCCTACCACCGTGCAACATCTTCCCCAAATTTTGTAATAATGGGCTCATTATTTCCCGAGATACGAGATAAATATTTATATTTTTTATTGGTAGGGCTAACAAACAAAATGGCAGAGTAATGATGCTCTTCATAGACAAATTTTATGATTGTAATAAGTACTGCCAGCATACAGAATTAAGGTGTAAGTTGTTTCGTTAATAAAATAAACAGAGCTAAAATATTTATATAGCCACCATTTTGAAAATAAGTGCCTTACCTACATATGACAAATCAGTTTACGCCACCTGCTGCATTACTATTTCTTTGCCAAGTTTGGAAGGAATCTATCAACTGTTTCCCGAGATATGACTGACACACTTTATTTACTTGCATGACATTGTCTTACAAAATAGCAAAACAAAAGATGCTGTGTGTAGATACAGTCGATAGTTGTAATATCAACTGCCAGGATACAAAGTTTAGTTGATGTTGATTACATTGTTTCAACGATATATCACTATAAGCTAAAATTGATATATCACAGCCATTTTTAAAATAAGTGTGAAGCATGCTTGAAACATGCCACTTGACATTATGCGCCTCAGAACTGCCTGTTTACAAAATTTGATAGGAATTGTTCAATTCTTTCCCGAGATATGACAAAAATATATATTTTATTCGCATGGCGATATCTTACTAAATAGGCGACAAAGGATACTCCATTTAGATACGATTTGACTGTTGTAATGTCTACTGCAAGCATACAGATTCTTTGTTGTAGTTTATTACATAGTTTCGACGATATAGCATTCTACGCTGAAATTATTATATGGTCACCTTTTTGAAAATAAGTGTCTAACATTCTTATAACGTATAACAAAACATAATCTCCATCAGTACTCTTTGTTTGCCAAATTTGGTAGCAACTGGTTAATTATTTAACGAGTTATCACAAAATAACTTTATTTGTTTTTATGGTGCTATCTTCAAAAATATCCGAAAAAAGTAGCTATTTGTTAGTAAAATCATGTTTGTAATATATACTTTCAGTATACAAAATTTGGTCTAACAATTTAAAATGGTATGACAGGTTTACCAAATAACCTTAAAACATTTGTATGGCCTGCATTTTGAAAATAAGTAACAAATCAAGTTCAATCACTTATTTTACATGGCTTACCATAGTATTACATACTTGCGAAATTGGGTGAGAATTGGTTGAATAGTTGTTAGAGATATTATGTAAAATATTTATTATTTTAATTCATGCTATTTTACAAAATAGCTGACCAACAACAATATCCATCTCAAAATTTAATGCTTCCACAATGCTCTGTCAGAATACAAAATGTTGGCTTAAATCGGTTAAATGGTTCCCGAGATATGACATCACCCACAATATTGAAATGGTTGCCATTTTGAAAGTAAGTGACCGGCATGGTTGAAAACTATGAAGGTCAGGTGTTCTTACTAAGTTTTATATGTGTTACAAGTTTGGTGGTATTCTGTTCACGGGTTCAAAAATTGTGAGGGACACACACACATACACGCATATACACACTTTTGCACACGCAGACGGGAAATTGATCTCATAAGAATTTCTTTCCTTCTTAAAGAAGACTACTAAAATGTCAATGAAACCTGAAAAATATTACTTTTATGTTAATGGGATATACAAATAATGCTTGTGATTCATAGCATATTTAGGAAATAACCAGACATGTCATAATTTAGGTGATTTCAAACCTACTTTGCGAAGGAAAGAAAGGGTAGTGAGATTAATTTCCTGTCTATCTGCGTGTGTATGTATGTAGGTGTGTGTCTGTATATGTCAATGTGTGCGTGTGTATGTGTGTAGGTGTGTGTCTGTATATGTCAATGTGTGCGTGTGTGTGTCCCTTTCAATTTTTGAACGCACGAACCGAATTTCAACAAACTCAGTACTCATATAGTTTAAGTCAGGACACCCGAATTTTAAAGTTTTCAACCCCGCCGATCACTTACTTTCAAAAATGGCGGCAATCTTCAAATTTAGGGTGATATGTCATAGCTCGGAAACTATTCTACCGATTTCAACCAAATTTTCTATGCCTACAGCGAAAGTTGTAGGCATTGAATTCAGAGGCGAATATTGTTCATGGTCTACTATTTTGGAAGATACCACAGCATGGAAAAATTAAGATTCTATATTATATCTCGAAAACTACTGAACAAATTTTCGACAAATTTGGCAAGTATTGCTATGATTGACCAGGTAAATATACGTAATTAAACTGAATTATGCACTTATTTTCAAAATGGTGGCCATTATAATAATTTAAGTTTATGTTATATAACTTCGATATCGTTTGACCAATTTCAACCAAATTTTGTACGCTGAAAGTATAGATTACAATCAGAATACGAGAGCCAAACAACGACCACTTTTGTCCGCCGATTTCGAAGATAGTGCCACATGAAAAATATAACTTTTATGTATTATCTCAAAAAATACTCGAGTCATTTTCAACCAATTAGATACGTACGTAACACTATGATAGGGCAGTGATATTAATATTACTCTCTGAAGAATTATAATCTCTATGCACAAAATGATGTTTTCGACTTACTGACTTACAGTACTCACTCATCAATTCACCGCCCAAACTTTTGGACGCAAAAACATCCAAACTTATGGATGCCTTCCCGTCGTGGTCCAGGCATCCACTAAGAAAATATTTTACGAATTTTGGCTCCCAAACGATGGAAATTGGTAAAATGTATTTTGAGGTCTCCGGAATGGCTCATCGACCCAATGAGCTGTTTCTGCTCTCTTAGCTTCGAAAAGTTGCCTTCGTAAAACCGTAAAAACTAATTTTAATATTTTTTTTAAATCAACCCCTACGAGGGTGAAAAGGGGTAAAATGTGTTATCGATTACATGTTACCAAAATTAAATTATTTTCACGCCTGTAACTTTCAAAACAGCATATTTTGTAAAAGAAATTATCAAACAATAAAATAATGAATACGAAGGAAACCTGCCGTGTACTGTGAAAGAAAGTGTTACATTTTCCTTACATTTTCAGTCACAGTTGTCAGAACTAGACAATATCGTTAACAAATAACCTCATGTTCATAAAGTGTGCAGTCAGTGAAATATATTGCGCTATATAATTTTTTTCTTATGAGATTTTATTAAGTACATATTTCACATTTTTACCACTATTAAAATTTTCATGTGTAATTTTGAAGGAAGAGTGAACTAGGATATATGCCAACTGTGCAATAACCAATATTTGTGTTGCAACGTTTAACTGGTTTCTTACAAACGGAAATGTCGGAAAGAAAAACTTGCGGATCCTCGAGAGAACTGTCAAGATCACGCAAGATATCGATTGCGAGGACTTGTGACAAATCAGAGCTTTCTATACGAATATAAGTATATATTTAATGTAAGTAGTGGTAAAATGAGAGATCTGGCACAGGATTCCACAAGTCGGCTTCAGGATTCGCCTGGCAACGCGGCTAACGTCACATGCGAAGGTTGCGGCCTATGGTCTGGGGCAGCTATGTTTTTGACCAAATGTCTTGTTTTGCCATAAGAATCACGTCAGAAACTAATAATTTCGCCAAAAATCACTATTTCGCACAAAAATGTTCAAAAATGGACAAATGTCTCGATGGAGTCCTCAGAAGAGCAAAGCGGATCCGATACTCATAGCAGAATGAACCTCTTAGTCATCAGAGCAAAACTAATGGAGTCGAGTATCCGAGTCATGTCCAGTGGATTGGGCGGATCAGCAGACATGGCCCCATCCCCATACGGCCATCCTGTAACCCCATCACACAACAAACCCCTCACACAGCCCTTCCCCGCACTTAACCCGCCCCCTCTTCAAAACCCTTCACAACAATAAAAACCGAGAAAAAATTCAAAATTTTGAAAATGTCTACATTGGTGACTGCGACCTCAATCCCAATAACCTTGATTTAGAAAATTCTAGAATATTTTATGTTACTGAATCCGATTACCATGTAGCATGTTGGTGAACTTGACCTTTACACCAGTGAACTTAAACTCAAAAGTCGATCAAAATTATTGTAAAAAATCGAAAGAAACTCGAAAAGATTGAGGAACATATTGTCACTGACTCAGACACCCATGTTGAATGTTGAAGACCTAGACGTTGATCCCTATAACCTTGAACTCGAAAAATAAAGTAAAATGTAAAAAATCACAAAGGATTTATAAACAATTAGGAGCGTATTACACTACTGACACAGACCCCCATGTTATACCTTCGTGACATTTACCTTCATCCCAATGATCTTAAAACCATAAATCGAGAAAATTTTGAAAAAAAATCGAAACAAACACGTAACAATTTTGGGAACATATTATGTTACTGATTCCGACAGTAATATTGGATATTGCTGATGTTCACCTTGACCCCAAAAACTCTTAAACTCAAAAATTGAGAAAAAATAGTAAAAAATCAAAATAAAACAGTAAAAATTCGGGAACAAATTACACTACTCATCCCTTTAGATGTATGTGACTTTAATGTTGACCTAAGTGATTTCAAATTTTAAAAATCCAGACAAAATCGCAAAGATTGTTGAAGGAAAAATGTCATACTTAATACGAAAACTATGTTTGATGTGTGTGACCCACAAGGATCGATTCTTGTAAAAGTGGCACTACTCATCCACTCCCTGGTACGACAGTCAGAAGGCGACTGAACATACATTTCTATATTCAACAATCTGCCGACCCCAAAGAAAAATATTGAGTTTACGAAATACATGCTCTCTCCCTTCCCTCTCCAAACACCAGCATCAAACTACTCGTCGCTCGAATTCCCTAGCCATTTACTCGCCATATCTCAATCCCCATCGACATCGACGCATGCCACAAACCCACTACCCGACACACAACCCCAACTCCCTCACAATTAACTCACCATAGCTTAACACATTCGCCATTTATTCACCATAAACCGTCCCCCAGGCCA